>OZ025250.1:19016666-19085843 GCA_964019135.1 Arenicola marina | reverse complement strand
AACATGACACACAACATCAGACATAATTGATTGCTTAACCTAGGAATGTTAATGTCAGTATATTGATTGTTTTATTTTACAATACAGTTCATACAATAAAATCTGTTTTTACATGATTTATATAATATAAAATGCTTTGAAATACTAATGCTGACAATGTCAAATTATATTCATCCCCAAAATGTTGGCACTGTCATCTCAGGCTTTACTTCATGAATATATTTGAATGTGGAGTCCTTAAGCAGAGTTAGAGCAGACCACACAGCTCTTGTGAAGACACTCGGGGTCCCTCTTCAGCAGATGCTCACACTGCAGACTGATTACCCATTTACCTGAAATATAAGATAAATAACAAGTTAACAACAAATACCAGTAATACAGTGGTCTGTATATTATACAACCTTCCGCTACGCCACCTTAAAATGGATTAAATGTATTTCCATCCAGAACTATGAGTATCCAGGACTCACCATACTGATTATGACTAAAACTAATTATTATATCTTAACCAAAGAAAAATGGTCCATCTAGGCCTAATTATGTTTTCAGAAATCTAGGGTTTCCACTGTCTGCCCTGGTAGGAGGAGGGAGTGGGGGGGGGGAGCAAGGGGATTGGAGTAGCAAGTAAACGACCATCGTGATCAAGGGTTTTCATTAATTGTGAACTAGGAATCTTAATATTAAATAACTATGGATTGGGAAATCGCTAATTTATATCATGCATCCACCCGTCCTATGTATACTGGGAGTTATCCTATTTAATTCATTGTCACCTGGGTGATCTGGCAACACAACCACCCTGTACTCCCCGGCAGCTGGTAGCCCTGGTAGCCCCACCCGCTATTAGATCTGCGAATGAAAACCAATTAGGAAGTGTGATAATTAGCTAGTAAGCTTATTGGTCAATCAGTTAATAGTGAATACTTGCTTTTATGTTCCATTACTGGGCCTTAGTCTGAAACTGCTTGGAACAATGGCCCGGTTACGTCTCCCAGGCTAGCCATCTTAAAACCTGGATGTTCAGACGTTACAGTTTGACAGTCTGATGCTTACTGTAAGGTCTGAACACATGGTGTGCAATAGCCTGAATGTTCAGACGTTACCGTTTGACAGTCTGATGCAAGTGTCAAGACTGTACCGTCTGAACATTCAGGCTAGCCATCGTAGTGAGTAACATCTCTCTTTATCGCTCAGGTAGCAGATACTTGCCGGCAAAGTTTACACCAACATGAAAGCGAATAACCTGTAACAGAATTTCAAACATTTGCTTACGTCTCTTGGTCCTTCGAGAATCCCCAAAATCAAGATGCTGGCTTCTTTACTGGGCAATTTGTGCATCAATTGACGGCACGAAGCTGCCCGCCGGTCTTCCAGCCTCTCGCCGACATGTTGACATTTCTAACACGGTCTCTCATAAATGGCGCTGCGAACGGCGTATCACCGCGCGAAATGCAGAGTTGGCTATCCTATTATACACTATCCTTGGTGCGACCAACTTGCGACTAACGCCCGACTTACGTCCACTTAGTGCACACCGCGTAAAATTCCTCGCGCGGATTTACGCCGGCGTAAGCTCGGCGTCCGCTTGCGACCAACTTGCGCCCTGTTGATGCACTCCACCACAGGGCAGGACGAAAAATTCTGTAATTTGGAGTATAGACACTGGGCATTATACGAACCGGAAACGCAGCGTTAGAGGTCAGGCTGGCGGCTTCCTTTAACATATCTATTGTCGTCGTATGAAACCAAGGCAAATTCACCCCTCACCTTAATTTATATAAGACGCTGGCGTGGCTCCATCCCACACCGCATCTGTTTAATTATGTCCTTCAACATGACGATGCTGAAGGCGTTCTTCCTGTACAGCCATCTCGAAAAGTCTTAAAACCTTCCATTTCCATCTACCCCGTGTGTATTCGGCAAACTGCTGGTCATTCATGTTCACTGGGTAGACTGCTTAGGAGATGAGACAAAGAAACAAATCTTTTCTTCCTTCGTAATTACAGGCAAAGCTCGCCAAATAAAACTTTCACTTACGGTTCTCATTAACCGTAATAATTAATATTATTTATTACTTAAATTCATACTCAGCCGAGAGCACGATGTTTTGGCTGGCATTACATTTTGATAACATTGTCATAACGCGTTATGCTACGAAGAAAACAAGTATAATTAAACGCATCAACACATTATCGAATACGTCAATGAGTGGACACATATAAATTATTATTTTGAGATACTGAACCTGTAGACTGTGAAATGGTCTGAGTCTTTGTGCCTCAGTAGCACAAGTCACGCAGAGGCAGTTTCGACTTCACTGACATTTTTAATAGCGTAATGATGCATCTTTAAATGGTCATCTAATGTAGTTCATGAAAGACTAGATGGGGATACAGACAGTATATGGTGTATGTGAAAATGAACGTTCCCCATCTAATTAAAAAATACGACATTCAACATACGACATACGACATTTGCCTGCTGCCACCGCCCTGGCCGTCAACGTGGTCGTGCCTCCTGCCGCCGCCCTGGCCGTCCCCGTGGTCGGGCCTCCTGCCCCCGCCCTGGCCGTCAACGTGGTCGAGTCTCCTGCCCCCGCCCTGGCCGTCAACGTGGTCGGGCCTCCTGCCGCCGCCCTGGCCGTCCCCGTTGTCGGGCCTCCTGCCGCCGCCGTGGCCATCTCCGTGGTCGGGCCTCCTGCCGCCGCCCTGGCCGTCAACGTGGTCGGGCCTCCTGCCCCCGCCCTGGCCGTTTCCGTGGCCGGGCCTTCTGCTGCCACCCTGGCCGTCCCCGTGGTCGGGCCTCCTGCCGCCGCGCTGGCCGTCCACGTGGCCGTCCCCCTGGCCATCCCCCTGGCCCACCCCGTGCCGTCCCCTTGGCCGTCCCCGTGGCCATCCATGTGCCGTCCCCGAGGCCCCTATATACTATACATAGAGCCCCGCCGTGTGCGGAGAACACGTTATGATCATGATCAACGGAGGTCAGCGCTCGTGCGGGCGACTGTGTAGCTCGATGTCTGACTCCGCCAAGTCAGTCAATAGACGGGTCCACACTCCGACACTAAGCTACGCCCAAGCTTGAGGCCTTTTTCCTTAAGCGCGAGTATGACATTGACAATTATAGCTGATGGTAGGTACAGGTGAGCAGTTCTGAAACTGGCAACAAAGTGACATGTGTTCCGCCATCTGCTGGACTGGATTTGCAGAGGTCAATTAAAGGTGACGACCAAAAACCTCTGTGACGTCATGAACTGCGCGCACTGCTTGCAGATGACGGAGGACCATCTAGTTATGTATAGACAGCTATTGGTATGTTACGGTTGTTATAATAGTGGAACGCAATACAATGTATAGCCGTCCATGTGCAGGGCCGGCCCGGTAGTTCAGTGAGCTAGAGTGCTGGCATTGAGTGCTCTGGTCACCTGCGAGCCTAACGGCGCGTGTATCGATGGTTCGAGCTCCGCTGTGTCCTTCTCCGCAAAGAGTAAGGTTGTTACCCCCGGGGACATGGCTTCACTCTCCCTTCCTTCTCCCATTGAGGCGATATGACAAAAAGTGGTAATAAAGCGTTCTAACTATGCAAGATGGCAGAGTGCCAGCCTGACAGCTACCCCAAGTCTTCTCCAGTATGTCTTGCCACTGCTGAGCCAACCTAAGCCGCCAAACAACTGCCCCAGTTGACCGCCTGTTTGACTACATGGTTAATGGCCTATGCTTAATGCCTATGCAATGTAGCATGTTGTCAAATTAGTATAATCTCAGCGGTAATTGTAGCCACTATCCAGACTGATACTGTGAACACTGAAGCATGGCCTGAACCATAGCCACAAACCACAGCAGCGGGTAATCCAATCATTGTGAAAAGATATGTTATCATTTTTGAGTGAATGCAAGGCCAGAAGCTAAGGTCAAGCAATATGATAGTGCATCATTTGTATTTGGGCACCAATACAACGCCGATAAGCTAGTTCATTGGCCGCGAATCGGTCGCTATATATTATCTTTTTAACATTGGACATTAGTCGATTGCTTTCACTTTCGGTCAGTAGAACCGCCGTGTGTCTTGGTCGCCTGGGACCGAGGCTCCCCCGTGTGATCAAGGAGGAGGGGTCTGGAATGGGGGTCAAGTGTCCAGTGTCGACGTTGCAAAATTCTCCGTGCCGAATATCGATTTTGCACCCCGTTCCGCGTACATTTTTGGCTAAGTTCAGCTGGGGGTCAATATCGAATGTCTATTTTTCAAATATGCCTGTGTCGCGTGTTCGCCATTTACCCCTTCCAGACCCCTAGGAGGGAAGAGAGAGATGCCAGGGAGCGAGAGGTAGTGCAGTAGTGCAAGTGTTGTGGTACATGTATATATATATATATATAACAATATAGACGACATTAGGACAACGGCTGGAATTAGGTCAACCGGGGGGTATTAGGTCAACGGCGCTATATATCCCACTCAGCCATCGTTTTTGTGACTTTTTTTTTTATTAATGCATTCATTTGGGCGTAATTAACTCTCAGGCCAATTATTATTCATTTCTGTTGCATATTAAAAGATATATGGTCGAGCGTTGTCCTAAGACCGTTGACCTAAAACTGTTGTCCTAATGTCAAAAGTGTTCTACAACACAGACGACATAAGGTCAACAGGTTGACTTAATACCATATATGTTTCGCGTTGTCTTAATACCGTATATATTTCGCGTTGCCTTAATACCGTATATATTTAGAGTTGCAATAATACTACGTTTCGCATTGCCTTAATACCGTAGATGTTTCGAGTTGCGGTAATACTACAGGTTTCGCATTGCCTTAATACCGCATATATTTCGCGTTGCGTTAATACCGTAGATGTTTCGAGTTGCGTTAATACTACAGATTTCGCATTGCCCCGCATATACTTCGCGTTGCCTTACTACGGTATAAGTTTCGGGTTGCCTTAATACCATATAGAATTATGATCTAAATTAACACGATTTTAATCATTGATTATAATCTTTATACCAGGCCCAAGCCGGGGAGACAATTGATAAGACTATCGTGTAAGTCTTGTACGTCAGAATTATGTAAGAGACTGCGCATTATAAATCCGAATACTATAGCAAAAACAATTATGATGCATCAACAAGATGTATTTATCAAATTTTGATCATTGTCTGAAATGTGAGGTTCACGGCAGTGAGGTAATAAATCTGAGGGCAAGCAGATACAACAATACATGGATTAGGGTATTAGAAATTGAAACTTTTATTTCTTCCTGTTCCAGAATATGGAAATAATGCAATTAACATGATAGAAGATAATATAGCATTATAGCGTATCGTGAGTTCGAGAATACGGAAGCGGGATGATCGAATACCCCGGTTCGTACGCCTAAGGTATTCCTGCCTGCTGCCCCCCACCACCCTGCACCCGCCACCGCTTCCTACGCCAAATGTACTCCTGTCTCCTGTCCCCCATTCCTTCGCCTAAAACACTCCTGCGTCCTACCGTCCCCCGCCCCCGGTCCCTACGCCTAAAATACTCCAGCTTCCTACCCCCCCCCCCCACCCCAAACCAGTTCCTGGTTCTTACGCCTAAGATACTCCGGCTTCCTGGAACCCTCTCGATTCTTAGCCTATCATACTTGTCCTTCCACCCCCCCCCCCTTCACCCTCCCAGGCCCTCCGGCTCCGCCGATTCGTATGCCTGCTTCTGCCCCCCCCCCCTCCACCCCATCCCCCGTTCAAACGCCTATAAGCCACTCCTGCCTCCTGGCCCCCGGTTTCTAAGCCTAAGGTACCCCTGGCTCCTGGCCTCCCGATTCCTACGCATAAGATACCCCTGTATCATAGACCCCCGGTTCCTACGCCTAAGATATTCATGCCTCCTGGCCCCCCGGTTTCTACGCCTAAGATACCCCTGTCGCCTGGGCCCCCGGTTCCTAAGTGTAAGACACTCCTGCCTCCTGGCCCCCGGTTCCTAAGCCTAAGACACTCCTGCCTCCTGGCCCCCCGGTTCCCACGCCTAAAAGACACACTTGCCTCCTGGCCCCCGGTTTCTACGCCAAAGATACGCCTGCCTCCTGGCCCCCTGGTTTCCACGCAAAAAACACTCTTGCCCCCTAGCCCCCCGGTTCCCACGCCTAAAAGACACACTTGCCTCCTGCCCCCCCGGTTTCTACGCCAACGACACTCCTGCCCCTTAGCCCCCCGGTTACTACGCCTAAGATACGCCTGCCTCATGGGCCCCCGGTTCCTACACCTAAGATACGCCTGCCTCCTGGCCTCCCAGTTTCTACGCCTAAGATACCCCTAGCTCCTGGCCCCCCGGTTCCTACGCAAAAGACACTCATGCCTCCTGGCCCACCGGTTCCAATGCAGAAGATACGCCTGCCTCCTGGCCCCCGGTTCCCACGCCTAAGATACGCCTCCCTCCTGGCCCCCCGGTTCCTATGCCTAAGATACTCGTAGCTCCTGGCCCCCCGGTTCCTACGCCAAAGACACTCATGCCTCCTGGCCCACCGGTACCTATGCCTGAGATACGCCTGCCTCCTGGACCCCCGGTTCCTACGCCTAAGATACCCCTGGCTGCTGGCCCCCCGGTTCCTACGCCAAAGACATTCATGCCTCTTGGCCCTCCGGTTTCTACGCCAAAGACACTGCTACCTCCTGGTCCCCGGTTCCTACGCCTAAGATACGCCTGCCTCCTCGGACTCCAGTTCCTACGCCAAAGACACTCATGCCTCCTGGTCCCCCGATTCCTAAGCCTAAGATACCCCTGGCTCCTGGGCCCCCGGGGTTCTACGCATAAGATACGCCTGCCCAATAGCCCACCGATTTCTATACTTAAGATATACTCCTGCCTCCTGGCCCCCGGTTTCCACGCCTATAAGTCCCTCCTGCCTCGTGCCTCTCCGGTTCCTAGCTACGCCTAAGATATATTGCTGCCTCCTGGCCCCCTGGTTGCCCCGCCTAAGATACGCCTCCCTCTTGGATCCCCGGTTCCCACGCCTAAGATATACTCCTGCCCCCCCCCCCCCCCGGTTCTCACGCCTAAGATACGCATCCCTGCTTGCTGATACCACGGGCGGATGGACATTTACCACTGGACGCCCACTGGGTCAGACAATATATCATAAGAAATACCATGAACAGAATAAGTTTGAACTTTAACGGGGAACACGTAGTATGTACATCAAAGGTGTAGGGAATCAAAATATGACTGTATGCATACATCCTTAAACATTAAATATATTCATCATGCATACAGATTGATATTGATATTGTAGATATATTGCGCCGCGAATAACGCCATCCGTCGCCCGGCATCTTCGACCATCGGGTGTATATGCCCTCTCCTTCAAAAGAAAATACCCGAACATCAGGAGCACGGACATTAAAAGTGCCAACATCATGGCGAAAACTATAGAGACTGATTAATTTTTAACAGAAACCAATTTTATTAGCATAGCTTCGATTCCACCTCATTCAAGTACTGCCTCCTGCCCGTTTGATTGGTATACTTATCATCGTACGTTCTTTTCATGACGATCGAGATACGAGTTCGCCATTTTAGTTTATTACATCAGTATAGCCTAGTCTAAAACCTATCATATCAGTATACATAAGCACCTCAGGCACTTAATTTAAGCTGCCAAAACATTTATAAGCTTATACAAAATAAAAACGCTGAATTGCACAAGCGCTTCCCAGCTTTCAGAATGAAGTTTTCACGATGCCATATAAAACGTTTGATTAAGGTTTGATCAATATACATATGAATATCCTCCATTGCTAAACACAACGAATATGTACAAACAGAATGAATAGAAAAATTCCACAGATGTGGCCGATTTTAATACAATTTTTTTTAATTGGCCAAGAAAATTAAGTAGAATATATTGCATCTCTGTTTATAGTTATCAATTATAATTGATATGTGCATTCGCAACACATGATCAGGTTAAACACTAAAGTTTAACCTGATCATGTGTATACTCTTAACAACTGCTTCATATTAACATATATATTGCATTGCAATCAATGTGTTAAGCCATCTGTGCATGGCAAGAATAACTGTTATGTGAAGACAATGTAATAAACATATTCTTCTATAATAGAAATCCACAATGCACCTTAATGCACAACAAAAGTCAGTACTTGTGCAAGTTGTAATTTACAGTGATGGTTGTCAGGGTAACTTTTAGAGCTCGGGGGAAGGTCATTGGTCAAATCCATGAATCAATAAATTATAGTTTTTCGACATTAGTACAGATATAGTTAGAATGTAACCTATGTGCAATAATTAGTTAACTTTTAATATTAGTGGCATCAATTTATAGGTGGGGATTAATTATGACAAATTAATTGCTGCATTCACAAACTGGTGCATACTCAAATGGAAGAGATTAAAACATGAATAAAAAGCTCATAGGGATCATCAGTCAGATCAGGAATTTGTGCAGTATGTAAATTGTTAAGAGAATGCTACTGTATTTGCAGTACCAGTACATCCTGTTAGGTACAGTCACAGTTAATTTGTGATAGCTTGTTCAGTTATAAGAATGTTGACAATTACATATGTTAATGCTCTACATGTTTTGAAATTTATATGTCACCAGTTGTGCCTGCGGGACATAGGTTAATTATGTATGATTGAGATAACATTATGATTTATTGCAGCACAACATTTTTTAAATGATAGTTCTGGTTGTTACATTTGTTCCATAAACTTGATAACAATTGATTACATAAGGTATATATTTCAGTAAAGTATTATACAGATAATACTAACCAAAATACAATTGCATGATCTACTGGTTCCACAATTGTTTGAACATACAATGAACATGATAATTAATTTTAAAAATAAAATGATTCTGTGGATCGAATATGACAAAGGAGCTTAAGTTTGCAATATTACAAAAATATTCGGGAATAAGAGGTGTTCAAGAAAACTGTATATCTGCAACTATAAATCAAACTATATGCAATAATAACAATGAGAAATTAAGTCATATCTATCTTGATATTGCATAACCTATATACAGGTTATTATTACTTGGTCTACTTTATCCATGTAATTTAATCCTTTATCTTTAATACCATATCATTCACAGGAGATGTATGATTGTATGATTTCTCAATGGAAATTGTTATTAAACTTCTACATGGTAAATAATACCAAATTGTAAAGAAGATGTTCCAGTGCACATCATATATAGCAATTGCAATAACCCTAATAACATTAATAATATATGGCTACACAGCCAAATAATTGTGCTCCTTTAGGTCTGAACAAGAGATTCTTTTGGCTAGGTATTTGCAACAAAATTGTTCTGGTCTAGTTCAGGTACAGAAAGCAATGTTGGCCATCAAGACAACTTACACATGCTTTCGGACTTCAACATGCCTATAATTAAGTTGCACACTACAGGCAAAAGACATTAATTATTCCTTTGAAGGGAGTCCTTTCCATTTATATCTCAGATTCTTTATGTGAATACCATTATGACTGCAGGAGTGCATAATTTTGTTTTTAAATTGCAGTAAAATGATATTGATATAGGATCTAAGTATTATGATACATACTCATTACAATTATAATTTTGTATTTATTAGTATACAATACTATCTTTTTTAATATATTGTTACCAGTGCATAAATGCATACCCAGTACTATTTGGTCATTTCACGCCTGCCAAATCAATTGTTTGTCTATAAAAACTTAGTCATATATAAAATATATTGCATTGTCACCTACAAAAATGCCCTTGCAATATTAATCAGTTTAATCAACTTTATGTCAATTCATATTAAAAGCTAACAGTTTAGCTACTTTATCTCCTACCCTAAATGGCCTAAAAATGACAGATTAATTAAACCGTAGTACTTAATTATTAGTATTTACATATCCATCATACTGGCAGGCAATATCACTTGTACTTGATAAACGGATAAGGTTTAATGTCAAGCTCTGCTCAGTTCAGGTCTTAATTTAATTATTAACTGATTTTTCCAAATTGTTGTATTACATGTCATAAGAAATACAGCCCAGACAGGTACTCAGATTTGTTGACAAACAACACCCTTAGATGCTCAACCCTTGTGGTGTTATTTGTCAACAATTTTAAATGCATGTGCCAGGCTGTATATGGTATAGCCTATTTGTCAAATTAGTGATACAATCTATTTTCTTATTAATGGAATTAAAATTAGATGATCTTAGACATGACCAGATTGCAATAGCAAGCCCTGTAGGATTGTTGGAGGAGGGGAGGGGGGCGAAGGAAAGGGAGAGGGGAGGCGGCTAGGGGGAGGGGGGATCGCATTTCCAAATCATGAGGACTTTTTTTTTTCCAGGTCACAGTGAATTAAATGGAGAACTCACAGCATACAATAGAAGGAACTGATAATACAGATTGACAATTTCTCAATTCTCAGTTCACAATTAATGAAAATCATTGATCACGACGGTCAGCTAATATCTCAATCCCAGTTCATGAAGAATTATTTTTCTAATTCCCAGTTCACAGTAACATGAAAAGCCTATTCCTGAGTACCTAGGAATGTGAATACTCCTTGCACCCCCCAACCACCCCCACCCCTGCTTGTAAGATGTAAATCTGTGTACTGAAGCTTTTATTGTTTTAGTGTAGCCTGTATGTAGGCCAACTGTCACTGTCACTGGGTGCCAGTGCTGATACTTGATACTACTAGGCTACTGCCCACTGGCTGCCGTGGCGTTTCTGGTTAGGCCTACACCGGTCTAGCCAGAAACGCCAAACGGACGAACTTTAGCTATTTACAGCCCTTACCTCTTACCTCTACTATGTCAAATTAGACTCATCAATTGGTAGCCTCACAATCACAAGCTTTGTAGACTAAATTTTGTCAAGTTGCAAGCAAATGAAATGGGTTAATCTATCAAACACGTCAAAGCTAACTCGTTGCCGGGCATGAGCGATAAAAGAGAATCTGGGTCGAAGCAGGTCAGGAGCAGCCCTCCCCCCCCCACAAGCACCACCCCCTCCCAATCACTCTCCCAGCGCTGAGGCTAGTTCCCTTGGTCACCTTGCTAGCCATCGTTGATGGGGGTTATTGGGTTAATGCGTTGGGGTTTCCATTTAAACTTTTTAAGCTGGACTGTCGACCAACACTGATCATAAAAGTGCGATGGTTCCGAAACTTGCGAAGGCACTTTTTGGCAGGTGGGCCCACCCCTCCCGCTTGAGCGGGGCGCTCGTATTTAGTGTTGAAATGGGCCCATGCAAGTTGCTCCATTAATCATAGGTTAAACTTGATATCACAGAATACAGAGAATATGTTACTGGTTACTTACCGGGGAGCGAAACGTCGTCTGCTGGTCACACCAAGTCGAAGCGCGCTTATTGACGTCGGAAATTTGTTGGCCGCCAGATGGCGCCACCAAAGAGCTCACTCCAACAGTTAGATCGTTAGGCGTTAGGAAATTTACCGTATATTCATATATTTCTTATTTTAAGCACAATCTCCTTAATTTTAGATAAAAACTCTGCAGGTTGTCAAATGTTATCGCATAAAGCAATGCGCGTTCAGATATACGCTGTTAATTGTAAAATATAACGTTGTTTATATTCACGTCCCAAGATATATGATCCGGAGAAAGTCGAATGTTTACAAGGCTCTAAAATTCGTAATTATTGTCGACCCCCCATAATTTAAAGTTTACATTCTTCAGAACAACGTGTTTAATCATTTGGATCATCTCTCTCTGACGTGGACTGCTCCTTCTCCTTTTGTCAGAGTGTGGAATATTAGGACAACGCGATTTGCGTTGTCCTAAAACTCTATGGTGTATAAAATGGTCTTAGGGCAACGTAGCGTTGACCTAAGGTAGCATGTATAGATCTATATATATATATATATATATATATATATATATATATATATATCGTTACGGATAGGGTCCCGGGAGTCGATCGTTTACAGTGAGTTGTAATGATTTTGTGCGATCAAGTGGCTGTCGTTTAATATAGACATATATATTTATTTCATGGGCAAAGACAGCGAGACAAAATGAGTTCAACGAATGAATTGATTAATCGTGTGTTCACTGTTCACCAAATATTTGGTGCAGTTTCCTTTGGATATCGCATCAAATTACCGCGCCAAACTTGCTAGAGCACGTTATGATTCCAATATATGTCTGAGACAATGTCAAAATTGCCCTATGCCTATGGGTTAAGTGTGCACAGGCTGAGTGTGCTCCAAATACTGAATGTGCCCCACATATCGAGTGCTTACCAGAGATGTGCTCGCCTCGAAGGCCAAATTCACACTGAAAAAAGTCTTGCGACGCGCCTCCTTGTACACCTATTTTCATGCTGTCACCATAGCAACCCTCGTTATAAGTGCGCACCAACCAAATAGACACGAAATCGCATCAAGCTACAGATTTCTCGATCCCCTGAATACCGTTACTAGATAAAAAAAATTCCACCATTTGTTTGTATTAATTACTACTTTTCTGCCTAAGTTAGCCCTAAAACAAGACTTTCACCGCCGTTTGATATAACATTTAACTGTTAAACGTGAACAGTTGATAACACAGGCGAAACGTATGCATAGTTTCCAAGTCGAAACAATACAATGCGTTACATAGTGCGAGAACGTTAAGAGTTAACCTGTACATATTCCCTAATTATATAAATCATCTTATCTGAGACCGACTCAGATCCGTAACCAACAAAGAACAATTGTTTTAGCTATTTACTTCATAAATTACTATTCCGCCATATAAACATGTCTCGATACACCCCTCAAGCAATAAAGTAATGTGAGTACGACTCATACTGGACCAATCAAAGCAATAAAGTAATGTGAGTACGACTCATACTGGACCAATAAAACTGACTGTATCAACGGAAATTAGTCCGCTTCAATCCCCGGTACTGGTTGAGGTACGTCCAACGGAGGCCGGGTTGAACACTTCCGGCCGGGTGTAGTACCTCTCCGGTTCCTTCCGCGACGCGTCCGGTCTGTTGTCTCGGGTCTTCAGGTCAGGATCCGATTGGCTGGCGCTGGCAGGTCTACCGACAGCAGCAGTCTCGCCGGCAGCGGCGTCGGTGGGCGTGTGGTGATGAGGAAACGGGTGCCTCCGCGACGCGAAGTGCTCCAGGTCTGCTTCGGGTGCCGGCGCGATAGCTCAGTGGGCTAGAGCCCTCGCATTGAGTGCTCTGGCCACCTGAGTGCCTAACGGCACGTGGATCGATGGTTCGAGCCCTGCTGTGGCCACGTCTGTGTGGTCGAAGATCCAATGTCCTTCTTCGTCAAGAGTGGTGGGTTACCCCGGGGACATGGCTCCACTCTTATTTCCTTCTCCCATTGACGCGATATGAACAAATGTGGTTAAAGCGTCCTGAATATAAAACCAACCAACCAACTAACCAACCAGGTCTGCCTCGACTTCCCGCTGCCAGACAGCATCGAACTCGGCGGCGTGCTTCAGGGCGTCGATGGTGGCCAGGGGATCCGGGTCTTTGGAAGCGCACGTTTGGGCGTTGAACATGTTCAAGGAGGTGGACACCGACGACACTGCTTTGTCGACCCTACTAGGGATACTCGTGACAGCTGTGGTGAGCAACCGGACACTGTTGGACAGCGATGTCATCTGCCGGCTGTGCTGCCCCATGTTATGATTAGGCTTTCGCCGCTCCCCGATCTCGTTGAAGATCTGTTGATGGGTTGCATCACTCCTGGCGAACCCCCGGTGTTGCTCGAAACAACTCTCCATTCTGGAGTTCAAGGTGATGAGTTGATGATAGGTTTTGTAGGTGGTAATTGTGATGTGCGGGGTTATAGAATCTCGTTGCACTGAGGTCTGGTATATATATGTAAGAAAGAATAAGTAACTTCCTAAGCCTCGCAAAGGTTCAAAAATAAATTTATTTACTATATAAATATATATTGATATCAAGTGATTATTAGGGCACCCAGAAACTAACGTACATACAGCAAGAGGACAAGTTTCGTATTCGTCGTGACGTCAGCACGTTCACGTAACCAGACTGGCAGAATAAACTATGTAGGTTTTCAATGCATAGTTAGCAATACAAACTGAAATGTAAGTCAGAAATAGACTTGTTGTGAAGATGGAGGATGAAGTTCAGTCGCCAACGCTGATACTGGTCGCCCGGTGTAACACATGGTCTCTTTTGGCGACCGGGCGAGTAGAAGTGTACATCTCTGCTATTATATGAAGCCAAATTTTTTTATAAAACAAAGTTCTCCCGGTACAATTCAGAAGAATGGAAATGATTGTGTTGACTGAACCTAGTTCTGTTGCTGAGAATTTGATCAGGACACTCGTCTCACATATCGCAGTCATCACACAACAAAACGTCTCGCACGGCATCAGATTATCTTCATAATTAGGATTTCGTCTGTTATTGTCCGTCAAGCCCCGTAAACATGGCCATGCGCAGTTGATAATTAATGGATGATAAAACATGACGATCGGTGGATAAACTTGGCATCTCGTACATCTTGTCTCCGAGATGCAAAAGGTTCAACAGAGGGCATCATGGCATTGCCCTCAGGATAAAATAACAACTCGATTATCACTGAGTGACACAACGTACACCCTGTCCCCGTACACTGATATGGCCCAGGGCGACACGCCCTTGATGTTCACCGTCGTCAGGGTCTCGCCGCTGGGTGTGACCACGCACACATTATTGTCCTGATAGTCTCCAACCAGGAAGTTGGCACCATCCGTCCCAACACCCCAGGGTTTCGCCAGTCCTATGGGGTTGACAACGTGGCCTGTAGGGGGGCCCTCCGGATAGAGCACCAGGGCTTCACCCCAATCGTAGTTCACCATTATAGTAGAGTCGATTACTGCAGGATAGAGCGGCCTGCCTGTCACCCCGCCTGGTCGGGTCAGAGTGCTGACGACAGTATCGGTCGCCAGGGACAGTCTGTGCACCCCGTCACTGCAGGCCACATACACGTGCTCCTCGCCGTCCAATGCCATGTGCCACGGATCTCTTAATCTCCCGCCAGCCGATAACCTCCCCACTTCATGCAGTTTCTTCGTTGTTGACCATTTCCATATTGTGATGACATGTTCGGTGTAATTAGAGACATACACCGTTTCTCTGTCCTTGTTACTCAAGCAACAAACAGGTGTCTCTGTTTCCGCATGACAGAAGTAGGTGTAATCTGTGGTGGGACTGGGAGGACAGAAGGCTACAAGTCTATTACCGCTAAAATCAGTCACCATGACGAGGTCTCCGAGAAGACAAGCGGCCCTGGGGTTCATAAGCTGTCCCTCGCCGCTGTCGTCTCCCAGTCGGCCAGTCACCCTCAAACGTTCGTAGCGTGCCTTTCCCCCCTGGAACTAAAATCGCAGAGCATTGTATTACGGGGCTGTAGTGAATGTGAATCACCGCCAGGACGGACGACGACTCGGGTATGTGGGACGGATGGCCTCACGTCATAACAGACACGGTCATTAAGCTGCTCACATCACACTTGTTATCCTGAGATAAATCAATAGAATTTAAATTAAAATGTATTTCAAATGATATGGTATACTGAAAAACATACTCATATAGTGTCTTAGAAATAAAAAGGCAATAACGTGCAATATAGATTGACAACTGACTGCTGTTCAATCTTTGTTTTCCTGCTACATCACCACCCATATTGATAATGGTCAATAAATAAAGTGTGTGGCAGCACGTCATACACGGATTTGTGGCGGACGTGGAAGGGTGCGCTATGACAGCTCGGGCAGGCGGATACACAAAGTATTACTATAATTTAATGGAGCGCTAAAAGACGCATGGGTACGGCATGATAGCCAATGAGATACACCGGAAGGTCGTAAGCACTGACCAATCATATGGTCCGTTAGATTGGCCACGCCATTTGTTTTGTTCTTCACACAAAGCCTTCTAAGCACGATTTTACATCTACAGGCTCGGATTACCCCGTGGGGGGGGGGGGGCGGGGCACAATTATACAATCTGGTTGGGGGGGGGGGGTTTCGCGGGTGCCCCTCCATGCCTGTGTACTAACGCGGGAAATCTAGAACATGCGGAAATGCACGACTATGCAAATAAAGGTTCTTCAAATAAAGGGGCTGGTCGGAATCACGTGACTAGGGGGGGCGACAGGGGTTTCAGCGCGAAATACGGACAGTGACAGATAGAACTTTGACAAGTACAGACTGACGTAGCTGTAGGTCGACAGACTGACGGACATTTACCTTATTTTATACAGACGCCCATACCATAAATATTCCCAATACCTATGTAGAAGCAAAGCTCCATATGATGTTGGTCGGTACAGAGGTGATGTGTGAAGCTTATATGTACACTTTTCGTCAGCGCCATCGACTTTCTATACAAGTCTACTGTAATGCCTGGCTTTGGTTAGTGATCTTGGACCGAGTTTATTGTGATGTCGTTATTGTTTTTGTATAAGATCGAATGTATAATGTAAGAAAACCGTAAAAATACTACACCTGAGAGAGCATTCATTCATGATGAAAATGATGTCCGTAAAGAGCGGGTATTTGTGATGAAAAAGATACAGCTATACTGCATTAACCGCCCGGGGGGGTGGGGGGGGGTTTGCCGCGGGTTTGTCAAATGATACACCATTAAAATTGCTTGGGTTTAGCTAATTCTGGCCTTGCATTCACTCAAAAATTATAACATATCTGTTCACAATGATCGGATTAGCCGATGCTGTCTGCTGGAGTGCAATTTAATTTACATGCGGGTTATGGTTTAGGCCAAATTTCAGTGTTCGGTGTATCAGTCACGGTAGTCGCTACAATTACCGCTGAGATTATACTAAATTTACAAAATGCTACATTGCATAGACATTAACCACAATGGTTGAATTAGCCGCTGCCGTCTGCTGGCGGGCAATTTAATTTACATACGGGTTATGGATTAGGCCAGGTTCACTGATCAGTGTATCAGTCACGGATGGCTACAATTACCGCTGAGATTATACTAAGTTGACAAAATGCTACATTGCATAGGCATTAAGCATAATTAAGCTATCAAAATGGTAGCCAAACAGGCGGTCAACTGGGCGAGTTGGTTGGTGGCTTAGGTTGGCTTAGTAGTGGCAAGAAACCCCACTTTTGGCCATATCGCGTCAATGAGAGGAAGAAGGGAGAGTGGAGCAATGTCCCGCGGGGTAACCCCCTACTCTTTGCGAGAAAGAGCATAGAATCTTTATCCTGCGACCACACAGACATGGCAACAGCGGGGCTCGAACCACCGATCCACGTGCCGTTAGACTCTCAGGTGACCAGAGCACTCAATGCGAGCGCTCTAGCTCAATGAACTACCGGGCAGGCCCCGCACATGGACGGCTATTACATTGTATTGCGTTCCACTATCATAACAACTGTAACATACCATTCGCTGTCTGTACATAGCTGGGTGGTCCTTCAGAAAACTGTCCCGGCCCTGCCGATCGCTGATAGACGCTTGTTTCAACATGGCAAAGACTTCCATATTTCGGGAACGGAAGGCAAGGTCAAGGCCGTCACCAAGCGTGGCCTTTTCAACCAATCCGAGGCGGACTGATTTGATGACGTCACTGATGTAACCCAGGCGACTCTCGGAGTGACGTGACCATGACAACGCCGCTTGTAAAACCACATCCTCGCTGGTGACGTTTAGACGGTCATCACGCAGGAGGCGAAGGAGCGTCTCAATATCAAGTAGCTCTTTAAATTCCGGACTGACCCAGACTTCTTCAAAGTTGGCGATGATTTCGTTGAAACAGGTCTCATACACATCCGCTAGGTCACATTTCTTCGCTGTATGCAGCATGGTGATTATCTCTCCCCCAACTAAGGTAGGATAATAACTTTCGAAATATTTCTTTACAACTTTTACGACTCCGTCCACCTGCAAGCAGAGCGCGCCCATCATGACGTCACAGAGGTTGTTGGTCGTCACCTTTAACTGACCTCTGTAAATCCATTTCAGCAGAATGAGGAACACATTTCTCGTCATACAGTCGCCTGTCAGAAATATATGGGATAGTGAGTCTCGAGACCGACCACACGCTGGATCCAGACTCTGGCTTAGAGAATCATTTGGATCACCATTCCCATCCAGTGTACCACCAGGATCAGAAACGCCACACCCTTGGGCAACGTAGGTGGTTGCATTCAGTGTGTCCTGGTGCTCCGGCGCTTGATGTGTCTCTCCTGGAGGGGACTTCAACGCCCTTTTTACTGACTCCTGTGACGCTGCAGTTGAGGATCCCGAGGCACTTTCCATTGGTGGACTGGGCCGATCGCTCGCGTGTAAATCATCTTCCCTGTGGGTCGCTGATATGTCTTCGGGAAGCCAATCATCACTAACGGTGCTACTTTTATTAACAAGATAACGCTTAGCGAAATACTCGCTCCATCCGAAGAGAACGGCCTTGTGACAGCGGAAGTCTTCCCCGTCAACGGTCACCGTGACGTCACTAATGTCAGGATCAGAGTCTCCAAGGTTGGCGTAAGCGTCCCGCCAAATGTCGCCATACAGCGTGCACGGGTCTTGTTCCTTCAGCAGTGTGACGACACTTAAGGGAAAACAACGTCCTACTGTCAAACACATCGGCTGCCAATCTATATGAATCGTTAACATAGAGCATAACATAAGTATTTATATTAAAGGCGGGTAAATAATCATTAATGCATCATATCATATCATTAGCAAGTATGGGAACTACAGTGGAAACCACCATCCCGGCAATATGCCACCCCGCCATTAATCACTTTCTTCAGTGCCAAATTTACCTTTGATGTCCGTCCGATGAGCCGCCATATCGTGTCTGAGCCGCAGTTGGCGTTCTTTTACGGAATAAGTCCTTCTTCAGCCTCTGCAGGCTCCCTACGTCAGAATTTCCCGCGGCCAGACAATCTAGCAGAATGTTACAACATTCGCTGTCCTTAGACATGATCTTGGCGTCCAGAGCTTTCCGGATCGTTCCGGTACTGACCAGTCCAACTCGCAGAGACTTCAAGACGTCGCGTAAATAATTTAGATTATCTTCACTGTGATGAAGCCAGGCGAAAGCCGTGCTGAAGACGACGTCTTCACTCTCAGCTTGTAACTGATCCATGCCGAGCAGCCTCAAGAAATCTCTGGGTTTCAGCTCAAGAATTCCTTCTGCTGCGACCAATTCATCGAAGTTTCTGGCCAATCCCTCCAAGGCCATATCTCGTAGATGCGGGATCCCACAAATTTGTGCCACATTAAGATGACGGAACATGCGCGTGACAGGAACATTGCCGGAGTACTGATCCTCAATATAGTCTGTTAACATGTCTACTGTCTTGTCCATCTGGAGGTAAAAGGCAGAAGTCACAATGAGATCAGCTGAGTCTGGTGTCAGGTTTACTTCCCCTCTGTACATCCATGTGTGAAGCGCCTCAAACGCCTCTGATGACAGCAAACTTGTCTCGGCCAAGGTTACGTGAATTGAGCGACTCTCGGTGAAGTCGCTGCTGAACATGGAGCGGAAGAAGCCGCTCCAAGCCGCCAGCAGAGACTTGTGACAAGGGAAGGCCACATAGCCCACAGTCACCATGACGTCAACCAGCGCGCCTGCGTCATGGAGCTTCCTGTTGGCAGCCGTCACAGCCTTGTCATGCTCACGGCGTAGGTCGGCGGCGTCCATCTTGGTCATAGTCACCTGAAACACAATATGAACGCTCATCATGTTAGGGCACAAAACGACGAAGATGTTACATCTTGGTTATCTTTTAGTGCAAAATCAAATCATGTGACTGTGTCATAGTTTTAGATCTGATCTATGAACAAGAAGTACCTGGTGACATATGGACCGGGGGTGAAGGGTGGGTGCTTGATGTTTGTGTTTGGGGCACACTCATGCCGGGTTTCAGTGTGTTGGTCTAGGCTATTGAGTGGCTCGTGAGCCATGTAACCACAAGACAATGCGGATATGTTCATGTGACGCTGAATTCCCAATGACAAATTCTAAAATGTAAAAATACCATTCTTCCCTCGATCATTCCTGGAAAGCAGAGGCTGACATTGGGAACTTATTAGTGTTTAAATAACGTGAGGGGAGGTGGGGGGGCGGGGAGGGGAGGGGCTGGTTGGAATGGGGGCTGGGGCCACGGATGAGGGTGGGAGGCCTGGTTAGAATGAGGGCTCGGATCAGAGATGAGGGTGGGAGTCCTGGTTGGAATGGGACTGGGACCTGGGATGAGGAAGGAAGGCCTGGCTGTAATGGAGGCTGGAACCTGGAATGAAGGTGGGAGGCCCGGACGGAATGATGGCTGGTATCTGAGATGAGGTCGGGAGGCCGGGCTGGAATGGGGCTGGGATCCGATTACCCGCCGCGACCACACGGGCCCGTCGTGTGGAAGCCAGGTCAGGGGATGAAAAGAGCATGGGATAGGGTCGGATTAGTGACGCCGCCACGGTGTGGGTGGGGGTGGAGATTACGAATGCGGACGGATGCCACGAAGCGGTAAGGGTACTGTAATATCCCTTGGCCATGCAGCAAAACTGTTTCGGAAAGGCATCTTTGTTTCTAAACTTTACACTGTCCCTGGCCATCGTTAACTGCGTGCTAACGGGCTGACGCGGTGCGCTCACCTGTTGTTCACTAACCTGTTCTCTGTCACCAGAGTCACCAGGGCTCGTCGCTAAGAGACAACGGGTGGCGCGTCCTCTTCTATCAGAGGTCCTGCCGCGTCTGTGTCAGTTTGCTTGGCTCTAGCCTCGAGTTGAACCTTGATATCTTATACCCGTAGATCAACAGCTCGGTACTCACCTGATGAAATCTTATCAGTGGACTTACGAAGGGATGTAATAAGTAAGTTTATTTAGTATAAGAGGCCATCAGGCCCATAGTACATACAGGGTTATAACATAATTAATACGGTGTAAAAGGCTATATACAGGTTAAATTTCAACGTTTGTTTGGTGCAATATCTCTGCCTTGAATAAATAAATAGATAAGTTCAGTATTTCTTGCTTATTGTAGAATTTCATCAAATTAACAAAAAGTTGTGAAGAGTTATTCGATCCGTAAGTTACATCAATATATGATTTTCTTAACTTTTCGTACAATGGGCATTGACAAATAATATGAAATGCATCTTCTATGGAATGTAAACTTCGACTCATGCAGTATTTACAAAGACGCATCTCCATAGGAACATTTTCATATCGACCAGACTCAATTGCATATCTGTGAGCCGAACACCTGAACCTCGCCAGCGCCGATCTGTATTTAACTAAATTTAATACATCTATGTGCAGTTCAGGTGTCAATGTTGATATAAAGGTTAGATATGAACTGATATGAGTTTACTACTCGAGGAGACTAATGTGCACCAGTTTTGAAAAGCGCTGTCTTTTAGAGTTTGTTTATATTGAGGAATCGAGTTTCATCTCAGACTGATTGCTGCAGCCATACCACCCCATCCATTTGTCATCAACAATTGTCTTACGATAGAGGCCCATGTCAGATTTCCATGTTTGTCAAAATCCTTCAGCATATTGTAGCATGATCTAGCATATCTGCTTGAGGGCGACTTACGAAGGGATGCATACATACGAAGGAGGGGGGGCAAGGGGTATTTGCGTTCCTCGTGATCGGGCTTTTCATTTCACCGTGAACTGGGAAGGAGGAAAATATTTTTTCGTCAACTGGAAAGGAGGAAAATTATTTTTCGTGAATTGGGAATGGATATTAGCCGCCCGCCGTGATCAAGGATTTTCATTAATCGTCAACTGGGAATTTTAATATTAAAAAACCGTGATTCATGAAATCGTCAATTTAGTATCGTGTGTCCGCTCTTCCATTGCATGCGGAGAGTTATGTTTTTAATTCATCGTGACCTGGGAATAAAGACATTTATTCTTTGTGATCTGAGAACACGACCCCCCTTGCCCCCCCCCCCCCCCCCCCCACGAAGCCCCGAATCTCACATTCTTCTAATAACTCTGATATATCTAAGATAAACATAACTTCTGTAACTGATAGAGAGAACGACATAGTCAGTCGACAGACATTTCCAGTTCAAGTCAATAGCCAAATGATAAGTGCGCCCAGTGGGAGGGTGGGGGTAGGGGGGGGGTCGGGCGTTCAACGCATCCAGGAAGTGGCTGAACCCCCAGTGGCAATACCGCTGATATAATCACCCGAGATGTCGTTTTCAGAGAATGGCCAACAGGGCAGCGTACCTATCCAACAAAGGGTCAATGTAAGGCTACTGGTACAATCGTAATGGGGGCCAAATCATTTCTCCCCTTTTATCGTTCATCAGCCAGATGAAGTTATAACTGGGTGTGTAGCCAAGGGGCCCCAAGAATGCATCAGTCATCAAAGTAACAGGTGGGGGAGGAGAAGGCAACGGTGGAGGGTGGGGGCAACGGGTGAGGGGGGGGGGGGGGGTGAGAGCAACGGTTGGGGGGGGGGGGGGTCGTGTTCCCAAATCACGAACTATCATTTTTTTTGTCCAGGTCACGATGAATTTAAATGGAGAAGCATACATTGGCTATTTCCCAATTCACGGTTATTTCAAATTGACAAGATCAGTTCACGTTTAATGAAAATCCTTAGTCACGACGGTCGGTTACTATGCCATTCCCAGTTCACGCATAATTACTTTGCTGATTCCCAGTTCACGGTGAAATGAAAAGCCCGTTCCCGAGGAACAGAAATACCCCCCCCCCCCTAATAAGGCTTGAGCAAATTATGGTGTTTGTGGTGTGTCAACGGTATATCTGCTGTAAACTCGTATTGTACTTCCTCTTATGGATGTCGTGTTTTGGATGTAATGTTTGTACCTCTTAGACAGTATACATTAAATAGTGTTAAATGTGCCGGCACTGACACACGGAAAATCAACTCCTTTAATAGCAACGGCTTTCATGTGAAGATCAAAATGGATGTTTTGTTGTGGAGGTAATATTTGTATCTCTTAGACATGCAGTATACATTAAATAGTGTTAAATGTGCCGAGAAAGACACCCGGTACGTCAACTCCTTTAACAGCCATGTCTTTCATGTGAAGATCAAGTTTCTTACCTTATTTTAAACTTTTTTAAATCCCGCTTACGACAGTAACAATCAAATAGTCAGATATCTAGTCAGTATTGCAAAAATTGGAGTCACACCTTAATAGCGAGCGCAAGCGAGCTCTTAGGGTAACATGCATGCATATATAGAGTAAATATCAGCTGTACATAAATATATTCAAGCAAAGAGAAGTCGAAGCCTATTATGTCATGTCTTTAATAATTAATCAGCTGCCCCACAAAATTAACGAATAAATCATTCAATGTTAACACTGGATGTATACTTCAAATTAAAGTTAAATAGCTAAAAGTTTGTTGCCAAGCAGAGCGCTCTTGCTGACCGCCCATCGGCTGCTGTCATAGTGAGTATAGTGAGCACGTGCAAGGTATAGGTCATCCCGCCAAAGATATTCTTTATGGCAAGCCGAAGTGAGATTAATTTTGAATACTAATCTAGATGTATCCCCTCGGAATATCTGAATTAATAAATATACGCTCGCATTATTTAGGTAGCACCTATCCATATTATCATCAAGCTTAAGATACACTAGGAAATCACAAGATGATGACAAGCGAAATTGTTAATGACTAGATGAACGGATCTTCCAAAGCTTATGCAATGTGCGTGCTGGCGAATAAGTTACTGATACTGATTAAGTTTCCGATGGCTTTTTTGCACGTGATATTCTTGTTTTTTAAATTCTTTTATTATTATTCAAGTCTTAACTTACAGACATAAAATATCAATGACATAATAATAACGATGTTCAACAAAACATACACTGACGCTCTTTAAATTCTTCGTATTATCTCCAATATAGGTTCCCACTTTGACTTTATCAAATTAATACTATTTGTCGCGGCCAAAAAATGTTCAATGTTATACGGATATTTAATAAAAGACAGTGCCCCTCGAGTAGTGACCACGTGATATTCTTAATGAGACAAACGATTGTTCTCGGAACAGTTTGATGTCTACTGAGGAACTCGATTGCTTCCTTCATTTTATTTGTACTTCCCGAACTGTTAACTGTCAACTACAGTGTACATTTTGTATGTGCACCGTTTGCTTATGTTATCGATACGATGCGACTATTAAAGATAGAGAGAGATGTATATACACTGCGAACCGAGCGTTGACGACACTTAACAAGACACACGAACATATTTTACTTTACTTGTAAAGTTTAATAAAAGATCGAGACGGAACTATTTTGTCAACGTTGGTTAATTTCACGTGTTAACACTGGGCAAGGAGCGCAACAACATAAATGGCTTGGTCAGGTCCATTACATTGACAACAAGAGCTGTAGACGACGGCAATATGAATCCATCGTTTGGCTTTTTAACAACAAAGACCATATTGCGCACACACAAAAAATGTCAGGTCAATAAAACCACAACATTGCACCACAACTTCAGTGGTAAAAAAGAGCATATCCCTTACATAGATACGATACGTGACTTGTGTCTCCTGCATCGAGGACGTAGATATATATTTTTTTGCAAAGATCATTTTATTTCATGAGGTTAGCAACAAACGATCACGCATGCAAATGGTCGCCTCGCACCGTAGAAGACACCCATTAATCCCATACACCCGCAAGCAATTAATCCTATACTGAAATTAAAATTGCCTTCAATATATATATAGACCAATATGGACTGCCCCCTTTCTCGGAGAGTTCAGCACATTCAAACTGCTAACTAGATTCCCCCCTTTCCCTCCTCAAACCCGTGTCATAATCTTGATTTCAGCCACAGCTTCTCGCGGGCGAGTTGTTTGGATTGGATAACCCTTGTAGGTCAAATCGCGGCAATGGGAAAGTAACAACGCTAAGACCCGGAAACCAGCAACCACGTGGACAACTCTTGGCAAAGATAGTCATTGTATCTTTATGTGCTACATAAACATAGGTGGTGCTCGAACCTCGCAGCGGCTGCATGGGATGGCATAGACAATATATGGGCTAACACGCTACCACCTAGACCACTGGGTGTCCGCGTGCTCATTCGCGAGGGAATGTTATATATGTGTGTGTTTTTTATGGCTGGGGGGGGGGGGGGGGCATACCAGTGTGTGGACCGTATTTTCTAAGGTATTGAATATTTTATGCAGAAAAATACATACGAAGCTGCAACATTGCCAGCTTTTGGGTAACATGATATTAAACATTTCATTAGCAACATTGAATATTGATATACCTATATTGATCAGTAGTTCCCTCTAAGTACGTCCTTATTCGCACCCCATTTCGCTGCACCATAGACCTTAAGACCAGGTGCAAACAGTGTGGCATGCGGCTTCCACCTTCTCCCCCAACCCGACCCCCTCCGACCCCTAAACTGATATATCCATACCAGGCAGGGTTATCAGTGCGTCTATCGCCAGTGGGCCCGCCGAGCGGCCAGCTCGTAACGAACTCCGTCCTTTGATCGACTACAGAGATCTGATATCATCAACACCGACCACGTCATTTCATGACAGATATGTATATATAGGTTGATAACTTGGCCAGCACAGCGTATCTATAAACCACAGCATACGGACAGTACATCATTAAGGTATGGGCAAGATGACGTCTTTCTTCATATCTTTTGGCATTTTGGGGTCTTAAATTATTGCTTTAGTTATTATCATGGTGTTGGTAATTAGTGTTGGTAATATCCTGTCCTATGTTGGTCTTTCTTGTTTGTCGTTGATATTGTGCTCGTATAGTGGTTTGCTTGATATATACTCCTTTACAAGAAGTACGTTAATAAATAAATATCTACTATTAGTGTTAGTGACACGTCAGTTTATGAAACGTGTGCCCTGCTCTTCACGTAGCGCCCCTGGCGCCATGACGAGTAGTCTATAGACGACTTCGCACATTATAGTTCAGATTATTCCTCTGTGAGGCGCCACTGCATGTGCAATGCGTTTTGGGTATATTTTAAGTATGTGCGAGATGTCAAGAGGGCGTCATCGCATGAAGACGTATCTTTCTACCCGTGATCTAATCTAATAGCTAATCTACGGCTAGTGCATGCGGAAGACGTTTTCTGGAGGTATATGCGGGCCCCTTGTACGTTCATTTAGCGGACTTACATGTTGTAGTGGCGCCATCTAGTGAAGGAGATGGTATGAATGCTAACCGTTGGTGGTGGCGCCATCTATCTTGATGCTATGAGAGCCACCTAGTGTGTGATGAAATGTTATCATGCACTCAAACGTAAACAAACCCTGAAGTAAACAGAAGAATGAGAGAGTTTTTTTATGAAGAAAAGTGAGGACGAATTGATAGATGGATGCATAGATGTTTACGGACAATCACGGAAATAGAAAATGAAGATGTCAAGATATAAGGATATCTGGACTTAAGCCTAATAGAAGGCCTGTTCCTGGATGGCAGCTAAAGAAAGCTACATATGTGGGGATGACCGCAGTATGTGAACATGTGGAGAAGAAATTGATTATGTGACCATATGGTTTAGAAACCACACTGAATGTGTCAAACCAGTTAATTAATATTAGAAAATAAATCCATTCCAGTAAACAATATCTACGATGTCCTTCGCTATATCACTATAGTTTAAACGACCTACGTTACAGCCTGCATGTATTGATCGGTTTCCAGGGACACTTCAGTGATATGGCGGGACTGACGAAGAGGGTAGGGAGCCACGTGTCATGGCTCTACTTCCAGTGTACCCTCCACCTGGGTACCACCATCCTGGAGCCGTGGGAACGAATGCTTTTGTGTATCCTTTCACATACCATACCCCGTACAGCTGTTATAACCACAGCGCGGGGAGCGGGTTGAGGGAGGGTGGGGGTCGAGGGGAAGGGTGCGGGGGGGGGGGGGAGGAGTGGAACTGGGATATGCAAAACCTTGACAGTGTGTCATGCCATTTATATTCTTAAGTTTCTTATAATTGGGTTGTAATCTATACCCTTATCATGTATGCAAAAGTGCCTACATCCTGTTTTCAAGTAGTGCCAACATTGGCACTGCGGTAAAGGATTACCCTCAAACTTAAGTTCTGCTCTTACTAAACCATTATCTAGGCATGCAACAGCCTCCATATTAATAACAGTTAAGACACCGACAGAACGCATTCTTCTCTGGAAAAGACAGTAGAGGAGGGGGTGAAGGCATCCCTATACAGATTTGAAGGCTGGCTGACATACGTCTCAACAGGTCGTGGGTTCGCGCCCTGACACCTGCATCTGGCACATGTGTCATCGAAGCCCGTCTAATGTAGCCTCCATAATTACTAGCGTCAGACACCAACATTTCACTTCGAGCAGATACATTGGGCCGCGACAGAAGTAATGAAAACGGCCCTTGCATTAGCATCGGCGATAACATAATGGCGTTAAATATGGAAGCAAGTATTCAATGGTTACATTTGATGAACTGTTTTTCGGAGCGATCAAAATGCAGTATGCGGTGAAGTTTTCTGTACCACAGGCCTTCCGTTCACAAGTACACGACAGGGGCGGATCTAGACAATCTGAATAGGGGAGGGGGGCTGTTTCAGGATATGCTGGATAGCGGGGGGGGGGCGGTTTTGGTTTTCATACGTTAAATGGTATAAATTATATAAAATTCGGCCCTAAAGTGGGTCGGGGCCGGGTCGCCCCACCCCCACCCCCCTCCGCCCCCCATGGATCCGCCCCTGCACGAAACTAGAATTCTGTATCAACTGATAATGAAGGGGACACTATTTTGGGCTGAATCTTGATATATTTTTGATAGGGACATGTTCGCATTATGACAATAAGCCCCCCTAAACCCCAAGCTGTTTGAGTGCATATCGACGCTATATATATGAAAATTAAATATTTACCAAATAAATATCTCTTGAGTGTTACAATTATTTAAACTATATACCGACGGATATCTAACTTGCTCTAACTCATTCGGATTAATCCATTATTCTCAATAAAGTGTATTTCCTGATGCCTACTTATCATGCCTAAAACAGTGCAATAACAAGTAAACTACACACACCTTTGTAATGTAGCACCCTGGCTTCCGACTTGCGATCAGCTGTAAAGCAAGTTTTCTGCTATATTTACCATTCCATCTGTAGAAAATATCAATGAGAATGTTAACCTTCTATTAAGGCATACATGAAGCATCTTCCTGGTCCGGGGCGGATCTAGGAATTTGCTCTCTGAAAACTTGCGACTGGGAGGTGGTGGTACACCCGGGGGTGGGGGGTACCATTAGAACCCAACTTGTACAGTGTATGCTCCAAGTTTCCAAGAGGGGGGGGCGAACCCCATCTACCCCCCCCCCCCTAGATCTGCCCCTGCTGATGCAGTGATTAGCAGTATTACTATAACCCAGACCATTAGGGCATGGGTTTGAATCCGGGTCTGAGCACCTTTTCTATGATAAGATTCATCAATTCATACTTTACCCATCTTCTCGGGAGGGTCCTTGGCCCAGTAGCATGAAGCCCTTGTGTGCACATAACCGGCCTAAAACGCCAATTAAGTTCATATCATCGCAGCAAATGGCACGACACATTTTTGTTATATTCATTTTGATGGAAAATATCTGTAATACCTTTAACTTGGCACCCACCAGACGCCATTTTGTTCGTCTCCCTCGCCAGCACGGTCTACACAGCGTGTGTCTTCCTCCCGGGACGTCTGTCAGTGTGGACACACATCGCCAAGTCCTTGCTCGACTGCAACCACGTGACCAACGACGCCACTAACAGCTCTAATCACTGAAATTTGATTGTCAACAAACTTTAATTATTTATTTTTCGCCCTGTTGACCAAGAATATAGACATGGTTCAAGGGGAAGGGGGGGGGGGGTGAAATTGGATTGTCTACAAGACATGTTTTGGTTTTATTTTTCAGTTCACCAAGAATATAGACAAACAATAAACACAAGGTTCAAATGGAGAAGGGGGGGGGGGCGGGGGTAAACAGTGCGACATACATGTGTTGTAATCTAGCGACCAGTATTCTTCTATCTTGTGTTCTAATTTTCTACATATGCCGTCACCCGACTCTTCTATACCCACGTCATAGGCATCACTTGTGTTTTTGTAATCAAGTGATATATATAATAATTCTAGTACTATATATGTATACATAATTCTAGTATCCTGCTAGATGCATTTGTCTTAGGGTATTTTTGTTTTTTTTAACTTCGCATTTCACATTTATAATGAAACGCGAATTCTCGATTACTTTGACACATCAACCTTAAATGCATTAAATTCCATCTCGCTAATGAGATGCCAACTTCCAAAGAGGATTGCTGGGGTCTCGTATGTAGGGTAGAGTGGGGCAAAACGCCTACCTAAGCTTAAGCAAGATGTGCTATATTAATTTTCAGTATGATACAAGTGAGTCTAGATAACGTCGGAGACCTTTATCACGCATGGTTCTACGTAAATGATACATGAATTTCTTTGTAAATATTATCCGTAAGGCGTGGAAAACGAAAAGGTAAAATTTCATTTGTGGGCGTTTTGCCCCACACCGGGGGCAAAACGCCCTGTTTTTAAAGTCATGATATGAGTGAATAATATTTGTATGAGCAGCTTTAAGCATTTCTATTATGTTCTTTTATAATGAACATTAATAAAGTAGACGAATTTTCGCTTCATCTGTTAAACAAGAAATATATTTTTAATGAGGGAAATAATCACTTGGTAAAACGCTTTCCAAGTGGGGTAACACGCCTACCAAATGTGCTAACACGCCTACCAAGTGGGGTAACACGCTTACCAAGTGGGGTAACACGCCTACCAAGTGGGGTAACACGCCTACCAAGTGGGGTAACACGCCTACCAAGTGGGGTAACACGCTTACCAAGTGGAGTAACACGCCTACCAAGTGGGGTAACACGCCTACCAAGTGGGGTAACACGCTTACCAAGTGGGGTAACACGCCTACCAAGTGGGGTAACACGCTTACCAAGTGGGGTAACACGCCTACCAAGTGGGGTAACACGCCTACCAAGTGGGGTAACACGCCTACCAAGTGGGGTAAAACGCTTTCCAAGTGGGGTAACACGCCTACCAAGTGTGCTAACACGCCTACCAAGTGGGGTAACACGCTTACCAAGTGGGGTAACACGCCTACCAAGTGTGCTAACACGCCTACCAAGTGGGGTAACACGCCTACCAAGTGGGGTAACACGCCTACCAAGTGTGCTAACACGCCTACCAAGTGGGGTAACACGCTTACCAAGTGGGGTAACACGCCTACCAAGTGGGGTAACACCCCTACCAAGTGGGGTAACACTCCTATCAAGTGGGGTAACACGCCTACCAAGTGGGGTAACAGGCCTACCAAGTCGGGTAACACGCCTACCAAGTGGGGTAACAGGCCTACCAAGTGGGGTAACAGGCCTACCAAGTGGGGTAGCACGCCTACCAAGTGGAGTAACAGGCCTACCAAGTGGGGTAGCACGCCTACCAAGTGGGGTAACACGCCTACCAAGTGGGGTAACACGCCTACCAAGTGGGGTAACACGCCTACCAAGTGGGGTAACACGCCTACCAAGTGGGGTAACACGCTTACCAAGTGGAGTAACACGCCTACCAAGTGGGGTAACACGCCTACCAAGTGGGGTAACACGCTTACCAAGTGGGGTAACACGCCTACCAAGTGGGGTAACACGCTTACCAAGTGGGGTAACACGCCTACCAAGTGGGGTAACACGCCTACCAAGTGGGGTAACACGCCTACCAAGTGGGGTAAAACGCTTTCCAAGTGGGGTAACACGCCTACCAAGTGTGCTAACACGCCTACCAAGTGGGGTAACACGCTTACCAAGTGGGGTAACACGTCTACCAAGTGTGCTAACACGCCTACCAAGTGGGGTAACACGCCTACCAAGTGGGGTAACACGCCTACCAAGTGTGCTAACACGCCTACCAAGTGGGGTAACACGCTTACCAAGTGGGGTAACACGCCTACCAAGTGGGGTAACACCCCTACCAAGTGGGGTAACACTCCTATCAAGTGGGGTAACACGCCTACCAAGTGGGGTAACAGGCCTACCAAGTGGGGTAACACGCCTACCAAGTGGGGTAACAGGCCTACCAAGTGGGGTAACAGGCCTACCAAGTGGGGTAGCACGCCTACCAAGTGGAGTAACAGGCCTACCAAGTGGGGTAGCACGCCTACCAAGTGGGGTAACACGCCTACCAAGTGGGGTAACACGCCTACTAAGTGGGGTAACACGCCTACCAAGTAGGGTAACAGGCCTACCAAGTGGGGTAGCACGCCTACCAAGTGGGGTAACACGCCCACTAAGTGGGGTAACACGCCTACCAATGATATTTTAGTAATTTTGCCCCCCCCCCAAAAAAAAAGTGGGCGTTTTACCCTATAAGGCAACAGTAAACTTTGTTTACCCTAGCTCGCATTCATGTAATTATCGACCAAATTCAGACACATCGTTACAGCTTATAATCTTGTTATTGTGACTGACCTGGCAATCAGACCTGATTCATGATAACTTAGCTATGGTGAGCCAATAATTCTCGAGCAATTTTACAACAAAGGAGGTCATAATGGGAAATTGTCAATGTTATATTTATTTTTGCATACTCGACCCCACGCTTGCAGAAGACGTTCGGCTATGATCGCGTGACACGTATGGGTCAGGGGCGGATCCTGACGCATATGCTAAATGGTATAAATTTCGGCCTTAAAAGTGTGTGGGGGGGGGGGGGTTGCGGCCGGTTCGCCCTCCCACCTGGATCCGCCCCTGTGCGTCACGTAGTCTTCCGGGACATGCGCGTAAGGGCTATTTTGGGCATGGGCGTATTACCCCGCCTGGGCGTCTTGCCCCACCCTACCCAATGTATACTCGCCCTTTGAAAAATCGCCATTCGACATTGACCCTTAAATTTCGACGTTGAGTACCTGAAAAAGCGACATCGACACAATTTTTTGAAAATAAGCTACACTGAACGTAGCCAAACAACGACATGTAACGTCGTGAAAATCGACATTCGACACTGAGAATTTTGAAAAATCGACACTGGACACTGTATCTCCCCCCCCCCCCATTTCAGACCCCTACCCTTATGCATTACTGTGCCGCCCCCACCCTCGCCTGCTCTATTGTTTTCGCACGACTCCATCATGCACCCACCCATCCTTAAGTTAACTTTCACCAATTTAACATGCTTGGCCAAAAATACCAATATATGAGAATCACGCCTCAAATGGCCTAAATTTTGCATTGAAAAACTGCAATCTACCTCAAAAAGGGGGGCGGGGCAGACCCCGGATCCGCCCTTGATTGTCAACATATATGGTTGTCCTCACCGAAAGCTGCGGCTGGATAAGGTACAGTCATAAATTGAAATGACAAATATTTCTCTCAAATTGAACCAGAGATTATGTAAGATATACGGTCTCTGATTGCACTGGCGCCAGTAAGCCATCGCCGTACGGCCGCCGCTCCACCCATCTACTTCAATGCTGTGGTCATGACAACGTGCGATTTAAAAGAGGGTGGTTGTCGCATAGCTGGCATAGAACCTACAGTAGGCCATACACGCCTCCTCGCAAAACTAACAATTTCCATTTTTCAAAAAACGACCCTTTAAAATTGCAAGTAGACAGTAGCAAATTCCATGCTGCCCATAGCGGGGATCTCTCATCTAACATTAATATTGGTTAGTTTTCTCATTCATAGATCTACGTCAACGAATTTACAGAACAAGAAAGTGAAAGCCGTATCTATAACCCGGTAACAGGATCGCGGTGGCGCCACCAAGCGGCGAGGGTTATGTGGAAGCTAAGGGATTTTTGTTCTTTTTTTACGATTTGTTTGTACTTGTGCGTTATTAGTGGGTCTACATTTTGGCAGCTTTGACACAACATGTCATTCTTTTATACGATTATTCGTTATGGGGGGGGGGGTCGGTGAGGGATTTTTGTCGTCTTTAAGTAAAACAGTTTGTTTACGATTTTGTTGTGCTTGCTGGTTATTTTGCCTAGGGGCGGGAGGGGGGGGGGGGCGTAGGGGGTGCTGAGGAATTGTTTTTCGATGTTTTTAAACAGTTTCTGTATGATTTTTAAGTTTTTGTACGATTTCTGTTAAACATTTTTTGTACGATTTCTTTTTCACTTCGAGTTATTCGAGTCAAAAGGTTTGCTTCTTTAACACCACCCAACCCCATAAGGGAGGGGGGAGGGGCCGTACGGGCGTGGGATACGGGACGTATGGGGGGAAAGGGGTAAGGGCATTCCTCTGTTAAAATGATATCCTGTGTTAAAGTGATGTATATCTTTCATCTATGATCATTTATGTATTAAATATTATCGCTTTGACGAATAAATGATTTTTTTTTTATGCCGAGGGACATTTTTTCTCATTTTATTAAAGCAATTTTTTGTGATGATTCTTTGGCTTGTGGGTTATTTTAATTTAAAGGTTTGTATTCATCAATTGACACCATCAATCCCCAAGGAGCGTGGGAGAGGGGAGGGCAGGAGGCGTAGAGGGGAAGGGGGAGAGGGTAGGGGATACTGAGGGATTTCGATTTTTTTGAATAAATTTTTTTTTTCGATTTCTTGTGAGTTACAAGTTGCCTCCAAATCATCTACTCCATCGCACAGAACTGCCGCATATAATTTACCCTCTGCGCTGAAGAATGTGGTGGTGGTAGGGACCATAGGAGCGGCAGTAGAGCGACGGGGGGGGGGGGCGGTGACGATGGGTGCAGGTGCTCCGCATGTGCAAATGTCTGTGCAGGCTAAAGGTTCCACGTATTTCTTCACAAAGTGTAGTGGGGTTACTTCAGGAGACATGGCTCCTCTCTACCTTGGCTCTTCCCATTGCCGCGATTAGACCCACCTAAGTCAGGCACTGAGACCCGGATTACACTGCAACCAAAGACATTATTTAATATTATTATACCCATTCTCCACAACAGATATCATTAAATCAGCCAGACTCCCCATCTCGACAAGAAGACAAGAACGACACAACCATTGTTTTACGTGAATTGTAACTACATGACTTCAGAATGCTTGACACTGATGTAATGAGTAAGATTGTGTCTGCCTGTGTGACTGTTTAACGAAATACATATGTTGTCCTATGACAGCGATATTAGGATTGTGATGACGTAATACACAAGAAAGCCACATTACCCATACAAATGCCACATCATATTCTGGCGGAAAATATATACGTACAATACATCATTGTCTCTGTTTAACGGAACAATATTGCTGCATAGTATAAGTACAACTTTTTAGCATCCATCGTTATCATGTTTTCATTTAAGACATTATCCGGACGACCGAGTCCCCCCTACCGGTCACCTGTTCGCGTGACGAGAGACTGGAATGGGTGAGAGAGATTTGCGCGCAGCATCACTGGGCCAACCCGAAATTCAACATCCGGGAACTGATGCCCCAGAGTTTCTTAGTGGACGACGTGCACAAGGTTATCTTCTGCTCCAACATGAAGGTGGGCAGCTCCAGCTTCAAGGGCCTGATGGAGGCGTGTCTCACCAACGTGAGTATGACGCAGCTCGAACAGCAGGTGACTGACCACTACACCCTACGCGAGCTGCACTCGGAGGGCTCCCTCAAGAAGGCCGGCCTCCGTTGGCTGGAAAATCTATCGGTGACAGAACAGGACGTTGCCATGAAGACGTATTACAAATTCACGGCGGTGCGGCATCCATTGGATCGGCTGCTCTCGGCGTACAGAGACCGAATCATAACACACCAGAAATACGGCGTCTTTCATTTGTTGGACAGGCACCGCTACGTCATCGAGCGAACGCTCGGCGCCAGGAGAAACGAATACGCCAGGCACAATTTCCTTCCCAGCTTCGAGCAGTTCCTGCGTCTCGTCGTCACCGGGTACTACAGTTGGTTCTTCGACGGCCACTGGGGGAACTACATCGATCGGTGTCGGCCCTGCGAGGTACAATACGACTCCATTGTCAGGCTGGAAACGCTGCAGGAGGATATTCCCGAGATTCTGCAGCAGTTTCTCGATGCCGACGGGGAGCCGCACACATTCCCCAATTTTAATACCAACAGAAGCAAAGCGGATGGTGACACGCCGGATATGTTGACTCCCGCTTTGGAGGCTCTCGATCCCGCGATTTTGGAGCGTGTCATGACCTTGTATAAACGGGATTTTGATCTCTTTGGATATCAACTGAATAGGACAGATAAAGCTGTGAGCTGTATGTACAACGATATCGGAAACTCGACGACGCAACAATTACGTCAGTGCTGCTAGCGTGTAGCAAGTAGCTCGGTCCGACTAACAATACATACTTCCCAGATCTTCTTTCAAACTAAGACTAAGTTGCACGCAGCTATCGTGTCAAGAAGTCAGTCCATTCAAGTTCTTTGTAGTCGGGCGTCCTGCCGCCGCCCTGGCCGTCCCCGTGGTCGGGCCTATTGCCGCTGCCCTGGCCGTCCCTGTGGTCGGGCCTAGTGCCGTCACCCTGGCCGTCCCTGGCCGTCCCCGCGGGCGGGCCTCCTGCCGCCGCCCGGGCCGTACATCTGGTCGGGCCTCCTGCCGCCGCCCGGGCCGTACATGTGGTCGGGCCTCCTGCCGCCGCCCTGGCCGTCCCCTTGGTCGAGCCTACTGCCGCCACCCTGACCGTCCCTGTGGTCGGGCATCATGCCGCCGCCCTGGCCGTCCATGTGGTCGGGCCTCATGCCGCCGCCCTGGCCGTCCCTGTGGTCGGGCCTCATGCCGCCGCCCTGGCCGTCCCCGTGGTCGGGCCTACTGCCGCCACCCTGGCCGTCCCCGTGGTCGGGCCTTCTGCTGCCGCCCTGACCGTCCTCGTGGTCGGGCCTCCTGCCGTCCCCCTGGCCGTCTCCGTGGTCGGGCCTCCTGCCGCCGCCCTTGCCGTCTCCGTGGCCGTGCCTCCTGCCGCCACCCTGGCCGTCCCCGTGGTCGGGCCTCCTGCCGCCGCCCTGGCCGTCCCCGTGGTCGGGCCTCATGTCGCAGCCCTGGCCGTCCCTGTGGTCGGGCCTACTGCCGCCGCCCTGGCCGTCCCTGTGGTCGGGCCTACTGCCGCCGCCCTGGCCGTCCCCAGGGTCGGGCCTCCTGCTGCCGCCCTGGCCGTCTCCGTGGTCGGGCCTCCTGCCGCCGCCCTGGCCGTCCCCGTGGTCGGGCCTCCTGCCGCCGCCCCGGGCCGTTCCAGGGATGGTGTAGTGGTTGGTGATGGTGTTGCAGATGATAGTGATGTGGGTGAAGATGATGTTGTGAGAGGTGATGGTGATGTTGGCGGTGATGGTGTTGCGAGTGGTGATGTGAGTGGTGAAGGTGATTTGAGTGGTGATGGTGATGTGAGGGGAGATGATGATGTGAGCGGTGATGGTGACGTGGTGATATGAGTGGTGATGGTAATGTGAGTGGTGATGGTGATGTGAGTGGTGATGGTGATGTGAGGGGTGATGATGATGTGAGCGGTGATGGTGATGTTGGCGGTGATGGTGTTGCGAGTGGTGATGTGAGTGGTGAAGGTGATTTGAGTGGTGATGGTGATGTGAGGGGAGATGATGATGTGAGCGGTGATGGTGACGTGGTGATATGAGTGGTGATGGTAATGTGAGTGGTGATGGTGATGTGAGTGGTGATGGTGATGTGAGGGGTGATGATGTGAGCGGTGATGGTGACGTGGTGATATGAGTGGTGATGGTGATGTGAGTGGTGATGGTGATGTGAGTGGTGATTTGAGTGGTGATGATGATGTGAGCGGTGATGGTGACGTGGTGATGTGAGTGGTGATGGTGATGTGAGTGGTGATGGTGATGTGAGTGGTGATGGTGATGTGAGTGGTGATGGTGGTGTGAGTGGTGATGGTGATGTGAGCGGTGATGGTAATGTGAGTGGTGATGCTGATGTGAGTGGTGATGGTGATGTGTGTTATGGTTTTTGGATGGTGATATCAGGTCCCATAATCTCTGCACTTAGATTTGTTATATATATAGGGGCGAGTAACTTCCCAAGCCCCACAAATGTTTCAAAAGGGTATTTTATTGTATACATATAAATCAAGTGATTATTTCGACATATATACACACAGCAACGGGACAAGTTTCGTATTCGTCGTGACGTCAGCACGTTCACGTAGCCAGACTGGCTAGCTTTTTGGTGGAGGCCATGCCAGTCCGCAGAACGAACTGGCATAATTGGAAATACAAACTACAATGTAAATCAGAAATCCACTTTGGCGGTGACATTACTATTATATGAAGGTAACATATTTACGAAGACAATTCAGAAATATGAACTTGTGTTGACTTAACATAGTTCTGTTGCTGTGGTTTTTATCAGTACACAAGTCTTGCAGATCGCACAGTCACCGTTCAACAAAGAATGTGGCATGATATTATCTTCACGATTCAAGGGATTTCGTCTGTTATTGTCCGTCAAACCGCGTACAAATGTCCATGCGCAGTTCATAATGACAGTCGGTGGATAGACTCGACACAATGCACATGTTGTCTCCGAGAGGTTAAAGGTTCGACTGCCAGTGTCATGGCATTGTCACCGGGATAGAATAACGACTCGGTTATCACTGTAGGACACAACGTACATGTTGTCCCCGTACACTGAGATGTTCAAGGGCTCCACGCCCCCGCTGTTCACCGTCGTCAGGGTCTCGCCGCTGGGTGTGACCACGTACACACACTTGTCCTCATTGTCTCCAACCAGGAAGTTGACACCATCCGTGCCAACACCCAGGGGACTTTTCAGTCCTATGGGGCTGACAACGTGACCTGTAGGGCCGCCGTCCGGGTAGAGCACCAGGACTTTATCCAATCCGTAGTTCACCATTACAGTGGACCCGATTAGGGCAAGACGACGCGGCCTGTCTGTTACCCCGTCTGGTCGGGTCAGAGTGCTGACGACTGTATCGGTCGCCAGGGACACCCTATGCACCCCATCAATGCAGGCCACATACACGTGCTCCTTGCCGTCCAATGCCATGTTCCAGGGATATCTTAATCTCCGGCCAGCCGATAACCTCCCCACTTCGTACAGCTTCTTCGCTGCTGACCAATTCCATATTGTAATGACATGTTCGGTGTAATTAGAGACATACACCGTATCTCTGTCCTTGTTACTCAAGCAACAAACAGGTGTCCCTGTTTCCGCATGACAGAAGTAGGTGTAATCTGTGGTAGGACTAGGACGACAGTATACTACAAGTCTATTATCGCTAAAATCAGTCACCAAGACGAGATCTCCGAGAAGACAAGCGGCAGCGGGGTTCTTAAGCCGTCCCTCGCCGCTGTCGTCTCCCAGTCGGCCAGTCACTCTCATACGGTCGTAGCGAGCCTTTCCCTGTAAGTAAAATTGCAGAACATTGTATTACGGGGCTGCAGTGATTATGAATCATCGCCAGGACGGACGACGACTTGGGTATGTGGGACGGATGGCCCCACGTCATAACAGACACAGTCATTAAGCTGCTCGCATCACACTTGTTATCCTAAAATATATCAATAGATTATATATTAACATTTATTTCAATCGCTATGGTATGCTGAAAAACATACTCGTATAGTGTCTTAGAAATAAAAAGGCAATAACGTGCAATATAGATTGACAACTGACTGCTGTTCAATCTTTGTTTTCGTGTGACATCACCACCCATATTGATAATGGACAATAAATAATGTCGTGGCAGCATGTCATACACGGATTTGTGGCGGACGTTGAAGGGTGCGCTATCACAGCTCGGGCAGGCTCTCACGCAGACGGATACACAAAGTATCAGTATAATTTAATGGAGCGCTAAAATACGCATGGGTACGGCAGGATAGCTAATGAGATGCACCGGAAGGTCGCAAGCACTGACCAATCAGATGGTCAGTTAGATTGGCCGTGCCATTTGTTTTGTTCTTCACACAGTGTTTTCTAGGCATGATTTTACATCTACAGGCTACGGGTTACCCCGTGGGGTTGGGGGGGCGGACTATTATGCAAATCTGGTTTGGGGGGAGAGGGTGCGCGGGTGCCTCTCGATGCCTGAGAGAGCAGGCATTCATGATGAAAACGATGCCCGGAAAGAGCGGATATTTATGATGGAAAAGATGCAGCTGTATAGCAGCAACCGCTAGGGGGAGGGAGGGAGGGGGTGGCGGGAAAAAAGAATAAACCGAACGAATATGCATGAAACCGCGATATAGAGCAGGGGAAAAAATACCCCTACCAAGCGGATTTCGAGGTGAAACGCCCCTTTCGAGCGGATTTTGGCTTTACGGCGGACCCTCACCCCCCCCCCCCCCCCCCCCCCTCAAACACCAAATCAAATGATACACCATCATACTGCTTGGGTTCAGCTAATTCTGGCCTTGCATTCACTCAAAAATGATAACATCTTTTCACAATGATTGGATTAGCCGCTGCTGTCTGCTGGCGGGCAATTCAATTTACATGTGGGTTATAGTTTAGGCCATGTTTCAGTGTTCAGTGTACCAGTCTGTATAGTGGCTACAATTATTGCTGACATTATACTAAGTTGACAAAATGCTACATTACATAGGCATTAAGCATAGGCCATCAACCAGGTAGACAAACAGGCGGTCAACTGGGGGAGTGGGTTGGCTCAGCTAGGTTGCCTCAGTAGTGGCAAGAAATACTGGAGAAGACTTGTGGTAGCTGTCAGCCTGGCAGTCTGTCATCTTTGCTTACAGTAGGCACATGGACGGTTGGCTGTATAGTCAGAACGCCTTAACCACTTTTTGTCATACCGCGTCCATGAGAGAAGGAAGGGAGAGTGGAGCAATGTCCCCGGGGGTAACCCACTATTCTTTGCGAAGAAAGACATGGGATTTTTCATCCTACGACCACACAGACATGGCCACAGCAGGGCTCGAACCATCGATCCACGTGCTGTTAGGCTCTCAGATGACCTGAACGGTCAATGCGAGCGCTCCAGCCCACTTAGCTACCGGGCCGGCCCCGCACATAGAAGGCTATTACATTTTATTGCGTTTCCCTATTATCACAACGCTAACATACCAGTCGTTGTCTGTACATAGCTGGGTGGTCCTTCAGAAAGCTGTCCACGCCCTGGCGATCGCTGGTAACCGCCTGTTTCCATATGGCATGGACCTCCGGATCTCGGGAACGGAAGGCAAGGTCAAGGCCCTCATTAAGCGTGGCCTTTTCAACCAATCCGAGGCGGACTGACTTGATGACGTCACCGATGTGACCCAGGCGACTCTCGGAGTGACGTAACCATGACAATGCCGCTTGTAAAACTACATCCTCGCTGGTGACGTTTAGACGGTCATCACGCAGGAGGCGAAGGAGCGTCTCAATATCAAGTAGCTCTTTAAATTCAGGACTGCCCCAGACTCCTTCAAAGTTGGCGATGGTTTGGTTGAAACAGGCCTCATACACATCTGCTAGGTCACATTTCTTCGCTGTATGCAGCATGGTCACTATCTCTCCACCAACTAAGGTGGGCCAATAACTGTCGAAATATTTCTTTGTAACTCCGTCCATCTGCAAGCAGCGCGCGCACACTATGACGTCACAGAGGTTGTTGGCTGTCACCTCTAATTGACCTTTGTAGATCCAATCCAGCAAAATCCGGAACACATTTCTCGTCATACAGTCGCCTCTCAAAGATATGTGGGATAGTGAGTCCCGAGACCGACCAAACGCTGGATCCGGACTCTGGTTTGGAGAATCATCTGGATCACCATTCCCATCCTGTGATCCATCAGGATAAGAAACAGTGAACTCTTTTTCAACATAACTCGTTGCATTCAGTGTGTCCTGGTACTCTGACGCACGAGATGTCTCTCCTGGAGGGGACTTCAACGCACTTTTTACTGATCCCTGTGACGCTGCAGTTGAAAATCCCGATGAACTCTCCATTGGTGGACTGGGACGATCGCTCGCCTGTACATCATATTCCTTGTGGGTCGCTGATTTCTCACCAGGAAGCCACTCATCACTAACGGTGCTACCTTTATCAACAAGGAAACGCTTCGTGAAATAATCGCTCCAGCCGAGGAGGACGGCCTTGTGACATCGGAAGTCTTCCCCGTCAACGGTCACCGTGACGTCACACATGTCAGGACCCGAGTCTCCAAGGTTGGCGTAAGCGTCCCGCCAGATGTCGCCATACAGCGTACACGGGTCTTGTTCTTTTAGCAGTCCGACGACGCTTAAAGGGAAAACAACATTATAGTGTAACAAACACACTCCAAGTGTTAGACTCGTTAACACGGTACCAGACATGATCGGGTGAATCAAGGTGATTATTGTCACATATGATAAATATAAAACTGGTTGTATCCCATTAACATTTTACTATATTACAACATATCAGTCCAGAGTTCAGAGAATCTGTATTTTTATGGCACAAGCATGTATGGGTGAAAATACATGCTTTACCATGGCTTGAAACGTCAAATAACTTCATCAACATACTGACATAATAGACCGGCCCAGGGGAAATTCTGGCAGGCTTTCGGTTTCGGTTTCGGGTGAACTCTAGCTTGCTCTTCGCTGCATAGCATGTAAAAGGCTGGTACTGACTTATAGCTGCATAATTTTCAACAGTTTATCATAGGTTAACAGGGTGTATTCTAAAAACAAATCCACATTGTACCGATAAATATCTTGACTTTCACATAATACATATACCATTTGAAGAACTAGATGGAGGCTAAAAATCCGAGAAAACAGCTGATATCAATGCCAACCATATTCCCGGTTTGCTGATGTTCTTCAGTGCGGAAATAATGATCGTTCTGGCGTCTATTTTATCTAGATGCATGTATTAAAAATCTAATTCGGGGATATATATTGCACAGAATACATAACTTGGTACCCGATGTGTACCGATGATAACTTGTTATAAAGCGATGATATGGACCGTCGCTGTCAATGTCTTTTGAATGCGGATCTGAGCGCACTCGAGTGGCTTGGATCTTGTTGCGCAGCAACCGGGAATGTCGAACGGGGAGCCTAACAGATATGACTATAAGCTGTGCTTCCATTATATCATTTAATATATCGTTTGTTCCCACCTAAAAAACCAACCTACCCCTGACAAAAGAAACGTTGAAGCCAGGCACCTCCATAGGCAAGCATGGTAAACGCATGTGTTTTCTAACCCCAAACAGGTAGTGTCTATTTTCGAGGATAGATGTCGCCTTGGGCATCTGGAACGGTCTGTTGTAAACAAGAACGTATCTGAGAATTTATAACTTATGCGCCTCTACTTAAAGGCGGGTAGATAATCATTAGCAGTCAATCAGTCTGGAAGGCCACACAAATGATGGAAATACCTTTCATGTCGGTCCGATGAGCCGCCATGTTCTCTCTGAGTTCTGCTAACGAATAATTCATGGAAGTCCTTCGTCAGCCTTTGCAGACTCTCTTCGTCAGACTTTCCCGCGGCCAGACAATCTAGCAGGATGTTGCAACATTCGCTGGCCTTAGACATGATCTTGGCGTCCAGAGCTTTCCGGATCGTTCCGGTACTAACCAGACCAACTCGCAGAGATTTCAAGATGTCGCGTAAATAATCCAGACGATCTTCACTGTGATGAAGCCAGGCGAAAGCTGCGTTGAAGACGACGTCTTCACTTTCAGCTGTCAACTGATCCATGGCGAGGAGCCTCAGGAAATCTTCTGGGTTCAGTTCAAGCATTTCTCCTATTTCGACCAATTCATCAAAGTTTCTGGCCATCCCTGCCAAAGTGATATCTCGTAAATGCGGGATCCCACAATTGTGTGTCAGATTGAGGTGACGGAACATCCGTGTGACAGTAACATCGCCACAATACTGATGTTTAACATAGTCTGTTAACATTTCTACTGTCCTGTCCATCTGAAGGTAACAGGCAGAAGGCAGAATGAGATCAACCGAGTCTGGCGTCAGATTTAATTCCCCTCGGTACATCCATGTGTGAAGCATCACAAATGCATCTGATGACAGCAGACTTGTCTCGGCCAAGGTCACGTGACTTGAACGACTCTCGGTGAAGTCGCTGCAGAACATGGAACGGAAGAAGCCGCTCCAAGCCGCCAGCAGAGACTTGTGACAAGGGAAGGCCACATCGCCAACAGTCACCGTGACGTCAACCAGCGCGCCTGCGTCGTGGAGCTTCCTGTTGGCCGCCGTCACCGCCTTGTCATGCTCACGGCGTAGGTCGGCAGCGTCCATCTTGGTCATAGTCACCTGAAACACAATATGAACGTCCATCGTTTTAGGGCACAAAACGACCAAGACATTATCTCGCACACTTTTCGTGCACACAAAGTCATGTGTGTTATAGTTGTCGATCGGATGTCTGAACAAGAAGTACCCAGTGACATGTGGACCGGGGGTGAAGGGTCGATGCTTGAGTTCTGCGCTTGATGCACACTTATTCGGGGTTTCAATGTGTTGCTCTAGGTTATTGAGTGGCTCTTGAGCCATGTAACCACAATACAATGCGGAGATGATCATGTGACGCTGAATTTCAAATGACTAATTATAACATATAAAAATACCATTCCTCAATCGATCATTCCTGGAAAGCGCAGGCTGATATTGGGAACTTATTAGGGTTTAAATAACTCTAACGTGAGGGCGGGAGACCTGGTTGGAATGGGAGCAGCGATCAAGGATGAGGGTGGGAGGCCTGGCTGGAATGGGGGCTTGGATCAGGGATGAGGGTGGGAGGTATGGCTGGAATTGGAACTGGGATCAGGGATGAGGGAGGGATGCCTAGCTGGAATGGGGGCTGGGATATGAGATAATGGGGGGGAGGCCTTGATGGGATGGGGGCTGGCATCTTGGATGAGGCTGCGAGGCCTTGATGGAATGGGGGCGGCGATCTGGGATGAGGGTGAGAGGCCTAGATGGAATGGGGGTTGGGATCTCGGGTGAGAGTGGGCGGCCTGGTTGAAATGGGGGTTGGAATTTGGGATGATGGTGGGAGGGATCTGGGATGAGGGTGATAGGCCTGGATGGAATTGGGGCTGGGATCTAGGATGAGGGTGGGAGACCTGGCTTGAATGAGGGATAGGATCGGGGATGAGGGTGTAAGGCCTGGATGGAGTGGAGGCTGGGACCCGGAATGAGGGTGGGAGGCCTAGATAGAATGGGGGCTGGGATCTTGGATGAGGATGGGCTGGATGGAATTGGGCTGGGATATGGGACAAGGGTGGGAGGCCTGGATGGAATGGGGGCTGCGATCTGGGATGATGGTGGGAGGCCTGGTTGGAATGGGGGCTGGGATCTGGGATGGGGTGTGAGGCCTAGCTTCAACAGGGGCTGGGATCTGGGATGATAGTGGGAGGCCTGGTTGGAATGGGGGCTGGGATCTTGGATGAGGGTGGGAGGCCTGGATGGAATGGGGCTGGGATCTGGGATGATGGTGGGAGGCCTGGATGGAATGGGGCTTAAATCTGGGATGAGGGTGGGAGGCCTGGTTGGAATGGTGGCTGGGATCTGGGCTGGGGTGGGAGGCCTAGCTTCAACGGGGGCTGGGATCTGGGATGATAGTGGGAGGCCTGGTTGGAATGGGGGCTGGGATTTAGAATGGGGGTGGAAGGCCTGGAAGGAGTGGAGGCTGGGGCCCGGGATGAGGGTGGGAGGCCTAGATAGAATGGGGGCTGGGATCTTGGATGAGGAGGGGCTGGATGGAATGGGCTGGGATCTGGGAAGAGGGTGGGAGGCCTGAATGAGATGAAGGCTGCCATCTGGCATGATGGTGGGAGGCCTAGATGGAATGGCGGCTGGGCTCTGAGATGAATGTGGGAGGCCTAGTTGGAATGGGGGCTGGGAGCTGGGATGAGAGTGGGAGGCCTGGTTGAAATGGGGGCTGGGAGCTGGGATGAGAGTGGGAGGCCTGGTTGAAATGGGGGTTTGAATTTGAGATGATGGTGGGAGGCCTGGATGGAATGGAGGCTGGGACCCGGGATGAGGGTGGGAGGCCTGGATGGAATGGGGCCTGGCATATGGGATGACGGTGGGCTGGATGGAATGGGGGCTGGGATCTGGGATGAGGCTGCGAGGCCTTGATGGAATGGGGGCTGCGATCTGGGATTATGGTAGGAGGCCTGGATGGAATGGGGGCTGGGATCTGGGGTGAAAGTGGGCGGCCTGGTTGAAATGGGGGTTGGAATTTGGGATGATGGCGGGAGGCCTGGATGGAATGGGGGCTGGGAGCTGGGATGAGGGTGGGAGGCCTAGTTGAAATGGGGGATCGAATTTGGGATGATAGTGGGAGGTCTGGATGGAATGGGGGCTGGGAGCTGGGATGAGGGTGGGAGGCCTAGTTGAAATGGGGGTTCAAATTTGGGATGATGGTGGGAGGTCTGGATGGAATGGAGGCTGAGATCTGGGATGATGGTGGGAGGAATCTGGGATGAGGGTGTGAGGTCTGGATGGAATGGGGCATCGGATCTGGGATGAGGGTGGGGGGGCTGGTTGAAATGGAGGCTGGGATCACGGATGAGGGTGGGGGGCCTAGCTTCAACGGGGGCTGGGATCTGGGATATTAGTGGGAGGCCTGCTTGGAATTGAGGGTGGAAGGCCTGGATGGGGTGGAGGCTGGGACCGGGATGAGGGTGGGAGGCCTAGATAGAATGGGGGCTAGAATCTTGGATGAGGATGGGCTGGATGGAATGGGGGTTGGGATTTGGGATGATGGTGGGAGGCCTGAATGGAATGGGGGCTGGGATCTGGGATGAGGTTGGGAGGCCTGGATATATTATTTAACATTGAAAATATTGGAGAAATAATTTATACACGAAATTAGCAATGAATATAAACTTACATTAGATAGATATGATGTGAAATTCTAGGATAGTTAGAGTTGAAAGTTTGGCAAGTCAAACATCATTTATTTACCAAGTGTACAAAAATTAAACATTTGGTTTAGGAGACTAAAACCCATGTATAATGGCATTAAAGCCACCCAAGTATATAAACATGGTTTGGGAAGACGTTGAATTAGGAAAGATTAGGTACCCAATGTGGGTCAACCAACCCAACAATAATTGCATAATAATATGCTTGACAACAAATGCAAGGGTAACAGGGTTTTGACATGAACCTGATAGATAATTGGATTTGGTTTGGGTTGATCAACAAGACAATGTCTCAGTAACATTATGATGAATTCATGCTGGTCCCTAATGGTGTGGACCCAGGCTAAAATGCTACCGGAGAGAAGTTCAAAATGTCAATTACATCAGATATCTTGCATGCAATGTCTATCAACATTGGGTATATTGTATTTGTTAATGACTATACCCAGCATATTAACATGGTCTACATATTATAACATTTTGATGTATATGATAAGTAATGGGGCTGGTGTGGCATATGAAATGCCATGTATAATGCCAAAGTCATAGAGACAACCAGCTTGTATTTAATCAATTTACTTATTTTAGAGATATTAATTGTTTGTCTAAAATATCCCAAAAAATTTGGTAAACATTGAATATGGTACACATTGAATATGGTACACATTGAATATGGTACACATTGAATATGGTACACATGGAATATGGTACACATGGAATATGGTACACATTGCATATGGTACACTTTGAATACGGTACACATTGAATACGGTAAACATTGAATATGGTACACATTGAATATGGTACACATTGAATATGGTACACATTGAATATGGTACACATTGAATATGAGGCAACAAAGGAAGTGTTGAACACTTGTGTAATTACTTTTCATTCCTGTTGATGGCAGGCAATTTACTGATAAGGACAAAAAGCTACATGATTCATGGACTCCCCCACCAATTTCTGGTCTCAAGTGGGTTGTACTTTAGCAATTCTGATAGGCGCGCGTCCTGCGGCACACAATATTTAAATGACACATTTTATTGAGCTGTGAGAGGGTATGGGGATGCATTGTAAGTATATAGTGAGCAGTATATTGAATAGTGCTGATTGCAACTTCATGGCTCTCTCTTGCGTCAGGTATCAGTATGTATATGAAATGGCAGCCATGTATCCAGGCATCACCCGACAATTAACCATAAATCAGGACTAAATCTGCACTTCCGAACTACATCGATGAATTACCTTAAACCATGAAAATGATGAAATCATATACGGATAATATATTTGTCATTCTCATGTAATCAAATAATGCTAATAATCCCATTAGGTGACTTGAGTATACAGGCGCTTTGATCCACAGCTTAATTAGATGGAACCCCCAACCAAATCGAGCCCCAGCCAGGACCTGTCATCCTGTGCTTGGGGCTATCTTATAAACTTATGTTATTATATATTGTAATCCGAATCATTTTGATTATAGTAACCTTCAAGCTGGCCGGGTTCTTAAAATTTAACCAATATTAATTTTCTCTATTCATGCTGAGACATGGGGTGCCCTGACCTAGCTAGACTATTAAAATTGGTACATCAAAACCCATACCCATAATATTATTTATAGGGGTCCCCCCACCCAGTTTCGTTTCTAAAGGGATACCCCCAGATATACCGCCCCCCGCACTGCTGATTTGCAGCATCTGTGGTCCATACATTGTGTTTAACAAAGACCTTATGCTTTCTCAATCCTGGGCCTGTGTCAGTCGATCTGCAGCGCTTGTGGGGGGAATGCATTTCATGGGGTGCTACATTCCATGTGCTTACAATTGATTTATTACGTAATTCACATTTATAGTGAGCATAGCAATCTCTTCAGATAACACACACATAAGAAAAGCGGGTGAAATCTACCGGAAGTCAACCTCCACTGGTGAAAACTGAAGAGATCGCATTTAATGTATGGATGAGTAGAGTTATTTTTTGGCCGAAGATTGATTACTGTAAGATATATATTAATGAAACTCGCCTATTTGAAGAAAAAGTACCTCTAGTTTTATGTTCCATAATTTATTAACAAGAAGAATTTATGTTTTAAAATGGAAAATTCGAGACTTTGTCGCAGCTATAATATTAGGCAGTTGTGATGTCAAAATGTTATAAAAGTGGTGTCACAATAAGAGTAAGTACGCAACCGAATGATATGCCTCAAGCACATGACTGGTATACATCATCCTGCCAAAGATACGCATTATGGCAAGCCAAAGCTAGATTTATGTTGAATCCTAATCTAGACGAAGAATGGAATAGCTTAATTAATAAATATACGCTTGCGTTTTTTAGGTAGCACCTATCCATATTAGGCCTATATAATACACTTGATTGTACCAAATTAAAGGCCTCAGGCCCACAGTACAACATGAACAACATGTAGCGCTAGATCTATCAGATTTCATTATACCGCGCGATTGGCTTTTTCCGAATCTCAGCCCTTCGGTACCTCTCGGAGTCATTCGGCACAGCTCGGCCCCACCACGCAGCACCCTACACCCCGCATGGATGCCCTTCAAACACTGTAAACAACATCTCCAACCAGACCCTTAAGCCCGGTTCCCACGAGGCAACTTTTCCACCGCACCCGAGGCAGGCGACAGGGTTTGCCCAAAATCTCCCCGTGTGAACGGGCGCTCAAGACACGATTTAAGACACTTTTACGACCCAGGCGACGTCTTCCAGAAATAGGACATGCTCTATATCCAGGCGACATCTTCAAAGAGCCGCAGCCGGGTCTGGTCCCGGGTCTGGTTGATGTCAAGGGACTGCGTGATTCCCTCGCTTTGAGACCGCTGCGAATATTCCAGAAGGTAGGCCTACCTTAAGAACAGATGGCCAATTTGAAGGTCGTAAAAAATCTCCTGGACAAATCTCTCCGTGTGAACGGAGAATTTTCAGCAGACACATTTTCACCAGATATGGTCCAGAAGGCGGGTGTCGTGGAAAAGTTGCCTCGTGGGAACCGGGCTTTACGTCGCCCATCCCCTCCACCCCCGCCTCTCCTGACCCCCCACCGCGCGCGGTACAACCCAGTCATATGTGCGTAGATGGTGGATGGAGGGGCGGTGCCCGGCCCGAGTGTGCCGCAGTTTGAAATCCCCCTTTGTCCAGGCAAAGATGTTAGTACACCAAGCTTGGTGTACTAACATCTTTGATCCAGAGTAGCCGGGGGGGGGGGGAGGCGGGGGTTTGAAACCCCTCTCTGTCTACGGTGGCCCGAGTGTTTGGCCCGAGTGTTTGCCCGAGTGCTCTGTAATTTGAAACCCCTCTCTGTCCAGGATAGCAGGGGGGGGGGCGGTGGATAAACCACTCGCTGCCAAAAATAGAGGGGGGGTGGGGGCGTTGGTGAGGGCTGGTCGGGTATGAGACCCCTGGCGTCGGTGAGGGCTGATCGGGTATGAGACCCGCGGCGTTGGTGAGGGCTGATCGGGTATGAGACTGCGGCGTTTGTGAGTTTTGATCGGGTATGAGACCCGCGGCGCTGGTAAGGGCTGATCGGGTATGAGACCCGCGGCGTTGGTGAGGGCTGATGGGGTATGAGACCCGCGGCGTTGGTGCGGGCTGATGGGGTATGAGACCCGCGGCGTTGGTGAGGACTGATGGGGTATGAGACCCGTGGCGTTCGTGAGGGCTGATCGGGTATGAGACCCGCGGCGTTTGTGAGGGATGATGGGGTACGAGAACCGCGGCGTTGGTGAGAGCTGATCGGTTATGAGACCCGCGGCGTTTGTGAGGGCTGATGGGGTACGAGACCCGCGGCGTTGGTGAGGGATGATGGGGTACGAGACCCGCGGCGTTGGTGAGGGCTGATCGGGTATGAGACCCACGGCGTTGGTGAGGGCTCATGGGGTATGAGACCCGCGGCGTTGGTGAGGGCTGATCGGGTATGAAACCCGCGGCGTTGGTGAGGGCTGATGGGGTACGAGACCCGCGGCGTTGGTGAGGGCTGATCGGGTACGAGGCCCGCTACGTTTGTAAGGTCGGATCCAGATATGCTGGATAGGGGGTGGGGGGGGGGGCAGGTTTCGGTTTTCATATCTTAAATGGTATAAAGTTTGGCCCTAAAAGGGGGGGGGGGCGGGAGGGCGGGGCCGGGCTTGATCGGCCCCAACATGGATCCGCCCTTGTAGATTTCTGGAACGTCGCAATATGACAGTTGTGCACAATTATATAATTAGTGACTTACCAACGGGATCCAGGAAAGTTCTCTCTTCGTGTCTCTGGTCTAATGCTGAGGGTGTCACGTGAAGTCTGATCGCGTCGGCCGCTCGGAGAAGTAGCGTCGCCTGAAGTGAAAGGAGACTGGAGTTCTTATTTCAAGTCGTCGCTCTCTCAGCCACGTAGACACGCTCACTTACCTCTAGCCCACCACATTATGTGACCTGGCTCACTGGAGACGCTGACCTATATGTCCCGCCTGATGGCAGTTGTACCTGGTGCGCCTTTCCCGGAATGTCATGCATGACGGCACCCTATGCTTGTGTAACGTACCCCCTTTTTATATATAGGGGGTAGTGTTTAGCCGGTGCGATGGCGGGATATCCCTATCCAACGTGCCTACGCCTATCCTTCAATCTCGACTTCTCGTTGTGTACTTTTAAAACTCTGAACTCAAACGTATCAGGAGACAACCTCTGGTTCGTTCCTTAAACTGACCTGGGCCCACTATTAACTAACCTTCCTGCAAATACAAATACCTAAATGTCCGTAACTAAGACTCCAAACTTCGAAACTTAACCCGCATAAACGGTTACACTACTATACGACAAGGAAACATACGGGACACAGCCAAACAACACTGAAAGTGATCAGTCAATTCATTACTTTATTCTATGCCACGAAATTCGATGCAAATACGACGAAGGCATGAGCCTAGACAAAAACGCGAGGCGTCCACAACCTAACCGGTTCCAACCGGTTGACCACGCCCGAACTTAGGCCTGAATCTAGGCAAACAACAAACTCACCAGCTCTATGCAGCACCAACCCTGACATGAACAATACAAACCAGAAACTCCTACGCCTAGATATAACGTCCGGTCAACCAACACTACCTAACGTAACTTGCGACGCACTGCCGCGTCAGACCCGTGTAATGGGTATCACTCTGGCCGGGGGCTCCCTCCCCATGACCGATCCAGCTAAGATCTATCACCCGTCTCAACCACGGCGTGATCCGGAGCTCTGCGTGTCCAGCCTCTCGGGATGGCCTACCGTTCAGTCTGGCGAGTAGCTGGTCGCGGAATGATCTGCATTTAGCTACTCCCAGGCGAGAACTGCCCCCGAGAGCTCTGGTCACCCGCTTTTATGGGGCTCTGGGGGGGAGGGGAGTCCGGGCCTAGCCTCGCCCCTCCCACCAACATACCTCGTAACCATTATTGAATACCCGTGATAACGACGAAACATGTAAAACATACTACAGAAAATAATAAGCTAACTGTCGTGATATAACTAAAGAAAGAACACAGCATACAATTCAAATAATCCACAACTGAACATACAAAAGGAGGCTAAACGTACACTCGCCCATTAGGCGGCGCCATACGCGCACTAGGTACAACACAGGGTACAACAAGTATGGAGCGCCGTACGCTCCACCGCCCTCGCTTTACTTGCAGTTTCCGCGTGGCTTTTACCGAGCCTCAGCCCTTCGGTACCTCTCGGAGCCATTTGGCACAGCTCGGCCCCACCACGCAGCACCCCACATCATTAAACCGCGGAAATGGCTTTTTCCGAGCCGCAGCACTTCGGTACCTCTCGGAGCCATTTGGCACAGCTCGGCCCCACCACGCAGCACACCACACCCCCCGGGGATGCCCTGCAAACACTGTAAACAACATCTCCAACCAGACCCCTACGTCGCCCATCCCCTCCACCCCCTCCTCTCCTGACCCCCCCCCCCCCCGCCACCTCCGACCGCGCGCGGCACACCCCAGTCATATGTGCGTACAAGGGGCAGGGAGGGGCAGTGCTCGGCCCGAGCGTGCTGCAGTTTGAAATCTCCCTCTGTCCAGGCAAAGATATTAGTACACCAAACTTGGGGTACTAATATATTTGATCCAGAGTAGTCGGGGGTGAGGGGGTGGTGGGCGGCGGGGGTTTGCAACCCCATTCTGTCTACGGTGGAGGGAGGGGTAGGGGGACGGGCGGTGCTTGGCCTGAGTGCGCTGTAATTTGAAACCCCTCTCTGTCCAGGATAGCCGGGGGGGGGGGGCAGGGGGGGTGGTGGTGGCATGAAGCCCTTGTGTGCACATAACCGGGTCTGAGCACCTACTCTGGGACATGTTTCCTCCATTCATACCTTACCCATCGTCACGGGAGGTTCCTTGGCCCAGTGGCATGAAGCCCTTGTGCGCACATAACCGGGTCTGAGCACCTACTCTGGGACATGTTGCCTCCATTCATACCTTACCCATCGTCGCGGGAGGTTCCTTGGCTCAGTGCCATGAAGCCCTTGTGTGCAGATAACCGGGTCTGAGCACCTACTCTGGGACATGTTTCCTCCATTCATACCTTATCCATCGTCGCGGGAGGTTCCTTGGCCCAGTGGCATGAAGCCCTTGTGTGCACATAACCGAGTCTGAGCACCTACTCTGGGACATGTTTCCTCCATTCATACCTTACCCATCGTCGCGGAAGGTTCCTTGGCTCAGTGCCATGAAGCCCTTGTGTGCAGATAACCGGGTCTGAGCACCTACTCTGGGACATGTTTCCTCCATTCATACCTTATCCATCGTCGCGGGAGGTTCCTTGGCTCAGTGGCATGAAGCCCTTGTGTGCACATAACCGGGTCTGAGCACCTACTCTGGGACATGTTTCCTCCATTCATACCTTACCCATCGTCGCGGGAGGTTCCTTGGCTCAGTGGCATGAAGCCCTTGTGTGCACATAACCGGGTCTGAGCACCTACTCTGGGACATGTTTCCTCCATTCATACCTTACCCATCGTCGCGGGAGGTTCCTTGGCCCAGTGGCATGAAGCCGTTGTGTGCACATAACCGGGTCCGAGCACCTACTCTGGGACATGTTTCCTCCATTCATACCTTACCCATCGTCGCGGGAGGTTCCTTGGCCCAGTGGCATGAAGCCGTTGTGTGCACATAACCGGGTCCGAGCACCTACTCTGGGACATGTTTCCTCCATTCATACCTTACCCATCGTCGCGGGAGGTTCCTTGGCCCAGTGGCCTGAAGCCGTTGTGTGCACATAACCGGGTCTGAGCACCTACTCTGGGACATGTTTCCTCCATTCATACCTTACCCATCGTCGCGGGAGGATCCTTGGCCCAGTGGCATGAAGCCCTTGTGTGCACATAACCGGGTCTGAGCACCTACTCTGGGAAATGTTTCCTCCATTCATACCTTACCCATCGTCGCGGGAGGTTCCTTGGCCCAGTGCCATGAAGCCCTTGTGTGCACATAACCGGGTCTGAGCATCTACTCTGGGACATGTTTCCTTCATTCATACCTTCCCCATCGTCGCGGGAGGTTCCTTGGCCCAGTGGCATGAAGCCCTTGTGTGCACATAACCGGGTCTGAGCACCTACTCTGGGACATGTTTCCTCCATTCATACCTTACCCATCGTCACGGGAGGTTCCTTGGCCCAGTGGCATGAAGCCCTTGTGCGCACATAACCGGGTCTGAGCACCTACTCTGGGACATGTTGCCTCCATTCATACCTTACCCATCGTCGCGGGAGGTTCCTTGGCTCAGTGCCATGAAGCCCTTGTGTGCAGATAACCGGGTCTGAGCACCTACTCTGGGACATGTTTCCTCCATTCATACCTTATCCATCGTCGCGGGAGGTTCCTTGGCCCAGTGGCATGAAGCCCTTGTGTGCACATAACCGGGTCTGAGCACCTACTCTGGGACATGTTTCCTCCATTCATACCTTCCCCATCGTCGCGGGAGGTTCCTTGGCCCAGTGGCATGAAGCCCTTGTGTGCACATAACCGGGTCTGAGCACCTACTCTGGGAAATGTTTCCTCCATTCATACCTTACCCATCGTCGCGGGAGGTTCCTTGGCCCAGTGGCATGAAGCCGTTGTGTGCACATAACCGGGTCCGAGCACCTACTCTGGGACATGTTTCCTCCATTCATACCTTACCCATCGTCGCGGGAGGTTCCTTGGCCCAGTGGCCTGAAGCCGTTGTGTGCACATAACCGGGTCTGAGCACCTACTCTGGGACATGTTTCCTCCATTCATACCTTACCCATCGTCGCGGGAGGTTCCTTGGCCCAGTGCCATGAAGCCCTTGTGTGCACATAACCGGGTCTGAGCATCTACTCTGGGACATGTTTCCTTCATTCATACCTTCCCCATCGTCGCGGGAGGTTCCTTGGCCCAGTGGCATGAAGCCCTTGTGTGCACATAACCGGGTCTGAGCACCTACTCTGGGACATGTTTCCTCCATTCATACCTTACCCATCGTCGCGGGAGGTTCCTTGGCCCAGTGGCATGAAGCCCTTGTGTGCACATAACCGGGTCTGAGCACCTACTCTGGGACATGTTTCCTCCATTCATACCTTCCCCATCGTCGCGGGAGTTTCCTTGGCCCAGTGCCATGAAGCCCTTGTGTGCACATAACCGGGTCTGAGCACCTACTCTGGGACATGTCTCCTCCATTCATACCTTACCCATCGTCACGGGAGGTTCCTTGGCCCAGTGCCATGAAGCCCTTGTGTGCACATAACCGGGTCTGAGCACCTACTCTGGGACATGTTTCCTCCATTCATACCTTCCCCATCGTCGCGGGAGGTTCCTTGGCCCAGTGGCATGAAGCCCTTGTGTGCACATAACCGGGTCTGAGCACCTACTCTGGGACATGTTTCCTCCATTCATACCTTACCCATCGTCGCGAGAGGTTCCTTGGCCCAGTGGCATGAAGCCCTTGTGTGCACATAACCGGCCTAAACGCCAATTAAGTCCATATCACCACAGCAAGTGTTACGCAACACTTTTGTTATATTCCTTTTGGTGGAATATATCCGTAATACCCTTAACTTGGCACCCACCAGACGCCATTGTGTTCGCCTTCCTCGCCAGCGCGGTCTACACAGCGTGTGTCTTCCTCCCGGGACGTCTGTCAGTGTGGACAGACATCGCCAAGTCCCTGCTGGACTGCAACCACGTGACTAATGACGTCACCAGCAACTCTAATCACTGAAACTGTATTGTTAACAAAATTCAATTTTTTACCATTTTTTGTTATTTCCCAGTTGACCAAGACAAGGTTATAGACAAGGTTCAAAGGAGGGAGGGCGATGAAATTTGATTGCCTACAAAACATTTTTTTTGTCTTTGTTTTAGTTTTCAGTTCACTAAGAATATAGACAATAAATATACACAAGGTTCAAAAGGAGAGGGGGGAGGGCGGGTATAAACAATCTTGTGTTTTAATCCTCTACATATGCCGTCACCCGACACTTCTACACCCACGTCATAGGCATCACTGGTGTTTTTGTAATAAAGTGATGCATATATATAGAGAGATCGAGACATAATTGTAGTTTCCTGTTACGTTCCCTTTTTTGTGGTCTTTTTTTGTCCATTTTTCCGGTTTCACGTTGAGAACGAAACACGAATTGTCGATTACTGTGACACATAAACCTTAAATATATTAAATTCCATCTCGCTAATGAGACACCAACCCCCAAAGAGGATTGCTGGGGCCTCGTCTGTAGGGTAGAGTGGGGCAAAACGCCTCCCTAAGCCTAAGCAAGATGTGCCATATTTATTTTCAGTATGAAGCAATCGAGTCTAGATAGTGTTATCTTATGAAGTTCAAATGTAATTGGTTGAAATCCTTTATTAACTTGACCCAATTTACCTGACCTCTGCCCTTACGTCAGATTATCACATGACTTCCTATCCTCTCTATCTTGGTCACTTCCACGTCGGCAACCGTGCTGAACGCACGCACCAATAAAACATAAGCCAACATGTCACGACTGCTTTGTCAAGTCTATCTCCTGGCACTCGTTCAACACACCAGAATATAACAGATAGCGTCAGATACCTTCATCACGCATGGCTCATGAATAATATATGTATGAGCAGCTTTAAGTATTTCTTATTAGTCCGTGAGCCAGACAAGATATTGGTACCATTAGAGGGCACCGGACTAAACTTATTTTATTTTGATAGTATACCCTAGGACGTTACAAAAATGCATGATGGACATGCCAACATGGTAGTATAAGTTTCTTATACAACTTTGATGATTTCGATATTTATCAGCCAAAATGGGCCATGTGTTTAAGCCTAGTTGCTCATCGGCGCCCCATAGTTCCAAACAAGCGGATCTTCGGGATCGAGTGGGAATAGACATTATATTATCCCTATAGCTAGGCCGTATTGAGCTTGTTAAGTAAGTATGATTATTTTTATGGTGGATCGGGACTCGCGTGACTCCGGACGCTTGGGTTGGATGAACAACAGCACAAGTCGTCCAGCCCGCGCAAGCATTTCAATCAGCCTCATAACAGGTAAATAGCTGTCAATACTTCCATACACACTGTTTATTTGATATAAGAGGTGTTACAGATTGCATTATTAATATATGTTACCATTGTGACCTTGTTACTGCTTGTATATAAAGTATTATTCTTCAATGCCGGATGGTATTGCCTATAAAATATAAAGTCAAAGTCATAAATGCCGTAGAGTGACGCGAATTTGCCGCATATTTGCCGCTATCGTGAGAAAGCAACCCTGTGCAATTTTAATGATACCAAACTTGCATTTGTACTGCGATTGTATCCTTTTTTAAGACACAAACACTATTTCTTCATGTTAACAATCCAATGGTAGCAGACTTTCGCAAATATAATAAAACACACGTCATAAAATGATGTAGTTGCCATGGCGCCGAACGTCTACATTTACACCAGCCACAGGCGCCATGGCAACTATAGAGCCTTTCGTTGTCTTTGACTTAGTTTATTTGCGATGGCGTGTTTGGAAGGCAGAGTAGTGTGTTCTAGCACATTTTGTAGCTAAAGTCTTCTGTTTTTCTTTCAAATAACAGTAAGACTCGACCACCCATCTGTGGAGAAGGCCCCGCTATCTGGGGGTTTTGTCTTGACTCAATACAGGAATTTACGGTCTATGTTGACTTTTGGTGACACCACACCCCGTGTTACATATAGATCACTATTGATCTCCGTTAGTTAAGAATGAAATATTCTCCTATATTTACAGTGGATTGTTGTTATAAAACTTTAATTGGGTTTTTCAGGTGCAGAAATGAGGTAACAAAGCAAACAACAAGATGGATGTTGAAGAAAAACCACTGAAGCGCCCTCGAAAAGAGGATAAGACCTGCATCATTTGCTTACAAATTTCTCCAATCAACGGTCTGACTAAACCTAAAGATGAGCAATCGATTGTAACACCTCAGAAAGCTGCTGAAATTAGGACGCACTTGCCAATCCTGAATCTAGATGACAGTGAAAGGAAGAACAACTATACTACCACAGGAACTGTCGATCATCCTTTACCCATAAAAAAACCCCTGGAGGGTTCATTACCAACGAAAGAAGCTTCGACGCCAGGTGCAGAAATAGGAAAAACTACCAGAAAACCTTCGATGTCTAACACCTCGTGCGTCTTTGAACATATTTGTATATTCTGTAACAAGAAGAATAAATATTCTCAAGGATCAAAATCAGCTGAATTATTGATACAATCCAGAGAGTTGCGTTCAGATGAGAAAATCCGAAATGCAGCTACGGCCAATCCTGACGCCAGAATCCTTGCTGTAACATCACGCGAATTGGTTGCTGCTGAGGCCCACTACCACAAGTCTTGTTGTCGTAACTACACCAGAGAAGACAAGCGGAAGTCCACTGATCAAAAAGACGATGATGGACTAGGCGATGATATTAGATATCAAATTGCTGAACAGAATGCCTACGCTCTGCTGTACGATCACATCAGAAACACTTTTTTAACCACAGGTTATAAGATTAACAACTCTAACAGATCGTTTGTTAGAGTTCATGCATACGCTTGGTTACGGAAGTGATAAAGTGAAGCAACAAACCAAGAAGCACATACGACGTAAGCTGGAAAGTTGGAAAGAATTTAATGACTCTCTTCATTTTGTCTATGAAAAGAGTGGGAGAGTTCTTGTCTTTCCAGACAACCTATCTAAGAGCAAAGTTGTGGTTGAAAACATGAAGCTTAGGAAAAAGTTACAATGCATGCAGGAAGCAGAGCTAGGACATCGTGCAAATAGTGAAGTCATCAGCCAGTCACATACGTGAGGAGATCAAAGCTATGCCGAGAATGCCGTGGCCACCTCAGCCCGATAAATTGGATGCAGACTACATCAAACTTCCAGAATCCCTTCAACTGTTCTTAAGTGTTCTGTTCCAAAGAGACGGAGCAGATGCAAGGTTCCAACGATTGGTACAATTAGTTGGCCACGATTGTGTGTATGCAGTTAGTGGTGGTACAACCGTACCTGCAAAGCACATTCACGGGAAATGTTGAACTCATCAAGGTTCTAAATCGCTTGGGACATACCATCTCATATTCAAAATTGGAAGAGCTGGATACTGCACTATGCCTTCAGAAGCAGAAGACCGAAACAGACAAGGGAGTCATCCTGCCATCAAATAGCCATCCATGTATCCCAACAACCCTTGCCTATGACAACATTGATCGCTTGGAAGAAACACTCAGTGGTGAAGGAACTTCACATCGAGTTAATGGCATCATCATACAACCACAGTTAGCCACTGCTTCACCCAAGCCAAAGAAACATGAACTGCCTGGGAAGAAATTCCGAAGCATCACACCAGTGCCGTTAGAAATACCAGAATACAACGCAGGCAATAGGCAAGGACCACCAATAGCTAAACCACTCGATCAGAATTATGAATCAGTGACCAAACGTGCACAAATGATCAACATAGTGTGGTCATTGGTGAGGCTCACCAACACTTCTGAGCAGTCTGTGAATTCGTGGACTGGCTTCAATATGATGACACGCGACACCGTCACGGTTAAAAAAGACAATGTCGGATATCTGCCTACCATAAACGCACCTGCTACACGGTTATCCACTGTGTACGAGATTCTGAACAATGTGATCAAGATCAAGAATGCCCTAGACATTGATGACATTGTATGTGTGTTTGATCAGGCATTATATGCAAAAGCAGCTGAGATAACATGGAAGCATGAAGAGATGTTCAAGAAGGTTGATCTAAGGATGGGTGCATTTTATACCCTATGCAACTTTATTTCCATAATTGGAAAGCGGTTTGCTGCTGCTGGCTTGCGCGATATTGCCGTTGAGTCAGGTACCGTTGCAGAAGGATCTGTGTCCAGCCTACTTGAAGGACGAAACTACAAAAGGGGACTATGTCTTCGAATGTAGGCCAACTCAAGATTAATTGGATGACTGGAGCACCGGCCCCAGATGCCGTTCTCGAGTTTTTGTCCTGTAAGTGCAAGCGAAGCTGTGTCTTGCCAACCTGCCAGTGTATGGCTAACGGACTGAAGTGTACCGAAGCCTGTACCATGCAGACATGCGACAATATGAAGGAGAATGAACAGGAACAGGAACTGCATGATGATAGTGACAGTGATGACTATTGAAATATTGTATGAATGCTCTATGTACTTTAAGTTTGTGCATTGAATAACCATGCAATCAAACACGTAATGCATGGTAAGTGTGCGTGTTAATGACAAAGTATGATAAGGTGTAGCAACCTAGATCAGTCTGACCTGACTTACTGAATAGTTGAATGTAGCGTTCGACTACCAAGTGGGGTAACACGCCTACCAAGTGGGGTAACACGCCTACCAAGTGGGGTAACACGCCTACCAAGTAGGGTAGCACGCCTACCAAGTGGGGTAACACGCCTACCAAGTGGGGTAACACGCCTACTAAGTGGGGTAGCACGCCTACCAAGTGGGGTAACACGCCTACCAAGTGGGGTAACACGCTTACCAAGTAGGGTAGCACGCCTATCAAGTGGAGTAACACGCCTACCAAGTGGGGTAACACGCCTACCAAGTGGGGTAGCACGCCTACCAAGTGGGGTAACACGCCTACCAAGTAGGGTAGCACGCCTACCAAGTGGGGTAGCACGCCTACCAAGTGGGGTAACACACCTACCAAGTGGGGTAACACGCCTACCAAGTGGGGTAACACGCCTACCAAGTGGGGCAACACGCCTACCAAGTGGGGTAACACGCCTACCAAGTAGGGTAGCACGCCTACCAAGTGGGGTAACACGCCTAATAAGTGGGGTAGCACGCCTACCAAGTGGGGTAGCACGCCTACCAAGTGGGGTAACACGCCTACCAAGTAGGGTAGCACGCCTACCAAGTGTGGTAACACGCCTACCAAGTGGGGTAACACGCCTACCAAATAGGGTAGCACGCCTACCAAGTGGGGTAACACGCCTACCAAGTGGGGTAGCACGCCTACCAAGTGGGGTAGCACGCCTACCAAGTGGGGTAACACGCCTACCAAGTAGGGTAGCACGCCTACCAAGTGGGGTAACACGCCTACCAAGTGGGGTAACACGCCTACCAAGTGGGGTAACACGCCTACCAATTGGGGTAGCACGCCTACCAAGTGGGGTAGCACGCCTACCAAGTGGGATAGCACGCCTACCAAGCGGGGTAGCACGCCTACCAAGTGGGGTAACACGCCTACCAAGTGGGGTAACACGCCTAGCAAGTGGGGTAACACGCCTACCAAGTGGGGTAACACGCCTACCAAGTGGGGTAACACGCCTACCAAGTGGGGTAACACGCCTAGCAAGTGGGGTAACACGCCTACCAAGTGGGGTAGCACGCCTACCAAGTGGGGTAGCACGCCTACCAAGTGAGGTAACACGCCTACCAAGTGGGGTAACACGCCTACCAAGTGGGGTAGCACGCCTACCAAGTGGGGTAACACGCCTACCAAGTGGGGTAGCACGCCTCCCAAGTGGGGTAGCACGCCTCCCAAGTGGGGTAGCACGCCTACCAAGTGGGGTAGCACGTCTACCAAGTGGGGTAGCACGCCTACCAAGTGGGGTAACACGCCTACCAATTGGGGTAACACGCCTCCCAAGTGGGGTAGCACGCTTACCAAGTGGGGTAGCACGCCTACCAAGTGGGGTAGCACGCCTCCCAAGTGGGGTAGCACGCCTCCCAAGTGGGGTAACACGCCTACCAAGTGGGGTAACACGCCTGCCAAGTGGGGTAACACGCCTACCAAGTGGGGTAGCACGCCTACCAAGTGGGGTAACACGCCTACCAAGTGGGGTAGCACGCCTCCCAAGTGGGGTAGCACGCCTCCCAAGTCTGGTAGCACGCCTACCAAGTAGAGTAACACGCCTACCAAGTGGGGTAGCACGCCTACCAAGTGGGGAAACACGCCTACCAAATGGGGTAGCACGCCTCCCAAGTGGGGTAGCACGCCTCCCAAGTTGGGTAGCACGCCTACCAAGTGGGGTAACACGCCTACCAAGTGGGGTAGCACGCCTACCAAGTGGGGTAGCACGCCTACCAAATGGGGAAACACGCCTACCAAATGGGGTAGCACGCCTCCCAAGTGGGGTAGCACGCCTCCCAAGTTGGGTAGCACGCCTACCAAGTGGGGTAACACGCCTACCAAGTGGGGAAACACGCCTACCAAATGGGGTAGCACGCCTCCCAAGTGGGGTAGCACGCCTACCAAGTGGGGTAGCACGCCTACCAAGTGGGGAAACACGCCTACCAAATGGGGTAGCACGCCTCCCAAGTGGGGTAGCACGCCTCCCAAGTTGGGTAGCACGCCTACCAAGTGGGGTAACACGCCTACCAAGTGGGGTAGCACGCCTACCAAGAGGGGTAGCACGCCTACCAAGTGGGGTAACGCGCCTACCAAGTGGGGTAGCACGCCTACCAAGTGGGGTAACACGCCTACCAAGTGGGGTAGCACGCCTACCAAGTGGGGTAACACGCCTACCAAGTGGGGTAGCACGCCTACCAAGTGGGGTAGCACGCCTACCAAGTGGGGTAGCACGCCTACCAAGTAGGGTAGCACGCCTACCAAGTGGGGTAACACGCCTACCAAGTGGGGCAACACGCCTACCAAGTGGGGTAACACGCCTACCAAGTGGGGTAACACGCCTACCAAGTGGGGTAACACGCCTACCAAGTGGGGTAACACGCCTACCAAGTGGGGCAACACGCCTACCAAGTGGGGTAACACGCCTACCAAGTGGGGTAACACGCCTACCAAGTAGGGTAGCACGCCTACCAAGTGGGGAAACACGCCTACCAAGTGGGGTAGCACGCCTACCAAGTGGGGTAGCACGCCTCCCAAGTGGGGTAGCACGCCTCCCAAGTGGGGTAGCACGCCTCCCAAGTGGGGTAGCACGCCTCCCAAGTTGGGTAGCACGCCTACCAAGTGGGGTAACACGCCTACCAAGTGGGGTAGCACGCCTACCAAGTGGGGTAGCACGCCTACCAAGTGGGGAAACACGCCTACCAAATGGGGTAGCACGCCTCCCAAGTGGGGTAGCACGCCTCCCAAGTTGGGTAGCACGCCTACCAAGTGGGGTAACACGCCTACCAAGTGGGGTAGCACGCCTACCAAGTGGGGTAGCACGCCTACCAAGTGGGGTAGCACGCCTACCAAGTGGGGTAACACGCCTACCAAGTGGGGTAACACGCCTACCAAGTAGGGTAGCACGCCTACCAAGTGGGGTAACACGCCTACCAAGTGGGGTAGCACGCCTACCAAGTGGGGTAGCACGCCTCCCAAGTGGGGTAGCACGCCTCCCAAGTGGGGTAGCACGCCTCCCAAGTGGGGTAGCACGCCTCCCAAGTGGGGTAACACGCCTACCAATCTGGTAGCCGTTTTGCCCCAACATGGGGTGGACGTTTTACCCCATGGCATGCCATGACGTCATGGTGTTTACGTCATAATAACGTTGCATGGTAACAAGGAGCGTGACGGTGGCGCCAGAGGGTCGCTACGCTTATGGGGACGCGCGAACCACAGATCAAAAGTCACGTAAGCTTACTACGCATTTGACAGTCCCTGTGACAGACAGACAGTCCCCCTTATTTAACATAGCTGGATGTTGAGACGCTCTCCGGCCAATGTGTTCGTACGGGTACATTATGATAGATGCGGGCAGAACATCCCCGCATGGGGGTGGGGTGGGAGGGGGGGGGGGATCCCGCATAACACACCATATGGAACAAGGCATCGTTAACAGCTTCGGCAGAGAAGCGATAGGAACTCATTCACTCACACATTGTCGTTTGCGCGTGCCCTGTGCAGATGTTTGTAGGAATAGACGAATATTTCACAAAAAATAACTGCGACTGCATATTTCTTCCAGATTTCTGCGAGAGTGTGAGTGAAAACGGATCCACCCGAGAGAGGGGGTTGAGGGGTTGGGCGGGGGGGGGGGGGGTAAATGAGGCCCCTAAGTATGCGACATGAAAGATGAACCTGTGCAGTCCTTTGTCGGCCTCAAACTTCATTACGAACTTGTAACCGCGCATCATAGCCATTGTCCCTTTTTTTTCAGCCACGGTCGCTGCCACGGCACACAGAGCACACAGACCATCCTCGCCCAGACCCCCAAGCCCCCCCCCCCCCCCTACCCCCCAGATCCGCGCTCGTTGTTAAATAACAGCGTGCGTGGAGAGAACCAGGAAGACAGTTTTGTATGTATAGTCACAACCAGTAACATCTATATATAGCCAGTACCATTCTACCCTTACCCTAAAACACCCCCACCCACCAACCCACTTATCCTCGTCGTGAATTCCTGTTAAGGCCAACTATCCTCCGCAAACTCCGCTGCATGAGCTACATTTAAAATATAAAAAAAACTTGTTGCGTACCCACCTAGCGAACCAAGGCAAAACAAAGCAGACAACGAACACAAAAGAATGGGGACCCACAGCCATCCCCTGGAAAGTAGCCTCATTGAAGTTACCAATGACACATGCGTTGAAACCAGCGCCACCTGCCGGGCGATCAGCCTTGTAGACAAGTGGTTCACGTCCTTGGCCTAACTGACGCGGTAGATATATATATATATATATCACGTCATAGCTCATGAATATCTTCGCTTGAGTTGGCTATGAAGAGTCGCCATACAGCATGCCGCCTTACTGTCGTTCAATCGCCAAGGCAGTGTCAACACGCCTCTAGTGCACGTGACAGGTTCAAATAGAGACCCGCTCTATCTATAGATCAACGCTTCGCTCTCAACTTTATATGGCGACGTGTCTCAGCGGCGATTAGGTTGGTGGACGGAGTGTAGTTGGGTCGGGGTGGGGTGGCGAGGAGGGGGTGGGAGGCTGCGGCGAGGGGTGGCGGGGAGAGGGGGGCTGCAGAGAAGGGTGGTGGGGGAGAGGTGTGGCGGGGACAGGGGGGCTGCGGAGAGGGGTGGCGGTCCGATAGGGTCTAGAGAGAGGGGGGCGGGGGCCTGGGTGGGGGGGACCCCGCACGTCACCCGATCACCCTATCCCCCACGATTTGGCGAACCGTTTTCATTATCACGTGCGTGCACTGACTCACTCCCATCGTATGTTCGCTCCCTTTTTTTTCACGCCATTACCAAGTACCGCGGGCTCCACTACCCCCCCCCCCCCTCTGGTTTTCTCCCTCCACTCCACTCCACTCCACTCCACTCCACCACCCCACCCCCAACACACACTCGCCCTTAAAAAACAATCGTAAATCACGTACACAGAGGCGGTGGAGTTTGGTGGTCGCCGTAAGGGGACAGATTGGTGGTGTAAGTCGGGCCGGGGCCGTAAAGACGCTCACAGCGCAGGGACATCACGGATACTATAACACGGATTATGTTCACACACCTTGGACCTTGCCGCCACAGCACCGACACGGACATTACTTAATCACAATCAAAGCACACATCGCATGCGATTGCCAGGTAAGGTAGGAGCCTCAATTCCTCAATTACAGTGAACCTTTCCCCCCTTTTCAACCAGCCATTATCTGGGCATCACTCTTCGTACTTCTCGGCACAAAACAAAGTCGACACTATCCTGTAATAACTATAACGGTAGTGATGAGGGATTCAGACCCCCCACCTCCAGAACCAAACTCCAGAACCACCATTACTGCGCGCAAGCTCACAGTGTAGGTTGGACCATTCGGTTTCGCAGGATATTCTCGTGGATACAGGCACCGGTCATTCCTCACTCTATCCTGTTTGGAAACACTGTATCAGCCCCTAACCTATATATATCTATATACATGAAAGTATATATAATATAGGAGGTGGATTTAGGGAAGGCGACCCCCTGGACACCCCCCCCTATATTCGCCTGGGTCGTCAAAAAAAATGATGCCCCTCCCCCCCCCCCCCCTCGTCGGAAAATAGTTTCTTAAGGTCCCCCCCCCCCCCCCCCCCTCCGCGCGTCCCGGTCGCAGGTTTTTAGTGGAGCCATTCCTTCTCAAATTGCTGGATCCGCCCCTGATATAGGCCCACATGCACGCGCTTGTATGTACATACAAGGGTAAGCGGGGGGGGGGGTCCAGTATCCAGCGGGGATTTTTTTAAATTCTCAGTGTTAAAGTTACTATTTCAACAAATTTTGCGGCGGGGGTGTTCCGTCAGATCACGTAAGGCGCCGCGGCTGTTGGAACAGCTGTAAACACTGTATAACACTCTGCCTCAAGGAGGCGCTGCCAGTCGCGAATCCTGGCCAATAACGAAAGTTAGTCGTTGGCGCTCGCCCTGGCGGAGATTACTTCATGCGTGTTACGTCACCAGCACATCAACGTCACTGTACACACGTTTTTTCTCCGCCAGATTTGGATCACAATGAATGTTTACTTTTTGTTGTAATAGTAACTTTAAATGTCGACTTTTCAGGACGTTCCGTGTCGCTTGCGGGCCCAAGCTCGTTTTTTTTTTTCAAAAATATGTGTCGATGTCGCTTTTTCAGATCTTCAGTGTCAGAATTTACGGGTCAATGTCGAAAGTCGATTTTTCAAATATGCCTGTGTCGCGTGTCGTCATTTACCCCTTTTACCCTTTTACCCCCCATGCACGTTGTTATCTCTTCGCACTGTGGGAGCCGTGGTCGAGAGGTAGCTTCTGTAGCGTTCTGCACGACGCACCGTCAGTGTGCGGGTTGAAACCTGTGTCCGCGATACCTTCCTCGACGCGCTGGGCAGTCACTGTCATCCACCCGACACCACGTTACGCAGATAGGCGGCCACTGACCCCAGCCGGGTTATTACCTGTATGTGTATGAGCAGCGGTGTCAGCTTACCACCCAAGCTCCCCGCACGGTGGCGCTACGCAAGCTCGGTTTTTACCGCTGCTCTCGGCCGGGTGCAAATTTCAAGATTCTTGAAAAACGTTCAAACCAGCTGTAATTTCTTACAACACATTGTAACTTTCAAGAATAAAACATAAAAATAACGAGCTCTGTGTATTCAATACAGCAAAAAACATCTTGCACCAATTAAAAACAGTTATTATTGTGACTGAACTCTTTCTTTTCATCACCTGATACGGTGTGTTATTAGGCTTAGGCTGTCTCCCGGCACTAATTTGTAGAAATGCGCGGCGCATTTTTCCTATCAATTTGCGCAGCGCCGCCCTGGCGAGCGAGTGTGAAAATGTATTGAAGAAGTAGGCGACAACAGAGATGTAATAGAGCCCTAGCGGAGTGTGTCGAAGGCAGAGAGTGCTTACCACCATACGACCGAGGGTCACAGGCTGGGAACCGGCCAAGCGCTGCTCGCAGCTTGCTTGACCGGCTGGTTCCTAGCGAGGGCGGGTCATTCTCCTCTCGTTAATTTAGCCCCCCGCCACAAGGAGCGCGTAAGGTCCGAGCGGTTGGTCAAGCGGCAACAGCATGTGTGGTGTATTTATAGACCACAGACAGGCCTGGGTTCACCGAGGCTCCTTGTAGGGGGCGTGGCTAACTGGACACGTTAAAGCGGGAGAACGAAAGACGTGAAACAGGCATATAACTTCTAATTAAGCGCTTGGATGGACCAAGATATATACACGCCGGTCAGTGTATCTCGATGTGTTGTTGGGTCAAGCGACAAACGCGACGTATAAGATCTAAGCGCTTGGATGGACCAAGGTTTACAGCCAGTCAATGCGTCTGGATGTGTTTTTGGGTCAGGCCACCGCTGCCCACGATATATGCAGGCTATAAGTCTAGTCAACTTTAACTGTTCAACTGTCAGCTAAGGAATAACGAGCGACGTAAAACGGTACACGGTAGGCTACAGCGTTATAGATGTGGCCTTAAGAGATGGCGGGCGTTTGCGCGACATCTGCCTTGCAAAGATAACCAGTGTAACAAGCCCTATGCCGATTTCATGACGTGAAACTACACCAGGCAAAATGAAAGGGGTGTTAAAGCGGGTGTCCAACCTAATTTAATCGCGATCTGCACCGAAAGTTTACATCTTTAAATTCAATTGGCGAGTGTTAACCCTTCGTTTCGGCCGACTGGTAAGGAGAAAAAAATTAAGGCAACCCGCCCCCAGCAATGTCAAGCAGAGCGCCATTTTGCCGGGAGCAGTGACGCGTATTGTGACACTCATGTGGCACCGCCTTACGTTACAGCTCGCGGAGAGAGAGATCAGGGCCGCGATTTACAGATGAACAGCGGCAGTTCCAAGCCGCGCAGTAGCGCAAGATCTTAGCGTTTCATAGAAAAGTACCGTCCAAACAAATTGATATACGTCTTGCGACGATTGACTCCGCAACAATGCCATGATTGGAGTTAGAATCGCAGCTATTTAGATTAGCGATGATCACGCTCTCTTGTTTTGCTCACACAATAGGCGCAATTTCCGGTTTGAATAAATTAGAGTATCGCCTCCTGATTGGTCAAGCGCGGACACACCTCCAAAAGGGCTGCCGCCTGGGTATACGGCGAAATCGTGCCCGGCGGTCACTTCTAAATTTTATTGTGAGCTATAGATGGGACGAAAAATTCTGTAATTTGGAGGATAGACAATTGAGTATTATATGAATCGGTAAAGCAGCGTTAGAGGCCAGGCTGGCGGTTCCCTTTAAGGTGAGTTAGCGTTCTGTAGGCCTGGAGGTAACTTCCTCCTTCTATGAAATTATGTAGGCCAAGTGTGGTATGTGTTTGGCTTTAACCGAACGTAACTGTTTGAGAAGATACAAAAAAAAGCCATGCTTGTTTTGTGTTTTTTTTGCGCTTAAGCCCACATTGTATGTATCACGATACACCCATATATTACCTAATATGTTAACCACTATATGGGGCAGCGAGGGAGGGGTGGCGGTGGGGGCATGGGGGAGGGGGCTGTTCAAACCACTATATGGGGCCGCGAGGGAGGGGTGGCGGTGGGGGCATGGGGGAGGGGGCTGTTCAAACCACTATATGGGGCAGCAAGGGTGGGGTGGCGATGGGGGGATGGGGGAGGGGGCTGTTCAAACCACTATATGGGGCAGCGAGGGAGGGGTGGCGGTGGGGGCATGGGGGAGGGGTTGTTCAAACCACTATATGGGGCAGCGAGGGAGGGGTGGCGGTGGGGGCATGGGGGAGGGGGCTGTTCAAACCACTATATGGGGCCGCGAGGGAGGGGTGGCGGTGGGGGCATGGGGGAGGGGGCTGTTCAAACCACTATATGGGGCAGCAAGGGTGGGGTGGCGATGGGGGGATGGGGGAGGGGGCTGTTCAAACCACTATATGGGGCAGCGAGGGAGGGGTGGCGGTGGGGGCATGGGGGAGGGTTGTTCAAACCACTATATGGGGCAGCGAGGGAGGGGTGGCGGTGGGGGCATGGGGGAGGGGGCTGTTCAAACCACTATATGGGGCCGCGAGGGAGGGGTGGCGGTGGGGGCATGGGGGAGGGGGCTGTTCAAACCACTATATGGGGCCGCGAGGGAGGGGTGGCGGTGGGAGGGGGGAAGGGGGCTGTTCAAACCACTATATGGGGCCGCGAGGGAGGGGTGGCGGTGGGGGCATGGGGAGGGGGCTGTTCAAACCACTATATGGGGCCGCGAGGGAGGGGTGGCGGTGGGGAGGGGGGAAGGGGGCTGTTCAAACCACTATATGGGGCCGCGAGGGAGGGGTGGCGGTGGGGGCATGGGGAGGGGGCTGTTCAAACCACTATATGGGGCAGCAAGGGTGGGGTGGCGATGGGGGGATGGGGGAGGGGGCTGTTCAAACCACTATATGGGGCAGCGAGGGAGGGGTGGCGGTGGGGGCATGGGGGAGGGGGTTGTTCAAACCACTATATCTATATGGGGCAGCGAGGGAGGGG
>OZ025250.1:18942059-19016466 GCA_964019135.1 Arenicola marina | reverse complement strand
GCTAGTGGGGGTGAGGGGTTAGGTGGAGGGAGGGTAATCGCGGCGCAGGTCCACCCCCCCCCCCCCACCCCTCCCCTCCTTCGTTATCAGATGTGCGGTAGACGCTGATGTACATGACACACGGCTACGCATTCCACTTCAGAGCGGTAGATCCTGGTGGGTCGCCTTTACTTGAGGCATTCACCCCAGTGGGGGAAGCGGGGCTGGGGGAGGATGTATAGAGAGGGGAGGCGGGGCTGGAGGGGCTTGCGTGTCAAAGAGACTGCGCCGTACACCCGCCTCGCCATAAAACATTCATGGCAATCGCACTATGCGATATTAGAAGCTTGCCACTAACATTTCTCGATACAAACGTGCGCTCCATAGAGGAATCTTTTTCATCACAAATGTCATCCGCTCTCTCAGGCGTCACCGGGCACCCAGGGAATCCCCCCCTCCCCACCCCCCCAGTTTTGTATAATACTGCCCCCCCCCAGTTTTGTATAATAGTGCCCCCCACCCCAGTTTTGTATAATAGTGCCAACCCCCCCCCGGGATCGCAACGTTTCATTGACCCCCCCCCCCCCCACCCCAAGACTGCGCCGTACACCCGCCTCGCCAAAAAACATTCATGGCAATCGCACTATGCGATATTAGAAGCTTGCCACTAACATTTCTCGATACAAACGTGCGCTCCATAGAGGAATCTTTTTCATCACAAATGTCATCCGCTCTCTCAGGCGTCACCGGGCACCCAGGGAATCCCCCCCTCCCCACCCCCCCCAGTTTTGTATAATACTGCCCCCCCCCCCCCAGTTTTGTATAATAGTGCCCCCCACCCCAGTTTTGTATAATAGTGCCACCCCCCCCCCCCGGGATCGCAACGTTTCATTGACCCCCCCCCCCCACCCCCGCCCCTTTTTTTTCAAATTCCTAGATCCGCCCAGCTATCGTTCTTGCTTAACACTGGCGACACAGGCCTCAGCGATGTGCTCGAGCATAGCTCGCCGGGGTCCACTCAACCTTAAGTGACGACAAGGACCCTTCCACTGGTATTGGTTTACGTGTTTGTATTATCTCTCGACAACATACCGTCCCCCTTTCTCCACAATAGCTGATCGGGTCAGTTACCGATTAACGACATGATTTGCCTTGCAAAATGGACCTGGAAACAAAGAGATAACTCAGCCTGATTTGCATTCCTGAAGTGCACATTAATTACGGCAACGTCTTACCTTTGAACGCGTGATCATACATGTATTTCTCACATATTACTTTTCGTCGAAAGTTGCATTTCCTCGACGAAATTACCGACGTGATTGCTATTTCGTCGACGAAAGTGGATTTCATGGACGAAAGTTGTATTTTGTCGACGAAATGAAGAGGGTAACACTTGGAACTGTTCCCCCATTTGGACCCCCTCAACGCTGCCTATGTTCGTACGGTGCCATTATGATAGATACAAGAGGGACATCAGCGCATGGGGGCGAGCAGGGGGTGAGCATGGGGTGAGCATGGGGTGAAAGGGGTTGAGCAGGGTGGAGCAGGGGTGAGCAATGGGTGAGCCGGGGGTGAGCGGGGGATGAGCGGGGGGTGAGTAGGGGGGAGCAGGGCGCTAGCAGGGGGGGAGCAGGGGGGGGGGCAAGGGATGAGCAGGGGGTGAGCCGGGGTTCAGCGGGGGGTGAGCGGAGTGTGAGCAGGGGGTGAGAGGGGGGTGAGCAGGGTTGAGCAGGGGGTGAGAAGGGGGTGAGCACGGGGTGTGCATGGGGTGGTGTGCGACCAGGCTTACCCCACCGGCTCAACACGCTCTCCGTAATAACGCGGACAGCGTGGCCAGGCATTACCGTCTTCAGTTATTGCCTTCAGAAAGAAAGGTTATCATATGAAATCGTCGTTTCATGAAGACAATGGCGTCCTGTAGCCAAAAAACAAGCTCCCAACAGTGAACTTCAGAGCCACAATCAACATGTCCATCCCCGCTTGCCCTCGCCCACCCTAACCCCACCTCACCCGCTGGAGATCGTGTCAGATATAGGAACCATGATGACAACCTTTCAGCCCCCTCCCGGGGGGGGGGGGGGGGGGCGGGGGGCCACTGCATTACTATAATGGTGGGTGGGTGCCGCCCATGCCATAGACAGCATTTGGATAGAGAGAGAAAAGTGCGCGATTTTATGGCATTGAGAGAAAATTGTTTGGTAAAAAATCGCGTCTAAAATAGACACTGACAGAAATTTGTGGTACACAAAGCATCTAAAATGGAGACTGACAGAAATATGTGCTAAAAACAGAAGAAAAAAAACATCTAGAGACACTAACATTCATGACAAAGGTAATTATTTGAGCACCTTCGATCGGTCTCTGCTTCGGGGAGTGAGAGAAAAAAGGCGTCATTTGGGCGGCACATATGTATATACCTAACTATATGTAGTGCCCCAGCCCCTCCCCCAGTGGGCCTTCAACTAGTTATCCAGTATCTGTGCTATCTGCGCTGGTAGTGAAGTTCGTGGAGCAGACTATCTGCGCTGACGGCCTGTGACACTATAGGGTGCAAACAGCCGTTAATCATCCTATATAGCACGGACGTTTTCGTGGGCCAAGGTACATTTGACACAAGCAGGCGGCGTTACAAACACATTTGATCGAAAGACGGAAGAAACATTTTCAATGGAAGAGTGAACTTTGTTGATGGCAACGTGGACCTCTTAGCATTTGAGATTTCCACTCCCAACTCCCCACCATAAAGAATAACATATAACTCACAGCTCATATAACTCATATAACTGGGTGCGAACTCTTTCCTTCGTTCACCTGATACCGAAAAAATATTAGGCATAAGCTGGGTCCCTGGCTGTGATCCGCGACGTAATTGTTCTATTAATTTTCACAGCGCCTCCCTGACGACCCCCCCCCCCCCCCCGCCCACCCCCACCCCCTTCCAGACCCTATTGAGGAAGTAGCCGACACGATAAATATGACGCAGGTCCCAGCGGAGTGACTTGCACTTTGGTAAAGTACCTCATACTGTCCGCTAGCCCTTCCCGGGCGTAAGTGTTTTCGGTGGGCTCACCCCCCCCCCCCCCACCCCTATTTACCCATATGTGTGTCTCGACACGACGCGCTGATGTCCATTTCGCACCGACCTTTATATATTGTCAGAATATACAGCAGATATATTAACCAGTACCGGTCTATACATGTGTATTCACTGTCCATGACCTTATACTTATGACCGACAAAAAAACCTTATAAAATACGTGCATTCTTGGTCTCGCCCCGAAAAGGGTTAAACTTATAGGGTTAATTACGGAGACCCAGATTCTATTTATAAATACATGCTTTGTCGACAATAACAAGGCTAATGAGTGCGTCGCTTTTCTTTGGCGGCGGAGCACCAACCACTGGAAAAGGACATCCTGTTTATATGGATAGGCTTTCATACAGAAAGAGATTATATAACTCATCAAGTGAGTCAGAGTTGAGTTATATAAGAGCGTGTCCTCTGCTTTGACTCAGTGCGGGTGTGAGTAGTAAAAACTGTCTGTGCATAAATAAGTGTAGCCTGCACGGCGGGTTGCGTCGTCACTCGGTCAACTTGACCACGGCTGCCTGCTATCACCAGATCACTGAGTACACACAGGACCCACATGGCTCCAGCGCCGTGTAGCCAGTAATCACCACCAGTCAGTGGAAGGAGAAGGGAGTACTGCCATAACAACACGAGGGCAAGGGTCAACGAGTTGGTTTCCTCTCCACCCAAGACCCACTCCTTTTTATCGCCTGTGACTGCACTGTCTGTTGCCGTTGGATGGAGTGAAATAGGTCTATCTACTGGTGGATGGATGTATAAACTTGCGAAGAAGCCGACTCTACGATGAAGGCCGTTTCCAGCGTGGCTGGAGGTATGGCTTGCAGTAAGCGTAGAGAGAGGTGTCACTGCCCAGACCAGAGGTTAGTGAGTGCACAGAGGTTGGACGACCTTCACCCGCAGTGTAACGTTTTACGGTGTCATACAGTGGGCATGCAGGGGTCCTTTCGACAGACAGACATATCAGGGGGCGGATCAGGAAAATTGAAAATGGGCCTGTTTGATGTGGGGGATGGTAAAAAAGGGAGTGTGGGGGGGGGGGGGCGGGAGGGGTACACACCTCGTATGGTTTTGATTTTGCATGAAAGAATGGTCATTGAAATAATGTCAATTTTTTTTAGCAGTCCGTCACATCCCCTTTGCATTGTTGGTTTGGGGGTCAATACTTGGTGCTTTGTTCTTAGTTTAGGGGTCGGACTTGGGTCAGTCACAGTACTTTTTTTTTGTTCGTGGTTTGGGGGTCAGTACTTGGTGTTTTGTTGTTGGTTTGGGGTGAGTCACAGTACTTTGTGCTTTGTTGTTGGTTTGGGGGTCAGTCACAGTACTTTGTGCTTTGTTGTTGGTTTGGGGGTCAGTACTTGGTGTTCTGTTGTTGGTTTGGGGCTCAGTACCTGGTGTTTTGTTGTTGGTTTGGGGGTCAGTCACAGTACTTGGTGTTTTGGTGTTGGTTTGGGGGTCAGTACTGGGTGTTTTGTTGTTGGTTTGGGGGTCAGACACAGTACTTGGTGTTTTGCTGTTGGTTTGGGGGTCAGTACTGGGTGTTTTGTTGTTGGCTTGGGGGTCAGACACAATACCTGGTGTTTTGCTGTTGGTTTGGGGGTCAGACACAATACTTGGTGTTTTGTTGTTGGTTTGGAGATCAGTACTGGGTGTTTTGTTGTTGGTTTGGGGGTCAGACACAGTACTTGGTGTTTTGCTGTTGGTTTGGGGGTCAGACACGGTACTTGGTGTTTTGCTGTTGGTTTGGGGCTCAGTCACAGTACTTGGGGTTTTGTTGTTGGCTTGTACGTACAATGCTTTCAAGTTTCGCAAATTGTGTCTGAAATAAACGTGTGTAAGCTTATTATAATTATTAGAACCTGGAAGAGATTACCGAGGAAAGGATAGGAAGACTTTAAAATCCTACTATAGACGTCTAATAATATTGTCTCTTGCAATTCTTGCTGGGCTAAGGGGCATTCGTAACACGTATTTTTTTTGTTATTCATCGTTATATATATATATTAACGCGTCACCATATCATCATGGTCGGTCAATGATGCTTATATTCATTGTTAACTTTGAATACCGACATCACATAAAGCTCTTTCTTAATTAAGGTTATTGTTGCATCTATTCCTTTATATTTTATTAGCAGAGGATGTCAGACATAACACCAAGAAAGAAATATAAACTCATTGTGTTTAATTAATGCAACTAAACTGAGCAAAATTATTATCACCCACCGGTATCACAAAAAAACATACATTTGTCTACAGTCTTTAGCCATGTTTTAAACAATTTATTACAGGAAAAGCCTTGGTTCTAATATTTAATTCACCGACAAGTCTTAGGATTGGTCCGTTTTTGCAGAGTATGTATTAGACTCTTATAGTTCACACTCTGCATGTGATATGACTCCACCGTTTCGCATAGTCACATTGTGTCGTAATTACAGCTTTTGCCATAATGTTATCTACTCCGTGATCACATTGCGGAGCTTGGGAGGGCCAGATAAATGGCAAACAAGGCCGGGCAAGTCGGCCCCAAGACAAAAATACAAGTGGATAAATGACATGTGATCCTCTTATACCATGGCACAATAAATGATGCATCTATCTACATAAATCTGTGATCGTTTTTGCAGAGCCTGGGATAGCAAGATGCTGGACAAGGCTCGACAGGTGCTTGCCTTCCCAGCCTGGCTGTACTTCCAGTACGTCATAGTCCTCTCGCTCAACATGCTGGAACCCTGGGAGCGAAGACTGCTCAGTATCCTTACACGTGGCGCCATCTGCTGGCCAGACTGCGTATTTTGTCGCACCTGCATATAAGCCAATCTCCGCCGCACGGTGGCGCTTCTCAGGGAGCGCTAGCCAACGCCATTAGACGAAACGATTTTTTTTTTTATTATTTCGCTTGTATTATAGTATCAGAAAGCAGATTTTCTTGACACGAAACCGAGCTTTCTGGGCGAAAAATTGGGTTGTTATGCAGGTAACTGTCGCTTTCTGAATTACAACTTGATTTTATAGCGCAGCCCTTACGAAAAAATACCATGATATTATATCATAGAATACCATGATATTATATCATAAGATACCATGATATTATATTATAGGATACCATGATATTATATAATAGGATACCATGATATTATATCATAGAATACATGATATTATATGATAGAATACCATGATATATCAGAGTTTACCATGGTACAGTAGTTTTATGATATTCCAACGATATACCATAGTATTATGTTGGAAGGGTGGTATGGTATACCATGATATATCATGAAATACCATCATATATCAGGAAATATCGTGATATATAATGTTTCATACCAATAGCCATAAATTAACTGAGAACACTATAGTTTGCCTAGCCTCATGATGCAAGTGGCTTACCATACGCCGCTCCCAGCTTACAAAGGGGTTAGCGTAGCTTAGCAGGATGAAAGTATGGAATGACGAACGTATATATAAAAAAGATGCACAGGATGTCGCCCCTTGTTACGTTCCGAAAATGACGTCGTTATTTGCACCACTGGTTGTTTTGACGTAACCAAGATGACGTCATTTTGGGAGCGCGTTATGATTTAGAAAGCAATAAACTTATTTCTTCTTATGGATATGACGTCGTAAATAATGACGTCATTTTCGGACCTTAACGAGTGTGCGAGAGTCTGTGTAACGATGTATCTATGTAATTGTCACCGTGTGGTTTGCAGGGAGACCCGACTGGACGCACACAGCTGGCGTTCACTGTTTGTAAGTGCGTCACATCTGGACAATCAGATTCTAGCAGCGTAAACGCCACTGGTCGTTTCGTAGAGGTATATGCGCTTCTTGACCGTTAACTTTGTATTAACGGTCATCATTTCTTGAGTAACTATTATGTTTTCTGGATTTCTTTCCGGGGTAAAGTGGACGGGGTGGACGATTCGTAAAATTGGAAATGGTAGGTTCGAAAAAGGGCATCTTCAGAAATAGCATGGCTTGCAGCTATTGGATAATTTCTGCCACAAATCTCACAAATAATGCTGAGATGAAACCTAGTGTGATGGTAAGCGGACACCAGGCAATGCACTGTGGTGGTAAGCGGGCACCAGTCAATGCGCTGTGATGGTAAACGGGCCCCAGGCAATGTACTGTGATGGTAAGCGGGCACCAGGCAATGCACTGTGATGTTAAGTCGACACCAGGCAATGCACTGTGATGGTAAGCGGACACCAGGCAATGCACTTTAATGGTAAGCCGTCACCCGGCAATGCACTCTGATGGTAAGCGGTCACCAGGCAATGTACTGTGATGGTAAGCGGACACCAGGCAATGTACTGTGATGGTAAGCGGACACCAGGCAATGTACTGTGATGGTAAGCGGACACCAGGCAATGTACTGTGATGGTAAGCGGTCACCAGGCAATGTACTGTGATGGTAAGCGGTCACCAGGCAATGTACTGTGATGGTAAGCGGACACAAGGCCATGCACTGTGATGGTAAGCGGACACCAGGCCATGCACTGTGATGGTAAGCGGACACCAGGCAATGCACTGTAATGGTAAGCGGTCACCAGGCCATGCACTGTGGTGGTAAGCGGACACCAGGCAATGCACTGTGATGGTAAGCGGACACCAGGCAATGCACTGTGGTGGTAAGCGGACACCAGGCAATGCACTGTGGTGGTAACCGTCACCCGGCAATGTACTGTGATGGTAAGCGGTCACCAGGCAATGTACTGTGATGGTAAGCGGACACCAGGCAATGTACTGTGATGGTAAGCGGACACCAGGCAATGTACTGTGATGGTAAGCGGTCACCAGGCAATGTACTGTGATGGTAAGCGGACACCAGGCAATGTACTGTGATGGTAAGCGGACACCAGGCAATGTACTGTGATGGTGAGCCGTCACCAGGCAATGTACTGTGATGGTAAGCGGTCACCAGGCAATGTACTGTGATGGTAAGCGGACACAAGGCCATGCACTGTGATGGTAAGCGGACACCAGGCAATGCACTGTGGTGGTAAGCGGACACCAGGCCATGCACTGTGATGGTAAGCGGACACCAGGCCATGCACTGTGATGGTAAGCGGACACAAGGCCATGCACTGTGATGGTAAGCGGACACCAGGCAATGCACTGTGATGGTAAGCGGACACCGGGCAATGCACTGTGGTGGTAAGCGGACACCAGGCAATGCACTGTGGTGGTAAGCGGACACCAGGCAATGCACTGTGATGGTAAGCGGACACCAGGCAATGTACTGTGATGGTAAGCGGACACCAGGCCATGCACTGTGGTGGTAAGCGGTCACCAGGCAATGTACTGTGATGGTAAGCGGACACCAGGCCATGCACTGTGATGGTAAGCGGACACCAGGCAATGCACTGTGGTGGTAAGCGGGCACCAGGCAATGCGCTGTAATGGTAAGCGGGCACCAGGCCATGCGCTGTGATGGTAAGCGGTCACCAGGCAATGTACTGTGATGGTAAGCGGTCACCAGGCAATGCACTGCGGTGGTAAGCGGACACCAGGCAAAGCACTGTGGTGGTAAGCGGTCACCGGGCAATGCACTGTGATGGTAAGCGGACACCAGGCAATGCACTGTGATGGTAAGCGGACACCAGGCAATGCACTGTGATGGTGAGCTGGCACCAGGCGGTGCATTGTGATTGTAAGCGGGGACCAGGCAATGCACTGTGATGGTAAGCGGTCACCAGGCAATGCACTCTGATGGTAAGCGGACACCGGGCAATGCACTGTGGTGGTAAGCGGACACCAGGCAATGCACTGTGGTGGTAAGTGGACACCAGGCAATGCACTGTGGTGGTAAGCGGACACCAGGCAATGCACTGTGATGGTAAGCGGACACCAGGCAATGTACTGTGATGGTAAGCGGACACCAGGCAATGCGCTGTGATGGTAAGCGGACACCAGGCAATGCGCTGTGATGGTAAGCGGACACCAGGCAATGCGCTGTGATGGTAAGCGGACACCAAGCAATGCGCTGTGATGGTAAGCGGACACCAAGCAATGCGCTGTGATGGTAAGCCGACACCAGGCAATGTACTGTGATGGTAAGCGGACACCAGGCAATGCGCTGTGATGGTAAGCGGACACCAGGCAATGCACTGTGATGGTAAGCCGACACCAGGCAATGCACTGTGATGGTAAGCGGACACCAGGCAATGCGCTGTAATGGTAAGCGGACACCAGGCAATGCGCTGTGATGGTAAGCGGACACCAGGCAATGCGCTGTAATGGTAAGCGGACACCAGGCAATGCGCTGTGATGGTAAGCGGACACCAGGCAATGCGCTGTGATGGTAAGCGGACACCAGGCAATGCGCTGTAATGGTAAGCGGACACCAGGCAATGCGCTGTAATGGTAAGCGGACACCAGGCAATGCGCTGTAATGGTAAGCGGACACCAGGCAATGCGCTGTGGTGGTAAGCGGACACCAGGCAATGCGCTGTGATGGTAAGCTGGCACCAGGCAATGCACTGTGATGGTAAGCGGACACCAGGCAATGCGCTGTGATGGTAAGCGGACACCAGGCAATGCACTGTGATTCTGAGCTTGTACCAAGCAAGGCACTGTGATGGTGAGCGGACACCAGGCAATGCGCTGTAATGGTAAGCGGACACCAGGCAATGTACTGTGATGGTAAGCGGACACCAGGCAATGCGCTGTGATGGTAAGCTGGCACCAGGCAATGTACTGTGATGGTACGCTGGCACCAGGCAATGCGCTGTAATGGTAAGCGGACACCAGGCAATGCGCTGTGATGGTAAGCCGACACCAGGCAATGCACTGTGATGGTAAGCGGGCACCAGGCAATGCGCTGTGATGGTAAGCGGACACCAGGCAATGTACTGTGATGGTAAGCGGACACCAGGCAATGCGCTGTGATGGTAAGCGGACACCAGGCAATGCGCTGTGATGGTAAGCCGACACCAGGCAATGCACTGTGATGGTAAGCTGGCACCAGGCAATGCGCTGTGATGGTAAGCCGACACCAGGCAATGCGCTGTAATGGTAAGCGGACACCAGGCAATGCACTGTGATGGTAAGCGGACACCGGGCAATGCACTGTGATGGTAAGCGGACACCAGGCAATGCGCTGTGATGGTAAGCGGACACCAGGCAATGTACTGTGATGGTAAGCGGACACCAGACAATGTACTGTGATGGTAAGCGGACACCAGGCAATGCGCTGTGATGGTAAGCGGACACCAGGCAATGTACTGTGATGGTAAGCGGACACCAGACAATGTACTGTGATGGTAAGCGGACACCAGGCAATGCGCTGTGATGGTAAGCGGACACCAGGCAATGCGCTGTGATGGTAAGCCGACACCAGGCAATGCACTGTGATGGTAAGCCGACACCAGGCAATGCACTGTGATGGTAAGCCGACACCAGGCAATGCCCTGTGATGGTAAGCGGACACCAGGCAATGCGCTGTGATGGTAAGCGGACACCAGGCAATGTACTGTGATGGTAAGCGGACACCAGGCCATGCGCTGTAATGGTAAGCGGACACCAGGCAATGCGCTGTGATGGTAAGCGGACACCAGGCAATGCGCTGTAATGGTAAGCGGACACCAGGCAATGTACTGTGATGGTAAGCGGACACCAGGCAATGTACTGTGATGGTAAGCGGTCACCAGGCAATGTACTGTGATGGTAAGCGGACACCAGGCAATGCGCTGTGATGGTAAGCGGACACCAGGCAATGCGCTGTGATGGTAAGCCGACACCAGGCAATGCACTGTGATGGTAAGCTGGCACCAGGCAATGCGCTGTGATGGTAAGCCGACACCAGGCAATGCGCTGTAATGGTAAGCGGACACCAGGCAATGCACTGTGATGGTAAGCGGACACCGGGCAATGCACTGTGATGGTAAGCGGACACCAGGCAATGCGCTGTGATGGTAAGCGGACACCAGGCAATGTACTGTGATGGTAAGCGGACACCAGACAATGTACTGTGATGGTAAGCGGACACCAGGCAATGCGCTGTGATGGTAAGCGGACACCAGGCAATGTACTGTGATGGTAAGCGGACACCAGACAATGTACTGTGATGGTAAGCGGACACCAGGCAATGCGCTGTGATGGTAAGCGGACACCAGGCAATGCGCTGTGATGGTAAGCCGACACCAGGCAATGCACTGTGATGGTAAGCCGACACCAGGCAATGCACTGTGATGGTAAGCCGACACCAGGCAATGCACTGTGATGGTAAGCGGACACCAGGCAATGCGCTGTGATGGTAAGCGGACACCAGGCAATGTACTGTGATGGTAAGCGGACACCAGGCCATGCGCTGTAATGGTAAGCGGACACCAGGCAATGCGCTGTGATGGTAAGCGGACACCAGGCAATGCGCTGTAATGGTAAGCGGACACCAGGCAATGTACTGTGATGGTAAGCGGACACCAGGCAATGTACTGTGATGGTAAGCGGTCACCAGGCAATGTACTGTGATGGTAAGCGGACACCAGGCAATGTACTGTGATGGTAAGCGGACACCAGGCAATGTACTGTGATGGTGAGCCGTCACCAGGCAATGTACTGTGATGGTAAGCGGTCACCAGGCAATGTACTGTGATGGTAAGCGGACACAAGGCCATGCACTGTGATGGTAAGCGGACACCAGGCAATGCACTGTGGTGGTAAGCGGACACCAGGCCATGCACTGTGATGGTAAGCGGACACCAGGCCATGCACTGTGATGGTAAGCGGACACAAGGCCATGCACTGTGATGGTAAGCGGACACCAGGCAATGCACTGTGATGGTAAGCGGACACCGGGCAATGCACTGTGGTGGTAAGCGGACACCAGGCAATGCACTGTGGTGGTAAGCGGACACCAGGCAATGCACTGTGATGGTAAGCGGACACCAGGCAATGTACTGTGATGGTAAGCGGACACCAGGCCATGCACTGTGGTGGTAAGCGGTCACCAGGCAATGTACTGTGATGGTAAGCGGACACCAGGCCATGCACTGTGATGGTAAGCGGACACCAGGCAATGCACTGTGGTGGTAAGCGGGCACCAGGCAATGCGCTGTAATGGTAAGCGGGCACCAGGCCATGCGCTGTGATGGTAAGCGGTCACCAGGCAATGTACTGTGATGGTAAGCGGTCACCAGGCAATGCACTGCGGTGGTAAGCGGACACCAGGCAAAGCACTGTGGTGGTAAGCGGTCACCGGGCAATGCACTGTGATGGTAAGCGGACACCAGGCAATGCACTGTGATGGTAAGCGGACACCAGGCAATGCACTGTGATGGTGAGCTGGCACCAGGCGGTGCATTGTGATTGTAAGCGGGGACCAGGCAATGCACTGTGATGGTAAGCGGTCACCAGGCAATGCACTCTGATGGTAAGCGGACACCGGGCAATGCACTGTGGTGGTAAGCGGACACCAGGCAATGCACTGTGGTGGTAAGTGGACACCAGGCAATGCACTGTGGTGGTAAGCGGACACCAGGCAATGCACTGTGATGGTAAGCGGACACCAGGCAATGTACTGTGATGGTAAGCGGACACCAGGCAATGCGCTGTGATGGTAAGCGGACACCAGGCAATGCGCTGTGATGGTAAGCGGACACCAGGCAATGCGCTGTGATGGTAAGCGGACACCAAGCAATGCGCTGTGATGGTAAGCGGACACCAAGCAATGCGCTGTGATGGTAAGCCGACACCAGGCAATGTACTGTGATGGTAAGCGGACACCAGGCAATGCGCTGTGATGGTAAGCGGACACCAGGCAATGCACTGTGATGGTAAGCCGACACCAGGCAATGCACTGTGATGGTAAGCGGACACCAGGCAATGCGCTGTAATGGTAAGCGGACACCAGGCAATGCGCTGTGATGGTAAGCGGACACCAGGCAATGCGCTGTAATGGTAAGCGGACACCAGGCAATGCGCTGTGATGGTAAGCGGACACCAGGCAATGCGCTGTGATGGTAAGCGGACACCAGGCAATGCGCTGTGATGGTAAGCGGACACCAGGCAATGCGCTGTAATGGTAAGCGGACACCAGGCAATGCGCTGTAATGGTAAGCGGACACCAGGCAATGCGCTGTAATGGTAAGCGGACACCAGGCAATGCGCTGTGGTGGTAAGCGGACACCAGGCAATGCGCTGTGATGGTAAGCTGGCACCAGGCAATGCACTGTGATGGTAAGCGGACACCAGGCAATGCGCTGTGATGGTAAGCGGACACCAGGCAATGCACTGTGATTCTGAGCTTGTACCAAGCAAGGCACTGTGATGGTGAGCGGACACCAGGCAATGCGCTGTAATGGTAAGCGGACACCAGGCAATGTACTGTGATGGTAAGCGGACACCAGGCAATGCGCTGTGATGGTAAGCTGGCACCAGGCAATGTACTGTGATGGTACGCTGGCACCAGGCAATGCGCTGTAATGGTAAGCGGACACCAGGCAATGCGCTGTGATGGTAAGCCGACACCAGGCAATGCACTGTGATGGTAAGCGGGCACCAGGCAATGCGCTGTGATGGTAAGCGGACACCAGGCAATGTACTGTGATGGTAAGCGGACACCAGGCAATGCGCTGTGATGGTAAGCGGACACCAGGCAATGCGCTGTGATGGTAAGCCGACACCAGGCAATGCACTGTGATGGTAAGCTGGCACCAGGCAATGCGCTGTGATGGTAAGCCGACACCAGGCAATGCGCTGTAATGGTAAGCGGACACCAGGCAATGCACTGTGATGGTAAGCGGACACCGGGCAATGCACTGTGATGGTAAGCGGACACCAGGCAATGCGCTGTGATGGTAAGCGGACACCAGGCAATGTACTGTGATGGTAAGCGGACACCAGACAATGTACTGTGATGGTAAGCGGACACCAGGCAATGCGCTGTGATGGTAAGCGGACACCAGGCAATGTACTGTGATGGTAAGCGGACACCAGACAATGTACTGTGATGGTAAGCGGACACCAGGCAATGCGCTGTGATGGTAAGCGGACACCAGGCAATGCGCTGTGATGGTAAGCCGACACCAGGCAATGCACTGTGATGGTAAGCCGACACCAGGCAATGCACTGTGATGGTAAGCCGACACCAGGCAATGCACTGTGATGGTAAGCGGACACCAGGCAATGCGCTGTGATGGTAAGCGGACACCAGGCAATGTACTGTGATGGTAAGCGGACACCAGGCCATGCGCTGTAATGGTAAGCGGACACCAGGCAATGCGCTGTGATGGTAAGCGGACACCAGGCAATGCGCTGTAATGGTAAGCGGACACCAGGCAATGCGCTGTGATGGTAAGCGGACACCAGGCAATGCGCTGTGATGGTAAGCGGACACCAGGCAATGCGCTGTGATGGTAAGCGGACACCAGGCAATGCGCTGTAATGGTAAGCGGACACCAGGCAATGCGCTGTAATGGTAAGCGGACACCAGGCAATGCGCTGTGATGGTAAGCGGACACCAGGCAATGCGCTGTAATGGTAAGCGGACACCAGGCAATGCGCTGTGGTGGTAAGCGGACACCAGGCAATGCGCTGTGATGGTAAGCTGGCACCAGGCAATGCACTGTGATGGTAAGCGGACACCAGGCAATGCGCTGTGATGGTAAGCGGACACCAGGCAATGCGCTGTAATGGTAAGCGGACACCAGGCAATGCGCTGTGGTGGTAAGCGGACACCAGGCAATGCGCTGTGATGGTAAGCTGGCACCAGGCAATGCACTGTGATGGTAAGCGGACACCAGGCAATGCCCTTCTTGATCCAATCCGGCTACATCTTATAAATCTAGATCCTGAAATGATGTTAGCAGGTGAAATCTGGTAAACGAAAGCCCCTTGCCAAACAAAGTAAATCCCCCCCCCCCCCCCGCCACTCCATTTTCTAAATCCTCGATCTCCACCTAATTGTAGTTTTGGTCGACGTTGTTGGGGCAGCAATCATAGTTGTAATATGTATAGTTGTAGTAGAAATAATTGTCGTGGCAATTACAGTTGTAATATCAGTAGTTCAAGTAGTTATTATGCAGCAGTTGAACTCTTTAACGGATTATCCAACCTAGAACTGGCAGTGAGTACTTCTAGGAATGGCAACTACATGTTGCATTTTTTCCCGCTCAGTGGGTGCATTTCTTTGGACCAGAACCGATATGCCGCCCGGTATAATCAACCTCGTTCGGACTTACCGATAGTGTTATGCCGAATGTCATTGAACTTTCCCGACAGCCTGGACAGAATTTTCAATCATCCGCCATCTTCTCCCGCATGTCCCGTGCTGTTTTCAACTGGACACATCGGCTTACCGAATGGAGGGGCGCGGGTGAAAGACGTGTATACTCATGCGTAATGTGCGTATTCGATTCACCTTGGTAGATATGAATGAATGAATGAATTGTTTATTATAGTGACACGGTAAGCATTACATAACAACAATAAACAACAGTACAATAGGCATACCCAGCCCTACTGGGCTTATACGTCACTTTGAGGTTATTAGTATATATATGGTTATGTGTAATGGAAATATAATTCTGGCTTTCAATAACAGTATACCCGGGTTACCAAAGAAATGCGCCCACTCCCCAACGTATAACCAATCCCTCTTTCCTTGCCCGTGTCCTAACTATATCGCTGACGCCGCCATATTCAATGCGTACATGTACTTCTCGCCATCAGATAACGTGTACCTTAACCCAGTACCAGACACTATTTTGGTTGCCTTCCTCAGTGTCTTTCTGCTCATGGTGTACACCACGTGCACCACCCTCGTGCCGCCTCACCTCAACCTATGGACGGGGCTCGCCAAGGGCCTACTGGGATATGACCACGTCAGAGATGACGTCACGGGCTTTTGAATCGTGTCTCGTTCCGCCATGTTGGATTTCACCCTATTGTCATTATGCGGACTTTTAAATCGAACTGTTTTATGTACATTTGTATATAGTTGTGTACGTTTTTTGTGACGTAGTTGTGTGCGTTATGACGTAGTTGTGTGCTTCATGACGCAGTTTTGTACGCTGTGACGCCATCCATTGCCCTGGACAATCGGAGAATATGGGTGAATACGGTTTATTTACCCGCGATTATGCAATAAAGTTGACTGAATGATCGAATTTGTGTTTTCGGCCACAAAACGGACAATATCCGTTAAACCGCCGGACCCTGATTACCGTAAACCGCCGGACCCTGATTACCGTAAACCGCCGAACCCTGATTACCGTAAACCGCGTAAGTATGAGTACCGTAGAACCGCCAGTATGAGTACCGTAGAACCGCTAGTATGAGTACCGTAGAACCGCCAGTATGAGTACCGTAGAACCGCCAGTATGAGTACCGTAGAACCGCCAGTATGAGTACCGTAGAACCGCCAGTATGAGTACCGTAGAATCGCCAGTATGAGTACCGTAGAACCGCCAGTATGAGTACCGTAGAACCGCCAGTATGAGTACCGTAGAACCGCCAGTATGAGTACCGTAGAACCACCGGTATGAGTACCGTAGAATCGCCAGTGTGAGTACCGTAGAACCGCCAGTATGAGTACCGTAGAACCGCCAGTATGAGTACCGTAGAACCGCCAGTATGAGTACCGTAGAACCGCCGGTATGAGTACCGTAGAACCGCCAGTATGAGTACCGTAGAACCGCCAGTATGAGTACCGTAGAACCGCCAGTATGAGTACCGTAGAACCGCCAGTGTGAGTACCGTAGAACCCCCAGTATGAGTACCGTAGAATCGCCAGTATGAGTACCGTAGAACCGCCAGTATGAGTACCGTAGAATCACTAGTATGAGAACCGTAGAATCGCCAGTATGAGTACCGTAGAACCGCCAGTATGAGTACCGTAGAACCGCCAGTATGAGTACCGTAGAACCGCCGGTATGAGTACCGTAGAACCGCCAGTATGAGTACCGTAGAACCGCCAGTATGAGTACCGTAGAACCGCCAGTATGAGTACCGTAGAACCGCCAGTATGAGTACCGTAGAATCGCCAGTATGAGTACCGTAGAACCGCCAGTATGAGTACCGTAGAACCGCCAGTATGAGTACCGTAGAATCGCCAGTATGAGTACCGTAGAATCGCCAGTATGAGTACCGTAGAACCGCCAGTATGAGTACCGTAGAACCGCCAGTATGAGTACCGTAGAATCGCCAGTATGAGCACCGTAGAACCGCCAGTATGAGTACCGTAGAACCGCCAGTATGAGCACCGTAGAACCGCCAGTGCGTGCTAATGCATCTCTATAAATAGCCAAACGGCGGCCTGCTGGGTTCTGCAACTTGACACCGCATACGTGTTTTATCAACATGCGTGGACGCGACTGTGTATTACTAGTGCCACACCCTCAATCGGTGTTTACTGGTTCTGCCTATCCCTACCACTTACCTTGGCGTCTACACGAAGTATGCGACTGGAATGCTCGGAAACGAAATGTTATTGTTCAAAGCCCGTCCGGTTCAAAGATATGAATCTGGTGCAAAGATATACCGAGACACGTCGGTTAACTTCTCCCGCTCCCTCATTCCGCCACCCCCCCCCCCCCTCCTTCCATGCACATGTCATCATGCCCTAATTAGGACCGTCTACATTGCGCGACAAATCGGAACCAGCTCCAAAACTGATTGTTCCATGCGAGAAGAACCGAAATTGGTTTGCTCGAAACTACCCAGAGGGCACGCGTTTGACGGTTTCGGTTTCACTTCGTTCCATTTACACAATCCTAATGACCATTAATCGCCGTCTTATTTTATTGATTTTGTGTGCCCTTAATAATATATATCTTTTCATCAATGTATATAATAAGACTTCAGGACAAAACAGGAGACGAATCACATTGTCGTGACCGAAATCCACTGCATACAGGAACTTATTGCATTGAAGCTGTAACAAAGGAAACGCTGCATTCGCCATCACATTGGAACACTGTTGAACCCGGTTTCTTAAAATTGATGTATACGTGTATAGACCACGCCCTCTATCTCCTGGTCGCTCGCATCACGCACTTCAATTTGCGCCACGCAGAGGGCGATCGCTTCACGTGGCGAAAGAGGCGCCGGAATTCCCGATAGAGGGCGTCTAGGTCGAGTGCCAGGATGAGCATGAACTGAAGGATTGGCGCGAGGAGAGAAACGCCACCTATCAGCTGAGCCATCGGGGCCTCCACAGGATCTACAACAGTTAAAGCAATATGTTCTGTAATTTTTATATTACCAATCTCTTCCCCATGTCAAATAAGTATATTATATCTTGATTTAAATCCTTAAAGCCTGTGGGCTAGCCGGAGATAAGCAAAGTTGTTCACCGGAGCAGAAGTTGGTGGCCGGCTTTATATCCCTGCGCCTGTTCGCTGTTCGGTATTCTGTGTGATGTCGACCGCGGCTCGCTAGGCCGTCCACGCGCGATAATCTAGTCCGCATATTTTTATGTTGAAATTGTTGTTTTACAGATTCAACGAGATATAAAACCTATATACATCATAATTTTTAGATACTTTTAGTTTTGGTTCTAAAATGTAAACAAATCTAAAATGGCGCATGTAGGTAGGCTGCTTTAAAGTTACTCCTAGCAATATTTTTCTTTAGCAAAAAATGTTTCGACTGGAAATTTCTTTTCTCAGCATATAAATACACACATATTGCAGGCAATAACAAAACCTATTGTAAGGTCTCTTGTTTTTAGCCAAATTGATATCTCGTGTAGCCAAAAATTGGAAGAATCCAGGGTAAATTCTGGCAGGCGCGTGTTTCGGGTTAACTCTAGCGCGCTTTGCGCTGCATAGCGTGTATAAGGCGAGTACTGATTTATAGCTGCATAATTTTCAACAGTTTATCATTATCATTATCAGGTTAACAGGGTGTTTTCTAAAAACAAAAACCTACTTTGTACAGATAAATATCTTGACTATCCAATAATACCATTTTAAGAACGATATGGAGGCATACAAGATGAGAAAACACCTGATATAAACGCCAACAGGCGAATGTAAAGACTCCCTACGCTGTGCGTGGCAGGAAAGTGGCCATATTCCCGGTTTGTTGATGTTTTTCATTGCGGATATAATTATCGTTCTGCTGTCTATTTTGTCTGGATATCTTAATAATCTAATTCAGGAATATATATTGTACAGAATACATAACTTGGTACTCGATGTGGACCGTCTTTTTCATGCGAATCTGAGCGCATGCACTCTAGTAGCTTGTGCCTTGTTGCTTGGCAACCAGCAATGTCAAACGGGGGAGCCTAACAGATAGAGTTAAACTGTTCTTAATCTAGTAAAATATAACATGTGTTATCATTATATAATGTAATACTTACAGGGAAATTTATAGAGACATCTTTTGTGTTTGTACTGTGAGTAACCATGCCATAGAACCAACCTATCCCTGACAAAAGAAACGTTGAAGCCGGGCACCTGAACCAACTCCATTGCCATGCATGGTAAACGCATGCGAGAATCTGTTTTTTAACCCGAAACACGCAGTGTGTATTTTGACGATAGGTGTCAGCGACAGCCGCATGGATTGCTGGTAGACTGCGCGGGGCGGCGCGTCCAGTGTATGGGTATTGAACATGTTGGCGCGGCGCGTCCAGTGTGTGGGGATTAAACATGTTGGCGCGGCGCGTCCAGTGTGTGGGGATTAAACATGTTGGCGCGGCGCGTCCAATGGTTGGGGATTGAACATGTTGGCGCGGCGCGTCCAGTGTGTGGTCATTGAACATGTTGGCGCGGCGCGTCCAATGTGTGGGGATTGAACATGTTGGCGCGGCGCGTCCAGTGTATGGGTATTGAACATGTTGGCGCGGCGCGTCCAATGGTTGGGGATTGAACATGTTGGCGCGGCGCGTCCAGTGTGTGGGGATTGAACATGTTGGCGCGGCGCGTCCAGTGTGTGGTCATTGAACATGTTGGCGCGGCGCGTCCAATGTGTGGGGATTGAACATGTTGGCGCGGCGCGTCCAGTGTATGGGTATTGAACATGTTGGCGCGGCGCGTCCAATGGTTGGGGATTGAACATGTTGGCGCGGCGCGTCCAGTGTGTGGGGATTGAACATGTTGGCGCGGCGCGTCCAGTGTGTGGTCATTGAACATGTTGGCGCGGCGCGTCCAATGTGTGGGGATTGAACATGTTGGCGCGGCGCGTCCAGTGTGTGGGGATTGAACATGTTGGCGCGGCGCGTCCAGTGTGTGGTCATTGAACATGTTGGCGCGGCGCGTCCAATGTGTGGGGATTGAACATGTTGGCGCGGCGCGTCCAGTGTGTGGGGATTAAACATGTTGGCGCGGCGCGTCCAGTGTGTGGGGATAAAACATGTCGGCGCGGGGCGTCCAGTGTGTGGGGATTGAACATGTTGGCGCGGCGCCTCCAGTGTGTGGGGATTGAACATGTTGGCGCGGCGCGTCCAGTGTGTGGGGATTGAACATGTTGGCGCGGCGCGTCCAGTGTGTGGGGATTGAACATGTTGGCGCGGCGCCTCCAGTGTGTGGGGATTAAATATGTTGGGGCGGGGCGTCCAGTGTGTGGGGATAAAACATGTCGGCGCGGGGCGTCCAGTGTGTTGGGATTGAACATGTTGGCGCGGCGCGTCCAATGTGTGGGGATTGAACATGTTGGCGCGGCGCGTCCAGTGTGTGGGGATTGAACATGTTGGCGCGGCGCCTCCAGTGTGTGGGGATTAAATATGTTGGGGCGGGGCGTCCAGTGTGTGGGGATAAAACATGTCGGCGCCTGGCGTCCAGTGTGTGGGGATTGAACATGTTGGCGCGGCGCGTCCAGTGTGTGGGGATTGAACATGTTGGCGCGGCGCGTCCAGTGTGTGGGGGATTGAACATGTTGGCGCGGCGCGTCCAGTGTGTGGGGATTGAACATGTTGGCGCGGCGCGTCCAGTGTGTGGGGATTGAACATGTTGGCGCGGCGCGTCCAGTGGGTGGGGATTGAACAGTGTGTGGGATGTATGTTGGCGCTGTCGCCTGGGATGGCCATTCGAAGCGCCACCACGCTTACAGATTGAAAATATATGTTCGCCATAACTACTCACCGAAAACAATGCGACGTATTCGAACGTAAGGCTGAAGAACTGTGACGCGCAATGCCTTCTGGATGTACGTTCGATTTCTCGGTTCTGTTAAAACAACATTTCCTCGGGTAGGCGTGGGCGCTGAAATCCGCACAGTATGCCTGCTCTGGGTCACGGAGGTATGGTCAATCTCTGAACTCACGGGTCCGTGTGTACGGATTCCTAAGGATGTCATGGGAACAGTGACGCCATTCCGTGTAGTAGGACTGACGTCTCTAGTCAACAGGTGATTTTTAGTGGAAATTACCTCCGGTTTCTTCGAGTTGATCTCAGAATGAATTGAGTCAGTTGCGAGATTGTTGGTATCTTGGGTAGCGGATATGGCAATGGTTGTCTCAACAAAAGTCCCTGTTCCCATGGCAACATCTGACGTGTCTAATCGACTTGAAATATGTATCGTCGACGCAAACGGAACTCCTGGTGTTGTTTGCGACTGTACTATTGTAGTTATCAATTCCTCTTCTGTTGTCATTTGCGCCTTTTCCGTTGAAGTTGTCAATTCATCTTCTGGCGTTGTTTGTGGTGATGATGCAAAGTGTCTCACTGTGGTTGTAATTTCTGGTGTCTCTGGTATTGTCTCTGTTGTAAGCGTAATCTCTGTGGTTCTTTCATCCATTTCCATTGTTGTCTGTGGTGACGTCGGTTCTATAACAGTTGTAAGTTCGATTTGAGGTGTTGTGACTTCTTTTACCGGTGTGGTCTGGGGAGATAACGTTGTAATACCGTTACTCGGTGACGTTGTAACTTTCATCTCGGCCGTAGTTTGTGGTGATGTTGTAACTTTCACCTCGGCCGTAGTTTGTGGTGACGTTGTAACTTTCACCTCGGCCGTAGTTTGTGGTGACGTTGTAAGTTTCACCGCGGCCGTAGTTTGTGGTGGCGTTGTCGGTACTTCACCCGCTGTGGTCTCACCTGCTGACAACAATATATCATCAACATCACCTTGAAGTATGCACATCCTATTACATTTAACAGGATCGAGGATAAGATTTAAAAGTTACCGTTGAAGTAGGGCAATGTACACGCAAAATCTGGATCCGCACCACATCAATCATACAGGGGCGGATCCAGGAAACTGAAAAGGGATGTGTCCACTGAAAACTTGCGACCGGGGGCGGGGGGGGGGGGGGTCGGTGGGTAAAAAAAGTCCGAACCACCCCTGAACCCGTCTCTGACAATCATGACACTCATTGCAGACTTTTAGCTCGTCCCATGGCTACATGTTAACACGGCATAGCTTCATTATATTGACCACAATATGAACTAACGATGAAACTAAAGGTCCGCTTTACTCACCGACTGTCGTCACATCCTGCCCGCAGAGTTGTCGTGTCACGCTGTCGACCACTGCTGACGGGTCATAGGCAGCGGTAACTGCGGACGATAAATCCATGTTGACATTCTGTTCCGCTGATCAGATACCCAGAATCAATAATATCGTCCATAAATATTCCCTGATTAATGCAGCGTCTGCACTAAACATATTAAAGACCAGAAGAAGACCGCAAACATTACTGTTACACCATTCTGTCCACTCCTGCAAAACTAAACCCGTTTCACTAACAGCATCCCCGGGTTTTTATGGTAATAAAAAGAATGTTCGATAATGCCATCCAACACATCGGCCAATTTTTATCTTGTGAAACGTACAAGGCCGCTATGACCGTGTTACCTTGACGACACATTACCCCGATCTTGATGCAGATGGAAGCCCGCTGTAGCAGTGTTACCTTGGCGACACATTACCCCGACCTTGATGTAGATAGAAGCCCGCTGTGGCAGTGTTACCTTGGCGACACATTACCCCGACCTTGATGTAGATAGAAGCCCGCTGTGGCAGTGTTACCTTGGCGACACATTACCCCGACCTTGATGTAGATAGAAGCCCGCTGTAGCAGTGTTACCTTGGCGACACATTACCCCGACCTTGATGTAGATAGAAGCCGGCTGTGTCAGTGTTACCTTGGCGACACATTACCCCGACCTTGATGTAGATAGAAGCCCGCTGTGGCAGTGTTACCTTGGCGACACATTACCCCGACCTTGATGTAGATAGAAGCCCGCTGTGGCAGTGTTACCTTGGCGACACATTACCCCGACCTTGATGTAGATAGAAGCCCGCTGTGGCAGTGTTACTGTGGCGACACATTACCCCGACCTTGATGTAGATAGAAGCCCGCTGTGGCAGTGTTACCTTGGCGACACATTACCCCGACCTTGATGTAGATAGAAGCCCGCTGTGTCAGTGTTACCTTGACGACACATTACCCGACCTTTATGTAGATAGAAGCCCGCTGTGGCACTGTTACCTTGGCGACACTTCTACCCCGACCTTGGTGTAGATAGAAGCCCGCTTTGGCAGTGTTACCTTGACGACACTTCTACCCCGACCTTGGTGTAGATAGAAGCCCGCTGTGGCAGTGTTACCTTGGCGACACTTCTACCCCGACCTTGGTGTAGATAGAAGCCCGCTTTGGCAGTGTTACCTTGACGACACATTACCCCGACCTTGGTGTAGATAGAAGCCCGCTGTGGCAGTGTTACCTTGGCGACACATTACCCCGACCTTGATGTGGATAGAAGCCCGCTGTGGCAGTGTTACCTTGGCGACACATTACCCCGACGTTGATGTAGATGGAAGCCCGCTGTAGCAGTGTTACCTTGGCGACACATTACTCCGACCTTTCGGTAGATGCCCTGGCAACAGGAGACGTCCATCCACCTGCCATTGCTGTCGGCAATAACACAGCCTGCTCCGTCTGACTGGTACCACCCCACGTTGTCTGGCTGTGGAGCTGCCGAGAGAACCCCGTGACTCGTTAATGTTCATCAGCAATAATGCTGGTCCATAAGTTAAAAAGCATTCGCTTGCTATAACGAATTATCGTAATTTTTGCATTCGGTGTAAACTTCGAAAAACCATGTTCTTTAAGACCCACCACAAACCACAACCACTTGAAGGAGAACAATGGCTCACCGACTAGAATGTTGCCGGGGTGCCAGGAGGTGAAGGTCAAGGCCGTGACGCCATCCATCCACTGAAAGTCTCCTTCAGTCACCATATCGGACAACCCGAAAAACACACCCGTCTGAATATGAAGCAAGCCTTAAAGATATAAATAGGTGCAAAATAAAATGTATCGAAATATGTTCTAATTATTGACCAATTATGTCATACAAAATTAGTCAAAAATTCAAGATGCATTTCAGGGGCGGATCCAGAAAATCTTGATAGCGGGGGCCCATTTCAGGGTCGGATCCAGATATGCTGGATAGGGTGGGAGGGGGAGGGGGCGTTTTCGGTTTTCATATGTTAAATGGTATAAATTTCGGCCCTAAAAGGGGGGGCCGGGGCTTGGTCGCCCCCCCCTGGGTCCGCCCCTGCATTTATTATCATGCTTATGAAATTATATATTTATAAATATTATTTATATATTTATAAATATTATGTATATATTTATAAATATTATTTATATATTTATAAATATTATTTATATAATTAAAAATATTATTTATATATTTATAAATAGAAGTTATATATTTATAAATAGGATTTACATATTTATAAATATGATTTACATATTTAAAAATATGATTTACATATTTAAAAATATGATTTATATATTTATACATATGATTTATATATCTATAAATATGATTTATAAATGTATCCATATTATTTATATATTTATCCATATTATTTATATACAAACATTATTAGATATTTGTATAACTATAATTTATACTTTGAAAATGGATATATTTATAAATATAGTTTATATATATATATCCATTGCCTTATAGACGGCAATTCAGTACGTTCTTCCATTTCATATGTAGGCATATTGTGATGTTGATTAATGATGATTCTATTCATTAATATTAATGAATTATTTTCCAGAAATTCAATGATAAACTAACCGTCCATGAGTCGATTCCTTTCAGGTAGTGTGCGTACCAGGCTGCCAGGTCGTTTTGGGCCTGGGTTTCTATGGAGGCCAGCACCCCACCGAGCAGCTGACACTGGCGCTGCGCCTCCACCACCGTCTCTTCCCCGGTCAGCAACAGGGTCGTGAAGCAAATACCTTCTGTGTCGTTCATCCAGCCCGTCGGACAGCTCAGGCAAGCTGGTGTCAGCGGCACAAAACGAAATTTAGACCAGCAAAAGTTTTCCCTAAGAAACTTTATTCAAGAAATAAAGAAACGAGGGCAGGGAATACCTTTTCCGACCCCCGCGTTAAGTGGTAGCCAGGAATTTTTGAAGATTCGCGATTAAATCTTGGCAATTTTTGTGGATCGTTATCCGAACAATTCCTGGTTCAAGGCCAAGACCCTTTCCCTATTTACCGCGATCCGTTCCAGTATTCTTTGAATGCCGCGATATCAGGGTTGTTTTTTTCCGGGTTGCCCGACCTTGAACAGTCCTCACCTGGGAAATTCGATATCGCTCTCCCTAATTCTTGGGGATTCGAGATTCAGCGGGGGTATCCCCCCCCCCCCCCATTTCTGCAACAGCTTCCTACTCTTCTCGTTTAAACAGGTATAGTGCCCACTCACCCACACACCCCCTCCTTCTCCTCCAGACCCGCCACTGTAACATATATTGGAGCCCCGTGGGGTGGGGGGCGGGGGGTACATTAGTACCGTGGTGGGGGTGTGCCGCCCATGCAATGGAGGGCATATGTAGAGCGAGAGAACAGCACGAGATTTTTTAGTGGTCATTGAAAGAGAATTGTTCTATTAGAAAAGACATCCAAAAAAGACACTGACAGTCATGGCAAATGTAATATAGTGGTAAAATAATAACACTTTCGATGCCAACTGGAATATATAGTCAAGAGCTACAATTTTAATGAAACGTAATTCTCAGAAAGGCGCACGGACAGAAATTGTGGATGTTTCCTGGACATACTTACAGATGACCGAGATGCCTGCCAGCATTAACAGTACGATGCGCCATCCTTGCTCCATCTCCGGCCGACTGTGTGTTGTAACACCTTCACCGGGGCATCTCTAAGGATCTCGCTGAAGCCAGGGAGACAAACAGAACGGAGAGTGCAAATGGATTAATGTAGGCACCCTATAAAAACAAGGTGGAAGAATTATTTCAAGGTAGAAGAATCATTCCAAGGTAGGAGAATCATTTCAAGGTAGAAGAGTCATTCCAAGGTAGGAGAATCATTTCAAGGTAGAAGAGTCATTTCCAATTTCACACTCTCCATGGTAGCTAGACTAAGCACGTACGCACTTTCGTACAGATTGGACGGTGCAAGCACGTGCAATCCTGTTGTTCGGGAGTAATTTTTTTATTTCATCTGCAGCAAGTGCGCCCCTAAGCCCCTGCTCTGTTGAATTTTTATGATACTTTACCGAGCCGTTAAGGAATATTCTTCACTTTACATGCTTATATCAATTTCACAAATGACCCAAATTTGACACCTAATACGAATGTGTAATTTTATTCAGCTTAAAATTGAGTCATTATAACCAACAATAGCTCTTTGAAAGCTTTTACAATGCAGGAATAAATTCAAAATGTAAATAGTAGTCAGGCGCAGGTGTCTTGTGACCTCCCCCCCCCTCCCCCCTCCCTTGGTAGATAGTTGGGGGTCACAGCTAGGGGTCACAGGTTCTTGCTGTTGCTCTCCGCAAGGGCAATGTGAAAATATCTGAGTGGGGGTCTTAAGGGTTCGACTACCTCCCCCTTTTGGAGGTAGGGGGACTGTGGAAAATGGTAACCGTATACCAGCTAAGATGTGGACCCCGCACTCGCCTTTTTGTACTGGACCCCGATATTATTATGTGGACCCCCTTTTTGCTCCACCCGACTACCCCCCCCCGCCCCCCCCCCCCCCCGCCGCCGGTCGTAAGAATTTCAAACCCACAATGGATCCCTCCTCTCAAATTTCAAATTCCTGGATCCACGCCAGCTTGTGACCCTCACACGATTGACGGCTGGATCTGCCCCTGCAGTAGCCATAACAAATACAAGAATGGTAACAATGCAATGCAATTATGCAAAATCGGGACAGTTTATGGCGAAAATGTTAAATGTTAACTGCCTTCGCAAAATTGGCTGTAATTTAATGAAAAATACAAATTTTGACAGAAAACCCCTTTAAAAAAACGTCTACAAGCATACTCCATGAAATAAAAATAAAGAAAAATATAGGTAGTACAATTTTACCTGGAAACAGGTCCTTACGCATGGAAATTGTATTTTACAGACATTTCTCGGGACAGCTTATGCCGCACCAATTGTCAACAATTTAGCCTCGTATTCACATTAAAATAAATCTGGTCATATGTAATGGTCTCCGATATAATTATGATCCACACAAATGTTTTCTGAACTATTTACACGTTTTCTCAAATTTACAGATGCGTTTTTCTTGGATATTCAGAATTTTTAACTAATAACAATTTCCCGTGAAATACGCTGTGAGTCACGTCACGATGTGGGGATTCCTTTTTCAAGGACATCCGCCGATGTTTGCCGATGCCTTCTTTAAATCGCCGAGGCTTATAATACGATGGCTTTTCATGCTCTGTTCATGTTACCTATAAGAGAGTTGAACCAAGATGGCTGTCAGAGACCACACGTAATTTTCAGCGGAGGCACTCGCGAAGATGAGTAAGGTGTAAATGGTGGGGCAGGAGCAGCAAAAACTAGTAAAAGTTATTATCAACAATGGATAGAAGGTAAATACACGAAGATGGAACTGCAGAACGACGGCTTTTGAGAAGAACTGTACAATATTAATATATCGATTGGACTTGCTGAGCGACAAAAGCGGTCCCAGTGGTCACTGTCGTTGACTGTGGTGGACCGTGTCAGGGACCGTCTCAACTGTGACGGGTGATGGGCAAAAACAAACGCCGGCGCAGCCATAGTGGAGGCACACCTCCTCAGGCAGAGGAAAAGAAACAACGGACTATAACCTCGTGTTTCACGGGGCTTCAGGGATTAGCAGAAGAGACTGTCGAAAGGGAATCAACTGACGTTGAGCTAGCAAAGGAATTGGACATGGAGATAAAACAGGCCTTGGAGGAAATACGGCGGATAGTGTCTTGTCTCCCGGATATTCAAAGGGCCATCGCGGAGCAACGCGCAGAAGTGGACACCATCAAAGAGGCAGCGGTCTTTCACAGCAAAAGAATGGATGAGTTGGAAAAGGAAAACAAGGAGATGAAGGTGAAGATCGTGGAGCTCGAAAAACGTAATCCTGCCACCCAAGTAAGTGCCATGGAGTCTGATGTGACGAAACTAAAGGAGAGACAGGTAGCCTTGGAGTCATACAGCAGGCGGAATAATTTAATCGTATATGGGTTACCAGAGAGCAGCTGGGGCCAAGAGGACTGTGGCAAGGTGATACAAGACATGTTGGAGACAAAAATGGATATTGCCAATGCAAATAGCATTAAGATAGACCGCTGTCATCGTCTCGGCCCACAACGGCCCATGGATAAAGGAGGTAAAAAGCCACGACCGGTCATTGTGCGATTTGCCTTTTTCACTGAACGAGAGACAATCTGGGAGGCCAAACGCAAGCTGAAAGGCAGCAATATTTTCCTGGACGAAGACTTCCCTAAGGAGGTACAAGACGAGAGGAAAGTATTAATACCATATATGAAGGCAGCACGAAAGGCAGGAAAAAAGGCAAGTCTGAGCGGGAACAAGTTAAAAGTGGAGGGCCGGATATATGGGACGATTGATATGGAACAACTTCAACAACTGATATATGTGCGGACCTAACGGACCATTGAGATGGTCCCCACACCATTACCCCCACGTTACGAGTTGCACAGAAACGGTTCTCAGTGAAACGAGAAAAAGGAGAACGGCTCACTTTTTGCCGCAGTGTAAGCGGCAGTGAGCGTCGAGCAGGTCATGCTGTTAATTGGAGCGATCGCCGTTCACCAGCGTTTCCTCCCCTCGCCACCACCCCCTCCCCCTCGCCAGGAAATCAACATCTTCAGCTCGGAAAGCATAATTGAGCGTCGAGCAGGCGGTCTACAGGAGCGGACATTCTACGAGGGCCGTTCACCAACGCTTCCTGCCCTCACCCCCCACCCCGCACCCCTCCTCAATGAGCGTCGAGCAGATTACGCGGTTTACGGCTGAGTGATTGGCGATCAGCGCGACACTTGCATCACCCCCCAACCGCCATTGCCCAGCACCCTTTATCCCGAATGCGACCCAGCCCCCCTCCCCTCGACCCTGCATGCATCCCCGCTGTCCCCCGCACGCGTGCGCCTTCTCCATCGCCGTCAGCTGCGTACAGGCAACATCACCGGGTGAGCGTCCGCGAGCGTCAGCGAGTGTCGAGCAAGGCATGCGGTCCACGGTTGAATGGACTTCTTGGGAGTCCAAGTACCCCCAAGTCTCTCACCCAGCCGCCCGGCCGTAAGTCCGTGACACAGACTACAGTACCCCCCCCCCCACTATATGCAACCGTCAACGGCGATCAGCTGGTGGGACGACAACACGTGGCGAACTGATCTACCGGCGCCAGTGGTCAACGGGCGATGACCCAGCAGTCATGAGCAGCAGTCAAACTGGACCACAGGGAGCAGGCGACAAAGACACCATCGTTAGGAGTCGTGTAGCCCAGGAAGAGTGCCCCTCTGACAGTATCTTGGTCTATATATACATAATTATATATTTCTTAAGCTAGTTTATATATATTTATACTTTCCGGCTACCTTGCGTACATTATTTACTTTATAATGTCTTTAATATCGTTCACTAGACATGTGCATATTAACATTGCGGAGTTTGTTACACTGTTTTGGGAAATATTTATGAGTACAGTAGCTACAAACCATGACCAACCTAATCTCAATATGTAGTTTGAATGTGCGCGGGATTGGATCGGTTTTAAAGAGGTTGGATGTCATAGATTGGCTGAAGAGCAAACAATTTACGATTCTATGCTGACAAGATGTACACTTAGATCCTACATTGGAGGGTTCAATGAAAGATGAGTGGGGAGCGGACTGCTATGCTAACTCAATATCAACTCAATCCCGGGGAGTGGCAATCGTTATATCAAAAACGCTGGCGTATGAAATCCATAACATTGGTAAGGATGATAAAGGTAACCTATTGATCTTAGATCTGACCATTAAAGATAATCGGTTTACGTTGGTCAATATATATGGACCAAATAAGGATTCCCCAGAATTTTATGATGAAGTGCAGAAAAAGGTTCAAGATTTCAATAACCCAAGTATCATTATGTGCGGAGATTGGAATCTTGTCTTAAACCACTCTCTCGATACGACCGGCTATATCAGAGAAAACAATTGCAAAGCTAAGCGTAGAGTCATTAATATGATTGACAGTTTAGAATTATTTGATATTTGGAGGGTGAATCACGAGAAAACGAGAAGGTACACGTGAACTAACCAACAGAAGAAATCACAGAGAGCAAGATTGGATTTCTTTTTGGTCTCGTCAGATTTTCAGGCCCTTATACAGAAAACAGATATCTCTAGTGGTTACCGTACGGATCATTCTCTTGTATACCTTCTCGTTGACTTAAATCTCCAAGAACGAGGGAAAGGTTTCTGGAAACTCAATACATCATTGCTACGGGACATTGCCTATGTTGATCTGGTAAAACAATGTATCCAGGATACTCTCCTTATGCACGATCAATCAGTTTTTTACTCCAGTAAAGGTGAGAATGGGACTAACAGTCAAATGCTTTTTGAAATGTTAAAGCTTAACATAAGAGGAGCATCAATAAATTATAGCAGCTATAAGAAAAGGAAGAATATAGAAGTGGCAAGGGAATTAGAAGAACGTATAGAACTCTTGGAACAAACAGATTTTACGGAAGCACAGGGTGCTGATGAGTTATCGAAGGCTAAGAGGAGGCTAGAGGAACTTAGACTTCACAAAGCTAAAGCTGTATTTTTAAGATCACGTGCTCAATACTATGAAGAGGGAGAAAAACCTACGCGATTTTTTTGCGGACTCGAAAAAAGAAACTACGTTAATAAGGTGATAAATATAGTAGAAGTAGATAATTGTACTATTGAGGAACCGACACTAATTTTGAAGGCCCAAATGAATTTCTATCAAAACTTATACGCTGGCATTGACCCTCAGGGTTTAACGGATGAGTTCCTAAATGAAAACAATGTTCAGATTTTAACCCAGGGGCAGATCGATTCATGTGAAGGGTTGATAACACAGGAAGAGATTAAGGAGGTACTTAAGAATATGAAAAACGATAAAACACCTGGATACGATGGATTCCCCGCCGAATTCTATAAAGTATTTTGGAAAGATATTGGGCAATATCTATTGAGCAGTTTGAACTATGCGTATGCGACGGACAGTCTTTCAATTACTCAAAAACAAGGTGTGATAACTTGCCTACCAAAGGGGGATAAACCGAGGATCTACTTAAAAAACTGGAGGCCCATCACGCTACTTAATGTGGATTATAAGATTTTATCTGGAATTATGTCTCATCGATTAAGAGTTGTCTTGCAGGAAGTAATTGGGTCACAACAAAAGGGATTCCTTCGGGGTAGATTCATAGGTGAAAACACTAGATTCTTGTATGATGCAATGCATTATTTAAAAGAAGGTGATTTAGATGGTCTGTTATTATTACTTGATTTTGAGAAGGCATTCGATACTGTAAGCTGGCAATATCTTTTTAAGGTTTTAAGGACATACGGGTTTGGAGAATCCCTTGTAAAATGGTGTGATATTTTGTACAGAGATTCTTCTAGTTGTGTGTTAAATAACGGTCACTTTTCTCAGTTCTTCTCGTTAGCTAGAGGGTGTAGACAGGGGGACCCGCTTTCCCCTTATTTATTTATCCTTGTTGTGGAACCTCTTGCAAAGGCATTACAAAAACATAAAGGTATACGTGGGGTTAATTTCGGGAACACAGAACACAAGCTGGGCCAATATGCAGACGACGCATTTTTATTATTAGACGGGAGTACTGAATCGCTAAAAACTACAATGGAATTGCTCGATAAATTTGGCAAATGTTCGGGACTAAAGATAAATGTTGATAAAACGATTGGGGTGTGGCTTGGACGAAAAAGTTATTCGAAGGAAGTTATTTGCCCAAACATTCCAATCAAATGGGCCAGTAAGTTCACGTTGCTTGGTATAAAATTTGACGTAAACCTGCCAAAATGCCAAGTTTAAACTACGACAGTAAAATCATTGAGATAGAAAGCTTTCTAGCATTGTACAAAAAAAGGCATTTATCGATGACAGGCAGGGTTACCGTCATAAAGACATTGGCATTACCGAAACTTGTACATGTTCTGTCTGTGTTACCATCACCAGACAAAAAAACCCTTTGTAAACTCAACCAGGTGATTCGCAATTTTATATGGAAAAAACAAGCCAGGATAGGGATCAACCGCCTGGCTCAAACCTGTAAATATGGCGGTGCCGCTCTTACTCATGTGGAAACCTTTGCCCATGCCATCAAAATATCCTGGATTCGCAGGTTAATTTCTAGCGAAGGTGCATGGCAAGACTTATTTCGTACATTTATCTGTAAGGAAAAGGTTGTATGCTGGGAATTAGATTTAAGGTCACTGCAGAAGTTTTATAATGTGTCAAATAACTTTTGGTCAGATGTATTCAGAGCTTGGGTAAAACTGCGACATATACAGCCCAACGCAGACGTGAGATGCATGCCGATATGGAATACCTACTTTTTGTGCAATAGTAATTTAGCCAAGCGGAAGCAGGAGTTCATTAATAAAGGTATTATATACTTAAACGATTTAATAAATGAAAAAGGTACAATGTATAATAGGGGGGAATTTACAGTACGATATGGATTGCAAATTAACTTCGCAGATTACTACAGCTTCATGCATTGTATCCCCCGAGATTGGAACAGAGAACTTGGGGAAGAAACGGATAGATTAGAAACAGTTACAAACCAGAGTATCCAATTTATTACGCGAAACGAACGAATTGTAAATGCGAGTTATAATATATTGATAAGTGGTTTAAAGTTTAGCAAATGCAATGAAGTTAAGTGGGCTCAACATCTTAATGAAACTATCTCGGAAGCAGATTGGGAAAGGTATTATATGGTGCCATATATATCGACAAAGGACGAACGAACAAGAAGCTTTCAGTATAGGTTATTACATCGCTGTATTCCAACAAATAAGTATCTATTCATGTGTAAGATGTCTAAAACCGAGCAATGCAGCTTTTGCAAAAGTGAAGTTGAGTCTTTAGAGCACCTGTTTTGGAGATGCCCTGTAATACAAGCCTTTTGGCGAGATATGGATAAGTGGTTACGTTCGGCTTTGGGTACAGATAATAGAGATAGTAACATTACCTTGGACTGCCAAATGATAATGCTTGGTGTGATTAAAACCGTAAAAAATGTGAAATTGATTAACCATATATTTATTATTGTGAAACGCTTCATATATTCATGTAAGTGGAGAAATTTGGTTCCAAACGTAAAAGGTGCCCTAGGGCAGATTAAGCATATTTGTTTTCTGGAAAACAACATGAGAAATATTTCAGATAAATGGCAGCCAATAATCCATATGTTTATATAAGAAACAGACCCATATGTTTATGTAAAATTATATATTTTCCATGTTTTCATTTGCTAATGTGCACTAATGTTTAGTGGTCAATATAAAAAAAAAAAAAAAAAAAAAAAAATGTTACCTATGTCACTACTTCTTTTGCTGTGATTTATTCAAGCTTTGTTTCATTAAAACTGCGTACAATTTCAGGGCTGCAGCTCATCAATGTTTCCCGATGTTGGCCGATGTTTCCCGATGTTTCCCGATATTTACCGAAGTCTTTTCTAAATCGCCGAGGCTTATTGTGGGGTGCTTACATTCAATATACAATCCGTCCGTCTGCGAAAGACGATTGAATTGCAACTTTGTTTTGGTCATGATAAGGTCTTTGGCTTAAGTATACATAGTAAGAACTAATTCGCGGCATTTGCGCTTAGAATTGAATAAGAACAGAGCTTATTGCACTCGTCGCGTCGATGACTTGTTTACATGTCTTCGTTCTTACTCACTGGAAGCCTAGATTGGACTTTCACATCGAGTTTCTCAAACCAGATCCTGTCTTGATGGGCCATTCCCTCTCGCACGAGACGTGCCCATCCCCTTTCTTGGGATGCTAGATCCTCCCAAGATATATATAATAGGTCAACGTATAAAAAGTATATATATCTGTATATCAAAAGGGATGCAGGAGTTAAGAAAAAAGGAAGGGTGGGGATCGCGCCACGTTGAGGATATATAAGGAGGCGAGGTGGGCCAAGGCCTGTCCGCAAGAGAACGAACGAAATGTTCACTTTCATTTTGCAGCTCAAGTCTTCATCGATCTTACCTCAGCTATCAGCTAAAAAAGCAAGTAACACGATGTTCGAATGGGAGGAAAACACGCAAAATATCTCACCCTTAATGTTCGGGGTAGGCTCGGGCGCGAAAAACACGCACCTAGTATAGTATTATTGCATTACTTAATGGCTGACATTAGAGGTTGTTTTCCAGACTGTCGAAATTTTAAAAAAATCAATTGGGTATGATATGTATTCTTTATAAAGCAGTGCAAACTAAAATAAACCCAAAGCAAAATGAAACAGATATGCTTACACTGTTAATTTTGTTCTCAAGGTACATAAATATTCATACGGGAAGATATGACATTACCGCAAACCTCTCAGCCTGGAGCAACACGCAAGATTGTTGACAAGCGGTTACATGAATAAGATAATTTCATCAGCATAGTCATTCAATGAAGAATTATAACAAAAACCAACCTTTGGTCGTTTATCTGACAAGCACCTTGAAACAGCAATAACTTTCCGAGGGCTGAGTTCTTCCCTTCGTTCCCCTGATCTGGCAGTCACGAAGCCTACGCTGGTTCCCCGCAATCCATTTGTATGAGACCGAGACGCATTTGTCCTATCGATTTACGCGACACCGCCCTGGCGGGTGAGATTGCGAATGTATTGAGAACGTGGCCGACGACAGATATATAAAGTAGCCCCCTAGCGGACGGCGTCGAAGGGAGAGTCAGAGTGATCCGCGGCGCCATACACTAGTAGCCTCCATCCGTGAGGCAACCTGAGCTACCGTCAATAATTGTCGAGTGTTTCGCAAGCGGTCGCTTCATTCGGCGTCCAAATTTGGTGGTAGACCAAATAAAAGAAAGAAAGTTGGTTGATTCTCGTCGGCATTAGGACGAGGAGAAGATGCCCATCAATTAAGCCCTCGGTTCACAGAGAACCTTTTACTGGTGATGGCTCATCACTGGCCCCATCTCAACGGCAAATGGTTTACGCACTTTGTTGTCCTTGGCAACGAACGTGAGAGGCACGTGATACCCAGCCGACGTTGGTCCGGTCCTCTCGCGCGCCGTTCAATAACGATTCAGTCTCGTTTTGCCTAATTACAGAGCATTGATCAGCCCCTGGTGTCTGCGTATAATCCTATAATCCCTATAATCCCCCGTTCCCCAACCCCCACACCCCTTTACCTACCCACCTGTACAACATTAAAAAAAAAACGAAGAAATAGAGGCGTTTCCTGTCACTGGCTGATCAAATACTCAGATGTCGTCATGAGCCGTAATATTAAGCACGACACTTTTTTCCACCTACCTCTTTTTTTTTTAGGTTTAATGGAGATATGGTGCATGCAATTCTATCTTGCCGCTTTTATGGCACTTCCTGTGTTAGGATTTGGTCGGGATAGACATTTTTTGTGTGTGACACAGACACCCTCTCCGTGGGTCAGTGGGTGGGGCATGGAGTCATGTGACCCAGACACACTCGCCATGGGTCAGTGGGTGGGGCATGGAGTCACGTGACCCAGACACCCTCGTCATGGGTCAGTGGGTGGGGCATGGAGTGATGTGACCCAGACACCCTCGCCGTGGGTTAGTGGGTGGGGCATGGAGTCATGTCACCCAGACACCCTCGCCATGGGTCAGTGGGTGGGGCATGGAGTCACGTGACCCAGACACACTCGTCATGGGTCAGTGGGTGGGGCATGGAGTCACGTGACCCAGACATCCTCGCCGTGGGTCAGTGGGTGGGGCATGGAGTCATGTCACCCAGAAACCCTCTCTGTGGGTCAGTGGGTGGGGCATGGGCTCATGTCCCTCAGACACCCTCGTCATGGGTCAGTGGGAGGGGCATGGAGTCATATGACTCAGACAACCTCTTCGTGGGTCAGCGGATGTGGCATGGAGTCATGTGACCCAGACACTCTCTCCGTGGGTCAGTGGGTGGGGCATGGAGTCATGTCACCCAGACACCCTCTCGGTGGGTCAGTGGGTGGGGCCTGGGCTCATGTCCCTCAGGCACCCTCTTCATTGGTCAGTGGGTGGGGCATGGGTCCTGTGACTCAGTCACCCTATCATGAGGTCATGTGACCCAGCCACCGTATCATGAGGTCATGTGACCCAGCCACCTTCTCCATGGGTCAGTGGGTGGGGCATGGAGTCATATCACCCAGACACTCTCTCCGTAGGTCAGTGGGAGGGGCATGGAGTCATGTCACCCAGACACCCTCTCTGTGGGTCAGTGGGTGGGCAGAGGCTCATGTCCCTCAGACACCCTCTCCGGGGGTCAGTGGGTGGGGCAGGGGCTCATGTGACTTAGCCACCCTATCATGAGGTCATGTGACCCAGCGCCTCTCTCCGTGGGTCAGTGGGTGGGGCATGGGGTCCTGTGACCCAGACACCCTCTCCGTGAGTCAGTGGGTGGGGCATGGGGTCCTGTGACCCAGACACCCTCTCCGTGGGTCAGTGGTTGGGGCATGGAGTCATGTCACCCAGACACCCTCTCCGTGGGTCAGTGGGTGGGGCATGGAGTCTTGTCACCCTGAAATCCCTCTCCGTGGGTCAGTGGATAGGGCATGGGGGCCTGTGACCCAGACACCCTATCCGTGGGTCAGTAGGTGGGGCATGGGCTCTTGTGACAAAGACCCATTCTCCGTGGGTCAGTGGGTGGGGCATGGGGTCCTGTGACCCTGACGCCCTCTCCTTGGGTCAGTGGGTGCGGCATGGAGTCATGTGACCCTGACGCCCTCTCCAAGGGTCAGTGGGTGGGGCATGAAGTCATATGACTCAAACACCCTCGCCATGGATCAGTGGTTGGGGCATAGAGTCATGTGACCCAGACACCATCTTCGTGGGTCAGTGGGTGGGACATGGAGTCATGTGACCTAGACACCCTCGCCATGGGTCAGCGGATGGGGCATGGAGTCATGTGACCCAGACACTCTCTCCGTGGGTCAGCGGGAGGGGCATGGAGTCATGTCACCCAGACACCCTCTCCGCGGGTCAATGGGTGGGGCATGGGCTCATGTCCCTCAGGCACCCTATCCGTGAGTCAGAGGGTGGGCATGAGGTCATGTGACCCAGCCACCCTATCATGAGGTCATGTGACCCAGCCACCCTCTCCTTGGGTCAGTGGGTGGGGCATGAGGTCATGTGACCCTGACGCCCTCTCCAAGGGTCAGTGGGTGGGGCATGGAGTCATATGACCCAAACACCCTCGCCATGGATCATTGGTTGGGGCATGGAGTCATGTGACCCAGACACCATCTTCGTGGGTCAGTGGGTGGGGCATGGAGTCATGTGACCTAGACACCCTCGCCATGGGTCAGCGGATGGGGCATGGAGTCATGTGACCCAGACACTCTCTCCGTGGGTCAGTGGGAGGGGCATGTAGTCATGTCAGCCAGACAACCTCTCCGTGTGTCAGTGGGAGGGGCATGTAGTCATGTGACCCAGACACCCTCTCCGCGGGTCAATGGGTGGGGCATGAGGTCATGTGACCCAGCCACCATATCATGAGGTCATGTGACCCAGCCACCTTATCCGTGAGTCTGTCGGTGGGGCATGGAGTCATTTGACCCAGACACTCTCTCCGTGGGTCAGTGGGAGGGGCATGGGGTCATGTCACCCAGACACCCTCTCTGTGGGTCAGTGGGTGGGGCATGGGATCATGTCCCTCAGGCACCCTATCCGTGAGTCAGTGGGTGGGGCATGGATTCATGTGACCCAGGCACCCTCTCCGTGGGTCAGTGGGTGGGGCATGGAGTCTTGTCACCCTGAAATCCCTCTCCGTGGGTCAGTGGATAGGGCATGGGGGCCTGTGACCCAGACACCCTATCCGTGGGTCAGTGGGTGGGGCATGGGCTCTTGTGACAAAGACCCATTCTCCGTGGGTCAGTGGGTGGGGCATGGGGTCCTGTGACCCAGACGCCCTCTCCTTGGGTCAGTGGGTGGGGCATGGAGTCATGTGACCCTGACGCCCTCTCCAAGGGTCAGTGGGTGGGGCATGAAGTCATATGACCCAAACACCCTCGCCATGGATCAGTGGTTGGGGCATAGAGTCATGTGACCCAGACACCATCTTCGTGGGTCAGTGGGTGGGACATGGAGTCATGTCACCCAGACACTCTCTCCGTGGGTCAGTGGGTGGGGCATGTAGTCTTGTCACCCAGACACCCTCGCCATGGGTCAGCGGATGGGGCATGGAGTCATGTGACCCAGACACTCTCTCCGTGGGTCAGTGGGAGGGGCATGGAGTCATGCCACCCAGACACCCTCTCTGTGGGTCAGTGGGAGGGGCATGGAGTCTTGTCACCCAGACACCCTCGCCATGGGTCAGCGGATGGGGCATGGAGTCATGTGACCCAGACACTCTCTCCGTGGGTCAGTGGGAGGGGCATAGAGTCATGTCACCCAGACACTCTCTCCGTGGGTCAGTGGGAGGGGCATGGAGTCATGTCACCCAGACAACCTCTCCGTGGGTCAGCGGATGGGGCATGGAGTCATGTGACCCAGACACTCTCTCCGTGGGTCAGTGGGTGGGGCATGGAGTCATGTCACCCAGACACTCTCTCCGTGGGTCAGTGGGTGGGGCATGGAGTCATGTCACCCAGACACCCTCTCTGTGGGTCAGTGGGTGGGGCATGGGCTCATGTCCCTCAGGCACCCTCTTCATTGGTCAGTGGGTGGGGCATGGGTCCTGTGACTCAGCCACCCTATCATGAGGTCATGTGACCCAGCCACCCTCTCCGTGTGTCAGTAGGTTGGGCATGAGGCCATGTGACCCAGCCACCCTATCATGAGGTCATGTGACCCAGCCACCCTCTCCATGGGTCAGTGGATGGGGCATGGAGTCATGTGACCAAGCCCCCCTCTCCGTGGGTCAGTGGGTGGGGCATGGGGTCCTGTGACCCAGACACCCTCTCCGTGGGTCAGTGGGTGGGGCATGGGGTCCTGTGACCCAGACACCCTCTCCGTGGGTCAGTGGGTGGGGCATGGAGTCATGTCACCCAGACACCCTCTCCGTGGGTCAGTGGGTGGGGCATGGAGTCTGGTCACCCTGAAATCCCTCTCCGTGGGTCAGTGGATAGGGCATGGGGTCCTGTGACCCAGACACCCTATCTGTGGGTCAGTAGATAGGGCATGGGGTCCTGTGACCCAGACACCCTATCTGTGGGTCAGTGGGTGGGGCATGGGGTCCTGTGACCCAGACACCCTCTCCGTGGGTCAGTGGGTGGGGCATGGGGTCCTGTTTTGTACTGTAACCATTCATATTTTCATATATGTTTAGTTGTACATATATTTTTGCGGCATGTTCCTTTCCATTTCCATCTCCACGAGATGAAATATGACATTTTTTTTTTGTAATATGGACCAATGGCCTTATATACATCAATAAACCAACCATACCATACCATACCATTATGCGCCCTTCCTCACATGAGTTAGCATTGACTTATTGTGACGTCTAATGTATAGTTATTAAATAAAAAGTAAAATTATTATTGAAGTATACAGATTATTAATGGTGTAAAAAGTTTTTTTTAAATATGAAACTTGTTCATTGTTCAAGCCTTAAAATTAGTTATGTTCTATTAAAGAAACTTCAAGTATGAAGATTATGCTTACTAATTAATGATATGCCAAAAAACAACGATCACTGGATTTGAATGGAATTTAGCCCTTGGTGCAGTCATATATATATGACAATAGGATGAGACTTTCTGGCTATCGCACCTCGCACCATTCTCCAAGTTTACCACCATGTAATTTCCTTTACCCGGTCAGACAAACGTCTTTTGCCCCCTCATATCAAAGGGTGAAAATCCACACGTTCCGTCCCGTTAGCATTGCGAGACGTTCTGTGACAAGGTCCAGCCCTCCCACCGACCTTCCTCCCCCAATGCCACAGGCGACTCGGTACCCGGATGGTCCCGGAAGTGCTCCGTCCTCTCATTGACATTGATCCAATCTCGAGGACCTTTCAGAAATCGCATCGAAGATCGCGCACCACTGACCTTGATATGTCCACCAGAGACAGGCAGAAGCCGTCGTGAAGTGATCACGTGTCAGTCGTCGACTCTGTTGCATATGTTTGGCGATAACGACTAGTCGATCTGGAAACCGGAAACGGCAGCGATATCTGTGTTGACGTCGTATCGACTGCGTAACGGACCTGGCCTTTCTATTCAAGTGGGTGTCTAGCTGTCCCTGCCTTGTCTGTCTCTGCGCGCACGTACGTCAAGCCACGACAGTAGACATGGCAGCGGTGTGATATTGTGATATACACCAAGTATAAACACTGTCGATATTCAGTGGCAGCGGTGTGATATTGTGATATACACCAAGTATAAACACTGTCGATATTCAGTGGCAGCGGTGTGAAATTGTGATATACACCAAGTATAAACACTGTCGATATTCAGTGGCAGCGGTGTGACATTGTGATATACACCAAGTATAAACACTGTCGATATTCAGTGGCAGCGGTGTGAAATTGTGATATACACCAAGTGCGCTAAACGTTCAATTCCTGATTTCCGCTTTTCTTCGGCATTTACTGATGGCAGCAACCGCTATTTTTTTCTGAAACGTCGTGTCTTCTTCCAGATCGTGATACTAGTTCATTCGGCCCAATCTCCTGCCTTGTTTACATAACTTAAACATTGGTGACCTCTCACCCTTGTGAGAAAGTGTTTTGACGTTTCCAGTTGAGATCTTTTTTCGCATGAGATCAGAGATTTATGTAAGTCGCTATGCGACCTTCCATGACATTACATCATGGCGTGCAGACCCCACATGGGAGGGTTCTCCATGAGTGGTGTGGGGGTTCCATAACTGCTCAAGCGATAGTGTTATATATCTTCAGAACCTTGGGGGTGGGGGGGGGGGAGGCGGCTGCTCCAAAACATGCCATATTCTGCGTAGACAACCCCTTTGGCGAAAGCCGATAGTTAGTTGCAGGTCCATTTCTGCGTTTGAGAGAATTTCTACCATTCTCTAGGACTAAATTGCACATTGATTTGAGATCAGTATTGCTAACCGTTCGTGGCATCACAACCATCACACGTTCCCGACCAGTTCAAAGCGACAAGACAAGTGGTTAGAATCAAACTGGCAATTCCTAACGGTTCGTCACTGGGGCATCTCGTACCCAGTGTATGTGATGTCATCGAACGGAGCTCATTGGCCCATGTTATTCACATCGATCGACGGGTTATCTCGTAAGTATGGTATTTTATAATTATAAATACGTTTTACACGACTTGCCACGACTGAAAATGAAAGGTGTAGAGACTGGTGTGAAAGCGCGAGAACTGAGACAGCTCATCCCTGTTATCCGTGTCGACAGTACAGATTATCTTGTGAATAATAGAGCCACAGCCACTTCCCCAGCCTGAAAAGTGAAAAGTCCTGGAAAAGTGTCTGTCGTGGAAGGCACCGAATGTCCGCCTCTCTCTCTGCCTTCTACTCACGCCGCTAGGGGTTCCTTTATATCTCTGTTATTGGCCACTTCCTCGATGCATTCACGATCTCACCCGCCAGGGCGGCGCTGCGTAAAATCGATAGGACAAATGCGCCGCGGACTTCTACAAATGAAATCCGGGGACCCAGCTTAACGACGAAGTGAGCCAAGGAACGAGTCTCGGTCGGTTACGATGATTGTTATGGTAGGGTATAGTATGACATGCATGGATTAACACATAATTAGCAGGGGCAGATCCAGATATGCTGGATATAGGGGGGCCGGTTTCAGGGTCGGATCCAGATATGCTGGATAGGGGGGCCGGTTTTGGTTTTGTTTAATAGTAGAAATCATATACATTTCGGCCCTAAAATGTCCCCGGATCCGCCCCTGATTAGGCTCCTCATATTTATTCCCGTAAATACTACTTTCGATACATAATAGATCTACTTTGTTTAATATATACGAGATTCTTGAACTAGACAGTGAGCTGACATGGGAGGCTCCGGAAGGGGGCTTTGTCAAACTGAGTTTGTGTTTGTGTTCCACACCCCTCAGGGGCGGATCCAGGAATTTGCAAAGGGTGGGGGGGGGGCTGCTCTTTGAAAATTTGCTACCGTGGGAGCTTGAAGAACCCGACTTTTACAGTGTATGTTTAAGTTCCCAAGAGGAGGGGTTGCAACCTCCCTACCCCCACCCTTGATACCCGCCCCTGTCCCTACTCAGTTACAGTCGATAACCAAGTTAATAAGTTCGCGTGTCGAACTGTATGTGAGTGGCACTGCGAGATCCACAGATACGATCATCTCTCTGAACTACATTTGTTAATAGATTCGTTACTGATTTTTCTTTTCACTCAAGATGTTGCTTGCTAGTATATGTCTCAGATTAGGAATTTTGCCTATGTTGATTATCAAAAATTCTGGCAGTTTCCACGTTCAGTGGCATTTTTGAACAAATGAGGTACAAGACCCTTATTTGAACGTACAATAAACAATCTTGTTGCACAGAAATTTGTATTAATTTTATCTGAAAATGGTGGCCGATCAACAAACGCTAGAACTGGGACTAGAATAGTAACGGCACCCGCACGAGTTTTGTCTCTCCTAAAGACAGAAACCAAGAGATACTTTTATTTAACACTTCATTGTGTGTCATGATTGTAGCCACTTAAAGTCCCTTTGATGCCCCGGGGCATAATGATGAAAAAGATACCCCTATAGAGCGGACATTTATGATTAAAAAGACACCGATGTAGAGCTGATATTTTGCAACCGGGGTGGGGGGACTCATGTACGTGCGTGCATAGAGCGGGTCTCCGGGAAAAACACCCCTTCCGAGCGGATTTTGGGGGCTAACACGCCCCGACCGAACGAATTTTGGGGGTAACACGCTCCAGCCGATGGGATTGTCCTGTGCAAATAAAAAAAGGGGGTGGGGGGGGGGGTACAGCAACCCCCCCCCCCCCAACCAAGCAATGTATTAAGTACCGCCCCCGGGGGGGGGGGGATAGGCTGACATCTGAAAAAGGCAGAAAAAGGGGTGCGTTTTTCGGGGGTGTGCCTGCAGGCACATGTAGAGGCTTTGGTGCCTGTCTTCTGTAGCGTTCCACATACCGTAGGCATCAGTCAGTGGAACAGGTACAACAGCGCATGTTGTCAGTGTCATTCGCAAAAATATCTACTGAGTGTAAAAGGTTGAACAGCGCTTGTTCTCAGTCTTTTTCGCAACACTATCCACTGAGTGGAAAAGTTCACACTCCTTTTTGCCGATATCTTTGTTAATATTGGAGCACTCACCGAGATATATTCTGACTGGCTGCACTGAACTAAGACCCAACAGATTTAGACTTACTTTCTTCTCTTTGCGAATTATTTCTTTCTGTGTTATCCAAAGAAATATTCCATATGATGAAGCTCCATTGACCACAAACGTCAGCCATTTAACAAACTAAGACAAGGAGCGTGCGCGAAGCGTTGGCTGGCAATGGTTGCCATTGGATGCAGACAATGGATACAGTACACGTCATAACAAGCACGTGCTCCTCCTTTTAGCTTATTAAGAGGCAGACATTTGTGGTCAATGGAGCTTTTCTTTGGGTCACAATATACGTCACTTGCTTGATCAGAAAGCCCCATTAATACCTGGGTGGTCGCTCCCGTGTGGGCCACCATCGTCAATATAAATCAATTGACGATAGGTGGACAGATAACTGATGAGAACGAATACAGTGGGTGCCATGATGGTGATATATGATGGCAGTTTGTTATTTTTAAATTTAAAATAAATTGTCAACTGGGGCAGCTAAAACGTGGATGTCCTCCAATTTGAAGCTATTGTGTCGTGAGTTCCATGTGCGCAGTGTATTTACGACAGGTCATTGGCCGCACCGCCCTCTCGTGGATCTTTGCTATTGTTGCACTTTTATATTCACAAACTAATATGCCATCATTAAGACACGATAATATTAATGTATTTAGTATTGGTCAGAAATAATATGTAAGGGCCCCCCACACACCGTGACCAGAGTCACCAGCAGAAACCCATCGCAATAACCTGACAATAACCTGAGTCATAAGGGCTTGACTCCCAATAATCTAAATCATTATGGCTTCATTCCCCATAATTTGGATCCTAATGGCCGAAGGGTCTTAAATGATAGGTTAGTGGTGACGTCCTAAAGGTTTTCTTAGCGATGGCGTCATAAAGGTATCCTTGGCGATGGCGTCATAAAGGTATCCTTGGCGATGACATCCTAAATGTCCCGGTATTGATGTCCGCGTTTAAAGCTCCTTAATGATGACATCCTCCTTTATTTCATTAATATCTCAGCACGGCTGCTGACCCAGTCTGTGGGCTCATAGGCTGCTGACCCAGTCCGTGGGCTCATAGGCTGCTGACCCAGTCCGTGGGCTCATAGGCTGCTGACCCAGTCCGTGGGCTCATAGGCTGCTGACCCAGTCCGTGGGCTCATAGGCTGCTGACCCAGTCCGTGGGCTCATAGGCTGCTGACCCAGTCCGTGGGCTCATAGGCTGCTGACCCAGTCCGTGGGCTCATAGGCTGCTGACCCAGTCCGTGGGCTCATAGGCTGCTGACCCAGTCCGTGGGCTCATAGGCTGCTGACCCAGTCCGTGGGCTCATAGGCTGCTGACCCAGTCCGTGGGCTCATAGGCTGCTGACCCAGTCCGTGGGCTCATAGGCTGCTGACCCAGTCCGTGGGCTCATAGGCTGCTGACCCAATCCGTGGGCTCATAGGCTGCTGACCCAGTCCGTGGGCTCATAGGCTGCTGACCCAGTCCGTGGGCTCATAGGCTGCTGACCCAGTCCGTGGGCTCATAGGCTGCTGACCCAGTCCGTGGGCTCATAGGCTGCTGACCCAGTCCGTGGGCTCATAGGCTGCTGACCCAGTCCGTGGGCTCATAGGCTGCTGACCCAGTCCGTGGGCTCATAGGCTGCTGACCCAGTCCGTGGGCTCATAGGCTGCTGACCCAGTCCGTGGGCTCATAGGCTGCTGACCCAGTCCGTGGGCTCATAGGCTGCTGACCCAGTCCGTGGGCTCATAGGCTGCTGACCCAATCCGTGGGCTCATAGGCTGCTGACCCAGTCCGTGGGCTCATAGGCTGCTGACCCAATCCGTGGGCTCATAGGCTGCTGACCCAATCCGTGGGCTCATAGGCTGCTGACCCAGTCCGTGGGCTCATAGGCTGCTGACCCAGTCCGTGGGCTCATAGGCTGCTGACCCAGTCCGTGGGCTCATAGGCTGCTGACCCAATCCGTGGGCTCATAGGCTGCTGACCCAGTCCGTGGGCTCATAGACTGCTGACCCAATCCGTGGGCTCATAGGCTGCTGACCCAATCCGTGGGCTCATAGGCTGCTGACCCTTTGATGCCCCGGGGCATAATGATGAAAAAGATACCCCTATAGAGCGGACATTTATGATTAAAATGATACCGATGTAGAGCTGATATTTTGCAACCGGGGTGGGGGGACTCATGTACGTGCGTCCATAGAGCGGGTCTCCGGGAAAAACACCCCTTCCGAGCGGATTTTGGGGGCTAACACGCCCCGACCGAACGAATTTTGGGGGTAACACGCTCCAGCCGATGGGATTGTCCTGTGCAAATAAAAAAAGGGGGTGGGGGGGGGGGGTACAGCAACCCCCCCCCCCCAACCAAGCAAGGTATTAAGTACCGCCCCCGGGGGGGGGGGGGATAGGCTGACATCTGAAAAAGGCAGAAAAAGGGGTGCGTTTTTCGCGGGTGTGCCTGCAGGCACATGTAGAGGCTTTGGTGCCTGTCTTCTGTAGCGTTCCACATACCGTAGGCATCAGTCAGTGGAACAGGTACAACAGCGCATGTTGTCAGTGTCATTCGCAAAAATATCCACTGAGTGTAAAAGGTTGAACAGCACTTGTTCTCAGTCTTATTCGCAACACTATCCACTGAGTGGAAAAGTTCACACTCCTTTTTGCCGATATCTTTGTTAATATTGGAGCACTCACCGAGACATATTCTGACTGGCTGCACTGAACTAAGAGTCAACAGATTTAGACTTACTTACTTCTTTTTGCGAATTATTTCTTTCTGTGTTATCCAAAGAAATATTCCATATGATGAAGCTCCATTGACCACAAACGTCAGCCATTTAACAAACTAAGACAAGGAGCGTGCGCGAAGCGTTGGCTCGCAATGGTTGCCATTGGATGCAGTTGAGACAATGGATACAGTACACGTCATAACAAGCACGTGCTCCTCCTTTTAGCTTATTAAGAGGCAGACATTTGTGGTCAATGGAGCTTTTCTTTGGGTCACAATATACGTCACTTGCTTGATCAGAAAGCCCCATTAATACCTGGGTGGTCGCTCCCGTGTGGGCCACCATCGTCAATATAAATCAATTGACGATAGGTTGACAGATAACTGATGAGAACGAATACAGTGGGTGCCATGATGGTGATATATTATGGCAGTTTGTTATTTTTAAATTTAAAATAAATTGTCAACTGGGGCAGCTAAGACGTGGATGTCCTCCAATTTGAAGCTATTGTGTCGTGAGTTCCATGTGCGCAGTGTATTTACGACAGGTCATTGGCCGCACCGCCCTCTCGTGGATCTTTGCTATTGTTGCACTTTTATATTCACAAACTAATATGCCATCATTAAGACACGATAATATTAATGTATTTAGTATTGGTCAGAAATAATATGTAAGGGCCCCCCACACACCGTGACCAGAGTCACCAGCAGAAACCCATCGCAATAACCTGACAATAACCTGAGTCATAAGGGCTTGACTCCCAATAATCTAAATCATTATGGCTTCATTCCCCATAATTTGGATCCAAATGGCCGAAGGGTTTTAAATGATAGGTTAGTGGTGACGTCCTAAAGGTTTTCTTAGCGATGGCGTCATAAAGGTATCCTTGGCGATGGCGTCATAAAGGTATCCTTGGCGATGACATCCTAAATGTCCCGGTATTGATGTCCGCGTTTAAAGCTCCTTAATGATGACATCCTCCTTTATTTCATTAATATCTCAGCACGGCTGCTGACCCAGTCTGTGGGCTCATAGGCTGCTGACCCAGTCCGTGGGCTCATAGGCTGCTGACCCAGTCCGTGGGCTCATAGGCTGCTGACCCAGTCCGTGGGCTCATAGGCTGCTGACCCAGTCCGTGGGCTCATAGGCTGCTGACCCAGTCCGTGGGCTCATAGGCTGCTGACCCAGTCCGTGGGCTCATAGGCTGCTGACCCAGTCCGTGGGCTCATAGGCTGCTGACCCAGTCCGTGGGCTCATAGGCTGCTGACCCAGTCCGTGGGCTCATAGGCTGCTGACCCAGTCCGTGGGCTCATAGGCTGCTGACCCAGTCCGTGGGCTCATAGGCTGCTGACCCAGTCCGTGGGCTCATAGGCTGCTGACCCAGTCCGTGGGCTCATAGGCTGCTGACCCAGTCCGTGGGCTCATAGGCTGCTGACCCAGTCCGTGGGCTCATAGGCTGCTGACCCAGTCCGTGGGCTCATAGGCTGCTGACCCAGTCCGTGGGCTCATAGGCTGCTGACCCAGTCCGTGGGCTCATAGGCTGCTGACCCAATCCGTGGGCTCATAGGCTGCTGACCCAGTCCGTGGGCTCATAGGCTGCTGACCCAGTCCGTGGGCTCATAGGCTGCTGACCCAGTCCGTGGGCTCATAGGCTGCTGACCCAGTCCGTGGGCTCATAGGCTGCTGACCCAGTCCGTGGGCTCATAGGCTGCTGACCCAGTCCGTGGGCTCATAGGCTGCTGACCCAGTCCGTGGGCTCATAGGCTGCTGACCCAGTCCGTGGGCTCATAGGCTGCTGACCCAGTCCGTGGGCTCATAGGCTGCTGACCCAGTTCGTGGGCTCATAGGCTGCTGACCCAGTCCGTGGGCTCATAGGCTGCTGACCCAATCCGTGGGCTCATAGGCTGCTGACCCAGTCCGTGGGCTCATAGGCTGCTGACCCAATCCGTGGGCTCATAGGCTGCTGACCCAATCCGTGGGCTCATAGGCTGCTGACCCAGTCCGTGGGCTCATAGGCTGCTGACCCAGTCCGTGGGCTCATAGGCTGCTGACCCAGTCCGTGGGCTCATAGGCTGCTGACCCAATCCGTGGGCTCATAGGCTGCTGACCCAGTCCGTGGGCTCATAGGCTGCTAACCCAATCCGTGGGCTCATAGGCTGCTGACCCAATCCGTGGGCTCATAGGCTGCTGACCCAATCCCTGGGCTCATAGGCTGCTGACCCAATCCGTGGGCTCATAGGCTGCTGACCCAGTCCGTGGGCTCATAGGCTGCTGACCCAATCCGTGGGCTCATAGGCTGCTGACCCAATCCGTGGGCTCATAGGCTGCTGACCCAATCCGTGGGCTCATAGGCTGCTGACCCAATCCGTGGGCTCATAGGCTGCTGACCCAGTCCGTGGGCTCATAGGCTGCTGACCCAGTCCGTGGGCTCATAGGCTGCTGACCCAATCCGTGGGCTCATAGGCTGCTGACCCAATCCGTGGGCTCATAGGCTGCTGACCCAGTCCGTGGGCTCATAGGCTGCTGACCCAATCCGTGGGCTCATAGGCTGCTGACCCAATCCGTGGGCTCATAGGCTGCTGACCCAGTCCGTGGGCTCATAGGCTGCTGACCCAGTCCGTGGGCTCATAGGCTGCTGACCCAATCCGTGGGCTCATAGGCTGCTGACCCAATCCGTGGGCTCATATGCTGCTGACCCAGTCCGTGGGCTCATAGGCTGCTGACCCAGTCCGTGGGCTCATAGGCTGCTGACCCAGTCCGTGGGCTCATAGGCTGCTGACCCAGTCCGTGGGCTCATAGGCTGCTGACCCAATCCGTGGGCTCATAGGCTGCTGACCCAATCCGTGGGCTCATAGGCTGCTGACCCAATCCGTGGGCTCATAGGCTGCTGACCCAATCCGTGGGCTCATAGGCTGCTGACCCAATCCGTGGGCTCATAGGCTGCTGACCCAGTCCGTGGGCTCATAGGCTGCTGACCCAATCCGTGGGCTCATAGGCTGCTGACCCAGTCCGTGGGCTCATAGGCTGCTGACCCAATCCGTGGGCTCATAGGCTGCTGACCCAGTCCGTGGGCTCATAGGCTGCTGACCCAGTCCGTGGGCTCATAGGCTGCTGACCCAGTCCGTGGGCTCATAGGCTGCTGACCCAGTCCGTGGGCTCATAGGCTGCTGACCCAGTCCGTGGGCTCATAGGCTGCTGACCCAGTCCGTGGGCTCATAGGCTGCTGACCCAGTCCGTGGGCTCATAGGCTGCTGACCCAGTCCGTGGGCTCATAGGCTGCTGACCCAGTCCGTGGGCTCATAGGCTGCTGACCCAATCCGTGGGCTCATAGGCTGCTGACCCAGTCCGTGGGCTCATAGGCTGCTGACCCAGTCCGTGGGCTCATAGGCTGCTGACCCAGTCCGTGGGCTCATAGGCTGCTGACCCAGTCCGTGGGCTCATAGGCTGCTGACCCAGTCCGTGGGCTCATAGGCTGCTGACCCAGTCCGTGGGCTCATAGGCTGCTGACCCAGTCCGTGGGCTCATAGGCTGCTGACCCAGTCCGTGGGCTCATAGGCTGCTGACCCAATCCGTGGGCTCATAGGCTGCTGACCCAATCCGTGGGCTCATAGGCTGCTGACCCAGTCCGTGGGCTCATAGGCTGCTGACCCAGTCCGTGGGCTCATAGGCTGCTGACCCAGTCCGTGGGCTCATAGGCTGCTGACCCAGTCCGTGGGCTCATAGGCTGCTGACCCAATCCGTGGGCTCATAGGCTGCTGACCCAATCCGTGGGCTCATCCACCTTCCGGATCACTCCTCGCCACAATATGTGTGGAGTGATTACATTCTCGTGGCGCTGGACAATGGATACTGGATAGGGTTTAAAGAAATGGAATGGTTGGTATATTTTCATTATCATATGTACATAATTATATCTCATCAGCCCATGTCTTTTTGTCAAACCCCCCACCCCCTCTCCAGGACAACTGCCCCCAGTCTACCCCCAAGCTCGAGACAACCCCCCCCCCCCCCCCGTCTGTGACAATTCGCATTCAGATGATCGCCCTGTCTCTACTTAAGACCGTGACAGAGCGACGATATGGTGTATTGACTTTCAGGACATAATTGTCCTTGGTCGCTGCAGTCCCCCCCCCCCCCCCGCCCGCACCCACGCCCGGACCCCCACCCTCCCACCATGGTGCATGACAAACATGGAGGTTGCTCTGTCGTTTATATCGACATGAAACCACTCGGTAACTTTATCCTTCAGAGGGGAGCCTTGTCCATGTCCCGTTCCAGGTATCTACTTGACCTGTACCATGGCCATCACCACGCTATCCATGGTGCTCCCACTCGCCAGTCGCCACTCGCCACTCCCACTCCCCACCACCCACTCCCCCCCCCCCCACCCCCCTCCTGGCCCGTCACTGACGTTGTCTCAGAGGCTCAGTTAACGTCTGTTACTACCATACGGCTCCCAGACAGATCATTGTGTGGTGGGGAGTTTGGTCGGGTTGTTGTCGCTACGAGTCGGAGGTAACGGGGGTAACCGCGTGTAAACGGAGACCTGCACGCTGGTGTACAGTGAGGCTTGTCAGCGAACACCCCTATTCATCCTGGCCTTCAGAGTGCCATAAAGAAACTTTATATTTATATACAATATGCGTGACGAGATAGGATTTTCATTCATTCCGTGGGGTAAACAGCCTACGACTGTTGCCCTTTCATGTAACTTTTTCTGCTCGTTTTTTTCCTATCTGTATAGATTTAGTTGTGATTTTTATTTTATTTTACATTAGCATATAAACTTCGGCTTCTGCTGTTGTCTATATAATATATGTTTGTTTACTTGCTGAATTAAAAAAAAACACCTAAAATCACATGATTGTAAATCACAGGTAAACTATCATTATATCAATGTAATTGCCATCTGTGGAAAGAAAAAAGAATTCACTCGTGAAACAACTTTGTCTTAAAAACTTTTACTTCCAAATGTCACATCTGTGGTGTTACGCTTTCGATATCTAAAAACATCAATTCATAAGTCATTCGCAGTCTCAGCTGAAAACAGAAATACGTATAAAATTGCCTTTCAATACACCAACGCCTGCAATGTCCTCTGCTTCGTGTAAGTTCAGCGTCATGGTTCTCTATTGGAGTATGATCACATGACTTATCGCTAACCTGGAGACTCGGAACAAATACTACGCACATTAGTTTTAAAAGACTACACCCAGCGGGGTTAACTCCGTCAAACTCCTTCCATGGAATGGTGGCGAACGTAATTAACATTTAAATATCTCAGCAGCTGGTAAGTATCTTTTACAAATATCGTGTATCTTCTATTACCATTCGTCTCATATTTCAGCCATCAAGACACTTTCATTTGGTATTTACACTTTAATTAATTATCAATTAACCACGACCAAAATAGCAACATATATATAACTACAACGAGAACCATCAAATCAGAGGTCTAAGTTACGATATTCTTTTTAATTCAGTTTGATTTTCAGGTTGAATTGATTCCAAAGTTTTAATTTTAGTCCTGAACAAGGAGGAGGCGACGCTCACAGCGGCCATTCACCCACCGACCAGTCAGCATGTAGATGGAAATACCATTGGAGGTAAGCGTCATAACGTATTCCGCGAATCTCAAGCGGTGTCCGCGGACTACTGCACGTCATCATGTATTCCGCGAGTCTCCGCTGATCGCTGTGCGTCATGACGTATCTCGCGAATCTCAAGCGGTATCCGCTGATCACTGCACGTCATGACGTATCCCGCAAATCTCAAGCGGTGTCCGCAGATCACTGTGCGTCAAAACGTATGCCGCGAATCTCTCGTTGAGCCAACTGTTTCACGTAATACACAGTCACTTCAGCATAGAGCGTCTTATAGTGACGTCATCATCCCTTTCGACATTCTCGCCCGCTACGCCGCTTGAGCGTCATAATGCCGAAAAGCAGTTAAAAATAGTTTTGTTTTTCTGTCTGATGTTTGTTTTGCTCCCCCAGTGGCAGATACCATTGATGGGCATAACGGCCAGTGCAGGGTTCAGCAGTATTCCAGTCGCGACGAACAAACGCATGAGCTTAATAGTGCAAGTCGGTATGATTTTGGCACCTGGAGTATGCAGTTTAGTCGCTAGATGGCGCCACATTTCGAGGCGGACTCGAAAATGACCTTGGCCTTGATTCGTACGTAATAATAAATAGCACATTCTATTTAACGACGATCCACTTGCAACAATAAACATGTAAAACTGCACTTGTGGATTCTGTGAATAAAGGAATAAGACATTCAGTGCCCTGCGGCTGTCCGCCCGTCGCTGATATGAAGTACGCCATCTTAAACTCTTCTGGCCCGGTCGCGGTTTTTTGCTTGTGTGTTTTAAGTGTGTCCCGGAGTCTCTTGACCAGACATCACGACTCGGGTTAAAGGGTGAAACAACACCAAGGTCGTGGTGGCGATGGCGAATAAGAACAGCCAGAAGAACAATCGATCGAAAATCTCCGCCATTTTCTTCCAGTCTTTGGAATAGTCCGGTTTGTCGCCGCCATCTTTGTTTTCCTGGTTTTCCGGATACGTGCCGACTCCGGCGTAGGAGTCTGGAGTCTTGAAGCCAGTCACGGGGAACGGATTCTCGGGGTGACCTTGACCGGGCTTCGCGGGATTCGGCGAGACTTGATGGTGATTGGATAATCCGAAGCCGGTGGTGAATGATGATTGTTGTTGGAATCCGTCCCCGCCAGGAGCGCCACCAGTACCCCCACCGCCACCGCCATTGTGACTTCCCGACATGCTTTGCGGCGTTCGGGTCTGCATTTCCATAATGGCGGCCGTTTCATCGCCGCCGCCGTCCACTTGAACACCCGTGTAGGAGCGCCGGAAGAAACTCACGGAGCCCGGATGTGACTGCCTCGTTTTGAACCGGGTCTTCCGCTGAGCCTCGTTCTCGGCTATGAACTGGTTGGCCGAGGTACACATGCCGAGCAGCTTGGCGAGGTAGACGAAAACAAGGCGCCGCGTCCATCCGGGGACTGGACGGTCGTTGATGTAGTGGAGGTTGAGCACAAAGACCGTCAGGACCATGGACAGCGTGGTGATGGCCATGGTGCAGGTCAGGTAGATACCTGGAACGGGACAAGGACAGGGGTGAGTGGAGAGTGGAGTGGGGGTGGGGAGTGGAGAGTGGGGGTTTGGGAGTGGAGAGTGGAGAGTGGAGATTGGGGAGTGGAGAGTGGAGAGTGGAGAGTGGAGAGTGGAGAGTGGTGCGTGGAGAGTGGAGAGTGGAGAGTGGAGAGTGGAGAGTGGGGCTGGCGAGTGGAGAGTGGAGAGTGGGAGTGGAGAGTGGAGAGTGGAGAGTGGAGAGTGGAGAGTGAGGAGTGGGGAGTGGAGGGTGGGGACTGGGAGGACCATGAACAGCGTGGTGATGGCCATGGTGCAGGTCAGGTAGATACCTGGAACGGGACAAGGACAGGGGTGAGTGGAGAGTGGAGTGGGGGTGGGGAGTGGAGAGTGGGGGTTTGGGAGTGGAGAGTGGAGAGTGGAGATTGGAGAGTAGAGAGTAGAGAGTAGAGAGTAGAGAGTAGAGAGTAGAGAGTAGAGAGTAGAGAGTAGAGAGTAGAGAGTAGAGCGTGGAGCGTGGAGCGTGGAGCGTGGAGCGTTGAGCGTTGAGCGTGGAGCGTGGAGCGTGGAGCGTGGAGCGTGGAGCGTGGAGCGTGGAGCGTGGAGCGTGGAGCGTGGAGCGTGGAGCGTGGAGCGTGGAGCGTGGAGCGTGGAGCGTGGAGCGTGGAGCGTGGAGCGTGGAGCGTGGAGCGTGGAGAGTGGAGAGTGGAGAGTGGAGAGTGGAGAGTGGAGAGTGGAGAGTGGAGAGTGGAGAGTGGAGAGTGGAGAGTGGAGAGTGGAGAGTGGAGAGTGGAGAGTGGAGAGTGGAGATGGGGAATGGGAGGACCATGGATAGCGTGGTGATGGCCATGGTGCAGGTCAAGTAGATACCTGTAACGGGACAAGGACAGGGGAGAGTGGGGATTGGGGGTGGGGAGTGGGGAGTGGGGAGTGGGGAGTGGGGAGTAGGGAGTGGGGAGTGGGGAGGGGGGAGTGGGGAATGAGGAGTGGGTAGTGGGGAGTGGGGAGTGGGGAGTGGGGAGTTGGGAGTGGGGAGTGGGGAGTGGGGAGTGGGGCGTGGGGAGTAGGGAGTGGGGAGTGGGGAGTGGGGAGTGGGGAATGAGGAGTGGGGAGTGGGGAGTGGGGAGTGGGGAGTGGGGAGTGGGGAGTGGGGAGTGGGGAGTGGGGAGTGGGGAGTGGGGAGTAGGGAGTGGGGAGTGGGGAGTGGGGAGTGGGGAGTGGGGAGTGGGGAATGAGGAGTTGGGAGTGGGGGAGTGGGGAGTGGGGCGCGAGTAGTGGGAAATAGGGAGTGGGGAGTGGGGAGTGGGGAGTGGGGAGTGGGAGTGGGGAGTAGGGAGTGGGGAGTGGGGAGTGGGGAGTGGGGAGTGGGGAGTGGGGAGTAGGGAATGAGGAGTTGGGAGTGGGGAGTGAGGAATGGGGAGTGGGGCGCGAGTAGTGGGAAATAGGGAGTGGGGAGTGGGGAGTGGGGAGTGGGGGGTAGGGGTGGGGAGTGAGGGGTGGTCAGTGGGGAGTGGTCAGTGGGGAGTGGGGGCTGGGGGGTGGTTAGTGGGGAGTGGAGAGTGGAGAGTGGGGAGTGAGGAATGGGGAATGAGGAGTTGGGAGTGGGGAGTGAGGAATGGGGAGTGGGGCGCGAGTAGTGGGGAAATAGGGAGTGGGGAGTGGGGAGTGGGGAGTGGGGGGTAGGGGTGGGGAGTGAGGGGTGGTCAGTGGGGAGTGGTCAGTGGGGAGTGGGGGCTGGGGGGTGGTTAGCGGGGAGTGGAGAGTGGAGAGTGGGGGGTTGTCAGTGGGGAGTGGGGAGTGGGGAGTGGGGAGTGGGGAGTGGGGAGTGAGGAATGGGGAATGAGGAGTGGGGAGTGGGGGGTGGGGAGTGGGAGGACCATGGACAGCTTTCCCCAGCCCCTCCTGTATGTCCTACCCCACCCTGTACAGCCTTCCCCATCCCCTCCTGTACAGCCTACCCCACCCTGTATAGCCTTCCCCATCCCCTCCTGTATAGCCTACCCCCCCTGTATAGCCTTCCCCAGCCCCTCCTGTATAGCCTACCCCACCCTGTATAGCCTTCCCCATCCCCTCCTGTACAGCCTACCCCACCCTGTACAGCCTTCCCCATCCCCTCCTGTACAGCCTACCCCACCCTGTATAGCCTTCCCCATCCCCTCCTGTACAGCCTACCCCACCCTGTATAGCCTTCCCCATCCCCTCCTGTACAGCCTACCCCACACTGTATAGCCTTCCCCATCCCCTCCTGCATAGCCTAGCCGCCTTCCCCAGCCCTTCCTGTACAGCCTACCCCACCCTGTACAGTCTTCCCCATCCCCTCCTGTGCAGCCTACCCCACCCTGTACAGCCTTCCCCATCCCCTCCTGTACAGCCTACCCCACCCTGTGTGGCCTTCCCCATCCCCTCCTGTGCAGCCTACCCCACCCTGTATAGCCTTCCCCAGCCCCTCCTGTATAGCCTACCCCACCCTGTACAGCTTTCCCCAGCCCCTCCTGTATAGCCTACCCCACCCTGTATAGCCTTCCCCATCCCCTCCTGTACAGCCTACCCCACCCTGTATAGCCTTCCCCATCCCCTCCTGTACAGCCTGTCCCACCCTGTATAGCCTTCCCCAGCCCCTCCTGTACAGCCTACCCCACCCTGTATAGCCTTCCCCATCCCCTCCTGTACAGCCTACCCCACCCTGTATAGCCTTCCCCATCCCCTCCTGTAAAGCCTTCCCCACCCTGTATAGCCTTCCCCATCCCCTCCTGTGCAGCCTACCCCACCCTGTACAGCCTTGCCCAGCCCCTCCTGTACAGCCTACCCCACCCTGTATAGCCTTCCCCATCCCCTCCTGTAAAGCCTTCCCCACCCTGTATAGCCTTCCCCATCCCCTCCTGTGCAGCCTACCCCACCCTGTATAGCCTTCCCCATCCCCTCCTGTATAGCCTACCCCCCCTGTATAGCCTTCCCCATCCCCTCCTGTACAGCCTTCCCCAGCCCCTCCTGTATAGCGTCACCCACTCGCCCTGTACAGCACCCCACTTGTACAGGCTCCGCCACCCCCACTCTGCACAGCCTCTCCCCCTGCACAGCTCTTCCTCCCTGTACAGCCCCACCTCCTTGGACACCGTCACCCCCCCCCCTTTCCCTGTATACCCTCACCCCACCTCCCTGGACACCCTCACCCACCCAGCAGCGGGATGTGGTCGGACGTCTTCGGGATGTTGCCGGCCACGTTGAGCAGGAAGATCCTGAATGAGAGCAGGACGACGACCCCGATCTGGACCTTCTGGCCGGGCGTGCAGAAGAAGATGGACAACAATAGGACTGACGTCATAATGGAGGGCAGGATGACGTTGAGGATGTAGAACACGTGACGCCGACGTAGGTACACGTTGAACTTGACGTAGGCGTAGGGTTCGTTGGGGCAGCAGGTGTAGGCGAACTCTTCGCGATAGGCCTGCAATCAGGGGTCAAGGGTCAGTAGGGGTCAAGGGTCAGTAGGGGTCAAGGGTCAGTAGGGGTCAAGGGTCAGTAGAGGTCAAGGGTCATTTGGGGTCAAGGATCAGTAAGGGTCAAGGGTCAGTAAGGGTCAAGGGTCAGTAGGGGTCAAGGGTCAATAGGGGTCAAGGGTCAGCAGGGGTCAAATGTCATTAGGCGTTCAGGGTGACTAGGGATGAAGCGTTAGTTGGGGTCAAATGTCAGTTTGGATCAAAGGTCAGTAGGGGTCGAAGATCAGAACAAGAGTGTCGAAGGTCAGTAGGGTCAAAGATCAGTTGGGGTCAAACGTCAGTGGCAACGAAGATCGGTCAGGATCTATGGTCAGTAACGACCAAACGTCAGTAGGGGTCAACGTCAATTAATAGGTGAAATGGGTTAACGTTAATTAATAAATGAAATAGGGTAACTATCAAAGCAAGCACCTTTAGCCTGACTTTAGTCAGAAATCGGTCCCTTAAAGACCGATGTCGGCCTGTTTGTACACGACAATATATGCGAGTTTTTTAAGTAGGTGGTCAGAACTTCACTTCAATACACGGAGTCATTTCCCCGAAAATCAACCAGCATTCGCCCTGGTTCAAACTCAAATCGTGACCACCTATATATACAGCCCGGACGGCTCTCCCGCCCGTGGAGGGGACGGGGGACGGGGGGCGTGGGGCGTACGTACGTCGGTGTGGTAGATGTCCCATTCCCCGTTGATCTTGTAGGAGTCGAGGTTGACAACAGTGTCCAGGCTGGTCAGGTTCATCTTTTGGGTGTGGTAGGACCAGGCGCCGAAGGTCAGTGCGCAAATCTGCTCGTCGAACGGGTAGAAAGTGATGTCAATCTCACACATCGTCTTGAAGACACCTGCAATCACCGGGTAAAAAAAGGTGGAAGCCTTGAAAATATTGACAGCATTGTGCAGACATAACTCTGTTTTCAAAGGCGAGGTGGATACGTTGTAACATAACACACGGCATTGGGTAAATCCCATCTGCTGTCATAGGCAGTTGCACAGAGAATTGCGATATCACCGGCACGATGGATAGTTTGAATAAAAACAGGATGCTTTTGAGATGCCCATAATAATAATAGCCGAGAAAACTAGGCGTGTATAATAAAAAACGCATATTTTTAAGACGTATTTCTTCACTTAAAGGCAAGATTTGCATTTGACCAAAAAAAGCCACAGTTTTCATTTTCCGATTTTAAATGGGACATTGAATACGGCGGAAACCAACTAAGATGGTCGTGAAATATGCTTACACGAACGAATGCATTTGATTGGTGTAACTGTTGTAGCAATGTATGTGCTATTGTAACGTGTTTTTTTTACCTTTGTGGATACAATATAATTTATAATTTAAAAATGAGGACAGGACGCTTTGGCGCGGACGTCTAAGTGAGCCACTTCCTTACCACCTGGCTCCCAGTGAACCTCTCCCGTGTGGTTGATCACAGCTCGAAATTGATCGTACTCCTCGTAGATATTCTCGGCCCTGTCACAGAAAACATCAAACAATTATAATGTTAATTCAGGAGCGGATCTAGGAATTTGCCAAGGGGGGGGGGGGGGGTGCTATCTGAAAACTTTCGACCGATGGGTGTGCTCTCTGAAAAACTTGCGAACTGGGGGGGGGGGGGGCGGAGGGCGTGCTCGGAGACCCCGACTTTAACAGTGTATGCTCAGTTTCTCTCTGAAGACTTGGGACTTTAACATGTATGGTAACATGTATGTTGTATGTTCTGGTTCCCAAGTGGGGGGGGGGGGGGGTGCTACCCCCCTACCCCCCCCCCCTAGATCCGCCACTGTAAATTTATGTTCATGTATGCAATTGACAAGTCATGACTATTGATAACGTGGAAGTGATCGTAGTTCTCATCATAGCTTGCCCTCCCCGACCTTCCCTGCCAGATACCCACAAACAGTCTATCCGCTATTGCAAAGCAATGGACACCATCGTTCAGCCGTGTCGACATGAAAGTATTGTAGGCCACTTGTCGTGCACATGAAGGTAAAATTGGGCCCAGAAACCACCAGGCATGGGCTTGGGTAAAACATGTCCCAGTTGCAGTTACCAGGGTTCGAACCCACGACCTGTTGTCGTCCAGCGTGCTTGCCGCCTGAGATCGCCCGCCATGTCACCACCACCCGTCTCTCCTTAAGCTGGTACCGCCGCTCCCACTACATAATTAGACCTATCAGAGAGCCCTCATTGGCTAGGCACTGGAGCCAGCCTCCTCCCCCCGTTGATGGCCGTGTAATAAGGTATATTTGGTTGAGTCCAGGAACCAGGTTACTCAGCCGGTGATAGCCTAACCGTATAATTAGGCTGGTCAGAGGCTAGGGAACCAGCCAACTCACCCGTTGATGACTGCGAACTCCGGCCGCCAGAGGGCTTTGGCCTCGATGATAATCTCCGTCATGTTATTGTGGTCCTCGGGGAGCCAGGTGAGCCGCTCATCCGTCCAGACCTAAACACAGACCACACAGGAGATAAGGCGTCATCGGGCCAGTCAGGTCATAACCAGAACACAGGAGATAAGGCGTCATCGGGTCGGTCAGGTCATAACGAGAACACAAGAGTAAGGCGTCATCGGGCCTGTCAGGTCATAGCGAGAACACAGGAGATAAGGCGTCATCGGGCCTGTCAGGTCATAACGAGAACACAGGAGATAAGGCGTCATCGGGTCTGTCAGGTCATAACGAGAACACAAGAGTAAGGCGTCATCGGGCCTGTCAGGTCATAGCGAGAACACAGGAGATAAGGCGTCATCAGGCCTGTCAGGTCATAACGAGAACACAGGAGATAAGGCGTCATCGGGTCTGTCAGGTCATAACGAGAACACAGGAGATAAGGCGTCATCGGGCCTGTCAGGTCATAGCGAGAACACAGGAGATAAGGCGTCATCAGGCCTGTCAGGTCATCACCAGAACACATGAGATAAGGCGTCATCGGGCCTGTCAGGTCATAACCAGAACACAGGAGATAAGGCGTCATCGGGCCTGTCAGGTCATAGCGAGAACACAGGAGATAAGGCGTCATCGGGTCTGTCAGGGCATAGCGAGAACACAGGAGATAAAGCGTCATCGGGTCTGTCAGGTCATAACGAGAACACAGGAGATAAGGCGTCATCGGGTCTGTCAGGTCATAACGAGAACACAGGAGATAAGGCGTCATCGGGCCTGTCAGGTCATAGCGAGAACACAGGAGATAAGGCGTCATCAGGCCTGTCAGGTCATAACGAGAACACAGGAGATAAGGCGTCATCGGGTCTGTCAGGTCATAACGAGAACACAGGAGATAAGGCGTCATCGGGCCTGTCAGGTCATAGCGAGAACACAGGAGATAAGGCGTCATCAGGCCTGTCAGGTCATCACCAGAACACATGAGATAAGGCGTCATCGGGCCTGTCAGGTCATAACCAGAACACAGGAGATAAGGCGTCATCGGGCCTGTCAGGTCATAGCGAGAACACAGGAGATAAGGCGTCATCGGGTCTGTCAGGTCATAGCGAGAACACAGGAGATAAAGCGTCATCGGGTCTGTCAGGTCATAACGAGAACACAGGAGATAAGGCGTCATCGGGTCTGTCAGGTCATAACGAGAACACAGGAGATAAGGCGTCATCGGGCCTGTCAGGTCATAGCGAGAACACAGGAGATAAGGCGTCATCAGGCCTGTCAGGTCATAACGAGAACACAGGAGATAAGGCGTCATCGGGTCTGTCAGGTCATAACGAGAACACAGGAGATAAGGCGTCATCGGGCCTGTCAGGTCATAGCGAGAACACAGGAGATAAGGCGTCATCAGGCCTGTCAGGTCATCACCAGAACACATGAGATAAGGCGTCATCGGGCCTGTCAGGTCATAACCAGAACACAGGAGATAAGGCGTCATCGGGCCTGTCAGGTCATAGCGAGAACACAGGAGATAAGGCGTTATCAGGCCTGTCAGGTCATCACCAGAACACATGAGATAAGGCGTCATCGGGCCTGTCAGGTCATAACCAGAACACAGGAGATAAGGCGTCATCGGGCCTGTCAGGTCATAGCGAGAACACAGGAGATAAGGCGTCATCAGGCCTGTCAGGTCATCACCAGAACACATGAGATAAGGCGTCATCGGGCCTGTCAGGTCATAACAAGAACACAGGAGATAAGGCGTCATCGGGCCTGTCAGGTCATAACCAGAACACACAGGAGATAAGGCGTCATCGGGCCTGTCAGGTCATAACGAGAACACAGGAGATAAGGCGTCATCGGGTCTGTCAGGTCATAACCAGAACACGGGAGATAAGGCGTCATCGGGTCTGTCAGGTCATAACCAGAACACACTGGAGATAAGGCGTCATTGGGCCTGTCAGGTCATAACCAGAACACAAGAGATAAGGCGTCATCGGGCCTGTCAGGTCATAACCAGAACACAGGAGATAAGGCGTCATCGGGCCTGTCAGGTCATAGCGAGAACACAGGAGATAAGGCGTCATCGGGCCTGTCAGGTCATAACCAGAACACACAGGAGATAAGGCGTCATCGGGCCTGTCAGGTCATAACGAGAACACAGGAGATAAGGCGTCATCGGGTCTGTCAGGTCATAACCAGAACACGGGAGATAAGGCGTCATCGGGTCTGTCAGGTCATAACCAGAACACACTGGAGATAAGGCGTCATTGGGCCTGTCAGGTCATAACCAGAACACAAGAGATAAGGCGTCATCGGGCCTGTCAGGTCATAACCAGAACACAGGAGATAAGGCGTCATTGGGCCTGTCAGGTCATAACCAGAACACAAGAGATAAGGCGTCATCGGGCCTGTCAGGTCATAACCAGAACACTGGAGATAAGGCGTCATCGGGTCTGTCAGGTCATAACCAGAACACGGGAGATAAGGCGTCATCGGGTCTGTCAGGTCATAACCAGAACACACTGGAGATAAGGCGTCATCGGGCCTGTCAGGTCATAGCGAGAACACAGGAGATAAGGCGTTATCAGGCCTGTCAGGTCATCACCAGAACACATGAGATAAGGCGTCATCGGGCCTGTCAGGTCATAACCAGAACACAGGAGATAAGGCGTCATCGGGCCTGTCAGGTCATAGCGAGAACACAGGAGATAAGGCGTCATCAGGCCTGTCAGGTCATCACCAGAACACATGAGATAAGGCGTCATCGGGCCTGTCAGGTCATAACAAGAACACAGGAGATAAGGCGTCATCGGGCCTGTCAGGTCATAACCAGAACACACAGGAGATAAGGCGTCATCGGGCCTGTCAGGTCATAACGAGAACACAGGAGATAAGGCGTCATCGGGTCTGTCAGGTCATAACCAGAACACGGGAGATAAGGCGTCATCGGGTCTGTCAGGTCATAACCAGAACACACTGGAGATAAGGCGTCATTGGGCCTGTCAGGTCATAACCAGAACACAAGAGATAAGGCGTCATCGGGCCTGTCAGGTCATAACCAGAACACAGGAGATAAGGCGTCATCGGGCCTGTCAGGTCATAGCGAGAACACAGGAGATAAGGCGTCATCGGGCCTGTCAGGTCATAACCAGAACGCAGGAGATAAGGCGTCATCGGGTCTGTCAGGTCATAACCAGAACACGGGAGATAAGGCGTCATCGGGCCTGTCAGGTCATAACCAGAACACAGGAGATAAGGTGTCATCGGGCCTGTCAGGTCATAACCAGAACACAGGAGATAAGGCGTCATCGGGCCTGTCAGGTCATAACCAGAACGCAGGAGATAAGGCGTCATCGGGCCTGTCAGGTCATAACCAGAACACAAGAGATAAGGCGTCATCGGGCCTGTCAGGTCATAACCAGAACACAGGAGATAAGGCGTCATCGGGCCTGTCAGGTCATAGCGAGAACACAGGAGATAAGGCGTCATCGGGCCTGTCAGGTCATAACGAGAACACAGGAGATAAAGCGTCATCGGGCCTGTCAGGTCATAACGAGAACACGTCGCTGCTGTTTTGCATTACACAAAGAAACACATCGCCTGGTGTGTTCTGTAACAGCGAAGACACATCGCTGGTGTGTTTTGTAATACGGAAAACACATCGTCTCGTGTGTTTTGTCATATGGAAAACACATCGTCAAGTGTGTTTTGTAACACCGAAAACACATCGCCTGGTGTGTTCTGTAACAGCGAAGACACATCGCTGGTGTGTCTTGTAATACAGAGACCACATCGTCTGATTGTCACAAGACGCCAAGAATACCGCCCTTGTAGTCGCGAATGCGACACCAATAGGGGGGGGGGATGTATGCGACATCAATAGGGGGGGATGTATGCGACATCAATAGAAGGGGTGTATGCGACATCAATAGGGGGGGGGATGTATGCGACATCAATAGTGGGGGGGTGTATGCGACATCAATAGGGGGGGGGGGTGTATGCGACATCAATAGGGGAAAGGGGTGAATGCGACATCAATAGAGGGGGGTGTATGCGACATCAATAGAGGGGGTGTATGCGACATCAATAGGGGGGGGGGTGTATGCGACACCAATAGTGGGGGGGTGTATGCGACATCAATAGGGGGGGGGGGTGTATGCGACATCAATAGGGGGGGGGTGAATGCGACATCAATAGAGGGGGTGTATGCGACATCAATAGGGGGGGGGTGTATGCGACATCAATAGGGGGGGATGTATGCGACATCAATAGGGGGGGGTGCATGCGACATGAATAGGGGGGGGGGGGTGTATGCGACATCAATAGAGGGGGGATGTATGCGACATCAATAGGAGGGGGGGGGGTGTATGCGACATCAATAGAGGGGGGATGTATGCGACATCAATAGAGGGGGTGTATGCGACATCAATAGGGGGGGTGCATGCGACATCAATAGGGGGGGTGTATGCGACATCAATAGGGGGGGGGTGTATGCGACATCAATAGGGGGGGGGATGTATGCGACATCAATAGAGGGGGTGTATGCGACATCAATAGAGGGGGTGTATGCGACATCAATAGGGGGGGATGTATGCGACATCAATAGGGGGGGATGTATGCGACATCAATAGAGGGGGTGTATGCGACATCAATATAGGGGGTGTATGCGACATCAATATAGGGGGTGTATGCAACATCAATAGGGGGGGGGTGTATGCGACATCAATAGGGGGGGGGGATGTATGCGACATCAATAGAGGGGGTGTATGCGACATCAATAGAGGGGATGTATGCGACATCAATATAGGGGGTGTATGCGACATCAATAGGGGGGGGGTGTGTTTGCGACATCAATAGAGGGGGTGTATGCGACATCAATAGGGGGGGGGTGTATGCGACACCAATAGTGGGGGGGTGTATGCGACATCAATAGGGGGGGGGGGTGAATGCGACATCAATAGAGGGGGCTGTATGCGACATCAATAGAGGGGGTGAATGCGACATCAATAGGGGAGGGGTGTATGCGACATCAATAGGGGGGGGTGCATGCGACATGAATAGGGGGGGGTGTATGCGACATCAATAGGGGGGGGATGTATGCGACATCAATAGGACGGGGGGTGTATGCGACATCAATAGAGGGGGGATGTATGCGACATCAACAGAGGGGGTGTATGCGACATCAATAGGGGGGGGTGCATGCGACATCAATAGGGGGGGTGTATGCGACATCAATAGGGGGGGGGGATGTATGCGACATCAATAGAGGGGGTGTATGCGACATCAATAGGGGGGGGGGTGCATGCGACATCAATAGGGGGGGGATGTATGCGACATCAATAGGAGGGGAGGGGGTGTATGCGACATCAATAGGGGGGGGTGTATGCGACATCAATAGAGGGGGGGTGTATGCGACATCAATAGAGGGGGTGTATGCGACATCAATAGGGGGGGGATGTATGCGACATCAATAGAGGGGGTGTATGCGACATCAATAGGAGGGGGTGCATGCGACATCAATAGGGGGGGCTGTATGCGACATCAATAGGGGGGGGGTGTATGCGACATCAATAGAGGGGGTGTATGCGACATCAATAGGGGGGGGTGCATGCGACATCAATAGGGGGGGGGGGTGTATGCGACATCAATAGGGGGGGGATGTATGCGACATCAATAGGAGGGGGGTGTATGCGACATCAATAGGGGGGGATGTATGCGACATCAATAGAGGGGGTGTATGCGACATCAATAGGGGGGGTGCATGCGACATCAATAGGGGGGGGGGTGTATGCGACATCAATAGGAGGGGGGTGTATGCGACATCAATAGGAGGGGGGTGTATGCGACATCAATAGGGGGGGTGTATGCGACATCAATAGGAGGGGGGTGTATGCGACATCAATAGGGGGGGTGTATGCGACATCAATAGTGGGGGGGTGTATGCGACATCAATAGGGGGGGGGGTGTATGCGACATCAATAGGAGGGGGGTGTATGCGACATCAATAGGGGGGGGTGTATGCGACATCAATAGGAGGGGGGTGTATGCGACATCAATAGGGGGGATGTATGCGACATCAATAGGGGGGGTGCATGCGACATCAATAGAGGGGGTGTATGCGACATCAATAGGGGGGGTGCATGCGACATCAATAGGGGGGGTGTATGCGACATCAATAGGGGGGGATGTATGCGACATCAATAGGGGGGGTGTATGCGACATCAATAGGGGGGGTGTATGCGACATCAATAGGGGGGGTGTATGCGACATCAATAGGGGGGGTGTATGCGACATCAATAGGGGGGGTGTATGCGACATCAATAGGGGGGGTGTATGCGACATCAATAGGGGGGGTGTATGCGACATCAATAGGGGGGGTGTATGCGACATCAATAGGGGGGGTGTATGCGACATCAATAGGGGGGGTGTATGCGACATCAATAGGGGGGGTGTATGCGACATCAATAGGGGGGGTGTATGCGACATCAATAGGGGGGGTGTATGCGACATCAATAGGGGGGGTGTATGCGACATCAATAGGGGGGGTGTATGCGACATCAATAGGGGGGGGTGTATGCGACATCAATAGGGGGGGTGTATGCGACATCAATAGGGGGGGGTGTATGCGACATCAATAGGGGGGGTGTATGCGACATCAATAGGGGGGGGTGCATGCGACATCAATAGGGGGGGTGTATGCGACATCAATAGGGGGGGGGGTGTATTTGTTCCAAATGTCGATTCCTTTAAATGCTTAAAGATACTTCTTGTCCACGTCTGCTCAGTCTATATTCAAGTACACGTAATTATATTATTAATGTATATAGTATTAATATTATTATACAGTATTATTATGATATATTATTAATATTAATATTATATAGTATTATTATGATGTAGTATTAATATTAATGTTATATCTTATTAATTATTATTAATATTCAGTAGTTGCTGTCTGTCTTGAGGCGGGGTCACTCACCAGTATCAGAAGTCCGGTGGTGGTGAATATTTGGCTTCGAATGTCCTGCAAAAAGAATAGAGAACTATGTCCACGCGAACGTGCATAGGGTTCAGCGAGGGGAGGGGGGGGTGGAGGGGGGTGAGGGTGCTTGTAATATGAGGAGAGCTCTTATGAGCATGAGATAAAGGGAGAGAGAGAGAGAGAGAGAGAGATAGAGGAATTGAGAGAGAGATGTGAAGCAGTGATCGAATCAGGCCCGTTGAGATTTCCCCTTTGCGCTCACACACCTGTGGCTGAGAAAACCCAGCAATGATTGACAGGCATATTTTATCGATTATTATCCGTCTCTTTTTATATGTATTTCAGATCGATGTCGAATCCAACACTTTATTCTAACGATGTATTTATCCTAGCAGTGGTTACTTTAACATCACATTTCATGTATGTCGGGAGTGGTGTACATGCGTACAGCTTATATCACGCCCCTCTCACCCCGCCACTCCTCTCACCACCGCCTCACCTCCCCAGTTTCAGCCACCTTCTATCTTACCGCCCCCTCACCCCCCCCCCCCCCCCCACCTCTACGGGGGACGCCCTTGAAAAACAAAGACACTTGACTCTAAAAGACGTATTTTCAAACAAGCACGCTTGATGGAGTGGCGAGAACTGAACGAGAACCACGCTTCGCGTCTCCCGGACGACAATATAGGTGCAGGATCGCGTGAGAAGGGCTTGAGAAAACATCCGGAGACCTCACCGACATGCCTAATGGAGAACATTGGCTGCGGGTCCTCATCCATTTTGCATAACCTCTTACTTCTGCCACGCTCCCTTGACAGGTCATGTAACATTTTTACGCCATCACCTTTTCCTCCATTTTTTTAACTTCCTCCCAGACGGGCCGGGTCCCGGTCCGGGTCCGGAGAAAGGCGTGTTTCAAGAGCATATGGGTTAATAATGCCCGAGATAGGAAGCCTCGTGACAAGCCACGTGGCATATCCCGCGAGACTATCATCCCACCAGAGGGAGTGGGTGGGCGCGTGGCGGGGGTGGGGGGGGCTCTGAGAGCTGGCGACCCCGCGGTTAAAGCCCAGTGTCACAATGGCCACAATGTGGTAGGTCGATGGCAGGCGGCATGAGCACTGAGACGCTAGGTTAAAGTGCCATTGTATGAATTATTTGTCTTCAGTATCATCTCTGGCGACTTTTATCAAGGACTTAACGTGGGATTTTTCCCGGATGATTCCGAGATGGAACGAGTGGCGAACCAACGAAAACCTTATTATCATGTCATAATATTATTTTATGGACGCAAAGGAACCATATTTCGTTTTTTTCTCTGCAAGTAAACTATATTGTGCGAGATTCCCACCGAATGGAGAAAATAAAGTACCTAGGGAAGTAGGTATATTTGTCACAAATAGATTTTATAATCAATGTATCCAGAGATATACGTCAAGGGAATAGTGGTCTAATAGGCAGTTTCTTGTCAATCCTTGCTAATTTATCTCCAGAGATACTTGATTAGGCTGGCGTTATCTTATCACAGCGGCGGATCCAAGACGTGTGTTGCAACAGGAAGAGGTGGGGGGGGGGGGCTCTTTTAATGGTGACGCATTGATGCATTATTCAGAGAAGGTGAAACACGTGCCTATGTATCGCCCAATGGGGTGCACGTGGCCCCTTTGCCCCTCTCACACACACACACATACAACCACCGGGTCCGCCACTGTGTCAGTAGAGGAGAATACGGCGTTCCGCACTCCGATACTAAGCCCCTCCCACGCTTGAGTTAATCGTCAGTATGAAATTGACCTTCATAGCTGATCGTAGGTACAAGTAAAAAGTACTCATCCCTGAAACTGACAAGAAAGTGACATGCTGCTTTATTTTTCGGACTTGTTTGTCGGACATAAAGCACGTGGAAAACCTGTTTTCCGCCGCATTATCGAATAGAAGTATAACAGTGACGTCAGTGAATGATTGACAGCCTGGATGGGTCTATTACTCACGAGGTCTTTGATATGCATCAGAGAGAACATGATTCCGACGGACACCGTGTCGGACGAGTCCATTACGGGTCGGGCTGAGGGGTTGTATTCACCGAACAGCTTCTGTAGCAACTTCTCCTCGTCTGACAGTGATCTGCTGCCGGACGGGGGCGCCGCCTGGGAGGCGGGGTGGCGGTGGCGGACTGGGCGTGAGGGAAGGAAAAGGATATATCAATTCACAGCTCCGGGGATAACGGCTAATTTTGATAGCTCTGGGCTGGAAGAGGTTTAAACACATGCTCGAAAATGTGAAAATGTTCTGGCGTCTTCCCACCATGCAGCGGTTATATATATATACATGTATATATATTTATATATATATATATATATATACATATATGTATGAATTATAGATCCTTTAGATTTTGAGGCGCATGCAAAATCACTAAATAGAAGCTATTGCCCTGTATCAAGCTTGATTGATGGGAGACTGGAGAAAAGGACAAGGACAAACATATACATGCGGAATTCATTATTCTAGCCAATTAAGCAAACTACAAGCATCAGGTCATCACAGAGGTAAGCGGCTTGCACAAGCAGTTATAGATCAATGCGACGCACTCACGCGGCAAACATATTAAATAGTTGCATTGGTCGATGCTAACATGCGTTGGGGTACTTGTGGTAAAGAAAATGAATGGACAACGACAATGATTGCTGGATAGCGAGAGGCCTTTTGAGGTTGTATCTACCTGGAGCCAAATCTGTCTCGATTTCAGATATATTCCGATTGTTATCGTCTTCCACTGCAGACGGCAGTGACGTCACATCCTTCGACTTCCCATTTGGATTGACGGAATATCCAACCGGGTCACCGTCACTGATATTCCTCCGCGCGAGATCCATAATATCCAACCCGGCGCTCTCCGATTCAGCTTCAGTGACCTTGACCTTCGTGACACCCGGCGACGAGTAGCCGCTACCGCTTCCGGTGGCGTCATCATAAATGGCGTCCCTAGCAACCGCGGATGTCGGGGTAGACTGGTCCTGGCTGGTGACACCCTCTCCCAGAGCGCTCAGGGGCTGTAAACCCTCGGGTACTCGCCGCCTCTTGCCGCGCGCGTCGGCTGATATGTGCTTTCGGACGGGATCGAGTCCCGTATTTCCGGTTCCGGCGTGGCGGCGCCATCCGGGTATTGTCGGGGGATCGGGATCGGATCCGGACGACTGTGTGGTCGTTGTTAGTAGAACTGAGAAAACAGACACACAGACAGAACGATGATGGGCGTGGTGCGAGTGCAGTAGTGACATGACAAATAAAGGTAAATAACTTTATCTTTTATATCATACCATATGGGCAGTAACAATGTCGGAAACTGGGTAAAAGCGGTGCTTCTAATATTGCTCGTGCGTAAGACACAAACAAAGCAGAACAGGCAAAATAATAATAATAAAAATAATAATAAAATGCATTAATTAATGAACAGGTTCATGCGGAAAAACGAACCGACTTTGGTTTAAAATAAATGATCGTCCCATGGTTAAGCACGCCGGCGTTAAGCACAATGAAACCATCAAAGAAAGCACAATCATTATTATTTTGCAGCACATGCCTGATTGCTTCCAACTAAATGAGTTACAGTTCCATATAGCGATAGTCCTGGCCACCACATATCATAGCGAGCCACCGGAGTTGCCCCACCGCCACAACGACCCCTGGGGGCACAATGTGGCCGACACCTGTAGCAACAGTCTCAGTTCCGAAAGTCACCGAATTCATAGCATTTAACATTTAAACGACATTTAGGAATAGAACACAAAATAGCTGTAAAGAAGAGTACGCATTTGCATTATTTTCTTTGATTATAAGTGGTAATAAACGGTCGTGCCGAGCCAAGGAGCTATCACCCCGTCAGGGATTAGCCTGAATAATATGCCTGTAGAAGCGGTGAATCAGTTTTGTTACCTGGGAAGTAGGCCTACCGTCACGGATAATCTATCCCTAGACGAGGAAATAAGTACTCTCATTTTCGATTCGTTGCTTGCAAAACATGTTAGGCATATCTCGTCAAGACAAGATCACGAAGGCTGAAGTGTTATAGCCAGGGCGAACCTAACAAGCATTCTTGCTCTTATGAAACAAAGACATCTTTGTTGGCCTGGGAACGTTCATCGTATGCAATTAGAAACGCATTCCAAACGATGTGCTCTACGGTGAGCTTCCCGACGGCAAAAGGCCAACTGGCGGTCACAGATCAGTTTCAAAGGATGTTTGCAAGCGTCACATGAAGTCTCACTCTCTGCCTTCGACTCATTCCGCTAGGGCTCGATTATATCTCTGTTGTCGCCAACGTCCTGAATGCATTTTCACACTCGCTCGCCAGGGCTGCGCTGCGCATACTGATAGGAAAAATGCGTCGCGCATTTCTACAAATTAGTGCTGGGACACAGCCTAAGCCTAATAACGCCTGAAATCAGGTGATGAAAAGAAAGAGTTCTGTCACAAGTATACTTATTTCGAAAGGGTACAAGATGTGTTTTGCTGTATTAAATACGCAAAGCTCGTTATTTTTATGTTTGATTGGGGAAAACTATAATGTTGCAGAAAATCACAGCTGATTTGACCGTTTTTCAAGAATCTTGAAATTTGCCCCCGGCCGACAGCAGCGGTAAAAGCGGAGCTTGCGTAGCGCCACCGTGCGGGGAGCTTGATGAAGTCTTTCGGCATCGATTCGAATTATTGGGAGGATCTAGCCACCGGGGGTTGGGGGGGGGGGGGTGTTAGACGAATCTGGTGGTGAGGGGGGGGGGGGTGTTTCTCGTGTGCCCCTTGATGCCTGGTGACGCGGACATTTGTGCTGAAAAAGATACCCCTATAGAGCGGATACCGGGGGGGGAGGGGGGGTTCGGAAACCGTGCGTTCATAGAGAGTAAAACGCCCCAACCGAGCGGGCTTTGGCGGTAAAACGGACTTTGGCGGTGTTAAAGGGGTTGATTTACCGCGGAACCCCCCGCTTACAGCAATGTATAAAGTACCCCCGGGCGGGGGGGGGGGGTCTAGCATCCCAAAGAGGGTCTGGGCACGTGTCGTGCGTGAGGGAATGGCCCACCACGACGGGAACTGGTTTGGAAAACTGGACTGGAAACGCCATTCTAGGCGCCCACCAGCGAGCACAAACCAAGACCTATCGACAGGTCACCGATGTGACGACTGCGGTAAACTCTGTCGGTCAGAGATAGGCTTAATCAGGCATAAGCGCAAATGCCGCGACTGAAATCGTATTACTTAAACCAAAACAAATCGATCTTCATCCGGAGACGGGCGGATGCCAAACCTGACAATATCAAGTAACATCACAGGTGACTGAAACATTCAGAGTTATAACGATAACCATAGTGACAGCTACATTGACAACTACAGCGACAAGTCCCGAAATATCGGGAAAGGCTGCGTTATGAACTACAGAGACACCCAACACAACAAAAACCACTCTTGGAACGACAGTGGGAATTTAACGACAGCTCAACAGCAACCCTATGACAACTCAGCGATAACTGAGCGATAAATTAACGACTTCTTAACTACAACTCAGCCATAATTGAACGACAACATAAGGACAACTCCGTGACACATCTGTGAGACTTCCACGACAACTCAACGACACACCAACGACAACTTAACGACAACTTAACGACAACTTAACGACAACTTAGACAAACCCCCCTCCCCCAGGCGCAGCGCCCGGACACGGCGGCGTTCCGCAGACACGGTCACGGTGGTGACGGTGGTTAATATTTCACTCACCGACGCCTGACACTGGGTGGGTGGGTGGGGGAGAGGGGGGGGTGGTGACGGTGGTTAATATTTCACTCACCGACGCCTGACACTGGGTGGGTGGGTGGGGGAGGGGGGGGTGGTGACGGTGGTTAATATTTCACTCACCGACGCCTGACACTGGGTGGGTGGGGTGGGGGAGGGGGGGGGGGTTGGAGACGGTGGTTAATATTTCACTCACCGACGCCTGACACTGGGTGGGTGGGTGGGGGAGGGGGGGGGGGTGGTGGCGGTGGTTAATATTTCACTCACCGACGCCTGACACTCGTGTCGGGAGGACCAGTGACGCCAGACACCACAGCAGCGGCTAGGGTGATGCACGCCTCGCGGGGGGACGCCATGACGGCCACAGCTGACGTCATGCACTGACCACGTGGTCACACCTGAACATCAACATGTAAACCTATATGTATGTATGTATGTATGTATATATATATATATAAATAATAGAAAAGAACAATGGTGAAATACAAGTTATAGGATGATGGTTAGATGTAGGATACGGTGGAAGAGGAATGTTTGGGGTGTGAGGCGACAGGTACAGACCAGATACCGCTCACCATGAATATTAACATTGTTTTAGATCATTCAGCTAGTCACACTATCGGAAGTCGCTTGGTTGAAATCGTGTGACTGCGCTATCGTCAATCAATATAAACACACAGGAAAACATGTCAAAGAAGATTTTCCTGTCGATTGTTTTTTTCATTTGATACATTACTGACACTTCATAGATGTCAGTCGATCGGGACACCATTGATGCAAGGAGAGAAATAACTGACGTTGTTATACGGGATTGGCGACGTGGGGCAATATGGTCAAAGTGACAATTTGATGAATCTCATTGTTGGCAATATTGACGTCATTCTGACACAACTAGCGTCATTGGACATTTGGGACGCGTCATGCGTCATTTGAACCAACTGGAAGTAGTAGAGGCGGAGGGGTTTAAAACCATGCTGCGAACCTTCTATATTTCTCAGGTGAATGGTTGGCTGTCGGGTAGCGCAAGTGCGTGCCACTATATCAAGTTGTCATTGTCCGCTAATAGCATGGGGCTAATTATTTTTGTTGAATGCTAAATATCGACATTAAATACAAACTATAATTAATATTGCAGTTCTCTTTTGTGACGTCATCATTGACGTCATAATATGACACTATCGACGTCATGTATGACACTGTCGAGGTCATTTGCGACATTAATGACGTTATGTGACTCATACATAAATTGTGCGGTGTAAGTCCAATACACAGTTCTTTGTAGCTCAGTTCGTAAGCAGGCTGAGCAGCAGATTATATGGTCGTGGGTTCGAACCCTGCAGGCACCTCCCTGCATACGTGGCAAGTATGAGCCAATCCCATTTCCATTGTCTCGGGGTGTTGGTCGCCAGGTAGCGAACCCGTGTCATCGAACAAACCTGTCTCAATCACGCTACTGACACCGAAAATAGAACGCGGTCGTGATATAACGAAGCCCAATATCTACAAGGGACAGCGATAAACACTCAGAGAGGATGCTCGGCGTTAGTAGTTGCCTTAGAGGAATAGAAATGTGGCCTTCTACACCTACAGATGACGACTTAGAGCTGCAGATGTTGTGTTAGAGTTTTAGACCCTCACTTGCATCCACCCAGCTGACGCCATAATTGGCTATGAGACGGCCAAAGCATAAAATTCGACCGCGCATGAAAATGATATAAATTTGACGTGATAATCACAATCCTCGTGCATCTGACATTCCGCCACAGATATACGATCACGAACGACAGGCACTGGCAGGGTCCTCCACCCCCATCGCCACCCCCACCCCCCTCACGGGGACCAGCACCGTCACTCCCCGTATTACCCCACACCCCCTACCCCTTATAATATTACATATTCAGTGGATGAGTTCTCCATTTATGCCTGCTTTTCGATTCGGCAAGTTTTGTATCGACCATTGTTGCTTTGATGCCCACCACTGACGGGACTTTGGGGTGGGGGGCTCCTGAGGGAGGGTGGAAGGGAAAGGTGGGGGTGGGGGGTTGCAATAAGAGTTGGAGATGGGGGGTGGCATGGATGGGGAAGGGGATGGGAGGGAGGCTGCTGCGGGGATGGCAGGAACAGGTGGAGGTGGGTGGGTGTCAGGGAGAGATGAGGGTATG
>OZ025250.1:18918576-18941859 GCA_964019135.1 Arenicola marina | reverse complement strand
CGCCCCCCTGCACCGAAACTTAACTCATCCCCAGCCCTGACACCCCGGCCCTTAATATCAAGTCACCCCCGATAATTATTCACCCCCGAGGGTACCCCAGCAACAAACAAAAGAAAAGACGAACGCCCCCTGCCCACCTATGGATTGGGAGAGATGGGGGAGTGTGAGGGGGTTGGCGGGGGGGGGGGGTGCTCCAGCCCCGGCTCTTGCCTTACTAATATTCAACATCAATACTTCGGTAGCAACGTTTTTGCTTTGGCTCCTCACCCACCGTCATGTTCAGTGTCCAGTGTTCAGTGTCCCGATGGCAGCTGTTGCAACGGCGACGCCATGAAAAACCCGTCAGATATATTAAAACAACGCGGAGTTGGCGTCCAGCCGCTTTTATTATACGTTTTACACCAGTTGCCGCTTGGACATTGCTCTAGTGTCACTCATGTCCATTATTTGCCTCTCGCCCCCATGTCCCTCGTCCCTATGTCCCTCATGTCACAATGCCCCTCATATCCATCATGACCTCATATCCCTCTCGCCTTCAAGTCCCTCAAGTCCCTCAAGTCCTCAAGTCCCTCAAGCCTCAAGTCCATCAAGTCCATCAAGTCCATCAAGTCCATCAAGTCCCTCAAGTCCTCAAGTCCCATCAAGTCCCCCTCAAATCCCTCTCGCCCTTCAAGTCTCTCAAGTCCCTCAAGTTCCTCAAGTCCCCCCATGTTGCTCAAGTCCCTCAGGTCCCTCAAGTCCCTCAAGTCCATCAAGTCCCTCAAGTCCATCGAGTCCATCGAGTCCCTCAAGTCCATCAAGTCCCTCAAGTCCCTCAAGTCCATCAAGTCCCTCAAATCCCTCTCGCCCCTCAAGTCTCTCAAGTCCCCTCAAGTTCCTCCAAGTCCCCCATGTTGCTCAAGTCCCTCAAGTCCCTCAAGTCCCTCGAGTCCCTCAAGTCCATCGAGTCGCCATTCGAGTCCATCAAGTCCATCAAGTCCAATCAAGTCCCTCAAGTCCATCAAGTCCCTCAAATCCCTCTCGCCCTTCAAGGTCTCTCAAGTCCCTCAAGTTCCTCAAGTCCCCCATGTTGCTCAAGTCCCTCAAGTCCCTCAAGTCCCTCAAGTCCCTCAAGTCCATCAAGTCCCTCAAGTCCATCGAGTCCATCGAGTCCCTCAAGTCCATCAAGTCCCTCAAGTCCCTCAAGTCCATCAAGTCCCTCAAATCCCTCTCGCCCCTCAAGTCTCTCAAGTCCCTCAAGTTCCTCAAGTCCCCCATGTTGCTCAAGTCCCTCAAGTCCCTCAAGTCCCTCAAGTCCATCAAGTCCCTCAAATCCCTCTCGCCCCTCAAGTCTCTCAAGTCCCTCAAATTCCTCAAGTCCCCCATGTTGCTTAAATCCCTCAAGTCCCTTATGTCTCATGTCCTCACGTCCCTCACGTCCCTCACGTCCCTCATGCCTCCCATGACCTATAGGTTGATTAAAGCGCTGAGTTGGGTTGACGCTGACGTGAAGTCAATGAATCCGGCTTACGGAGACTGGGGCCGGAACAAGACAGGGGACAGATTAATTTAAATTCAAGTAGGGTAGTAAGTAATCCAGATGGGAATTAAAACAAAAATACAGCGATTTAATTATCTTCTCCCCCCTGCAATTATGGAAAGAAGCTATATTACTATTGGATGGAGTGCAGAGCAATGGGTCACGGGTTCGCACCGAGACACGTACCTGGGGCAGGTTTCATCTCATTTAATTGTACCACGAGATTGCTGTCCCGGGTTTGGCTCTCATGTCTGCACCGCAGTGGCGGATACAGGATTTTACAAAAGGGTGACACCATTTATAATAACCAGGCGCCAATCCAGTGAGAAACTGCATGGCGACCGCGGGGCGGTGCTGGCGAGGTTGTGCAGAAATCATAGTGACTGCTCGCTGTGCCCGCTTCCTAATGTTATGTACAAGCCTGAAGCTGGATAAATATTGTATGGAAGAATGTAGACTCTACATATTGGAGTTACATAACTGGAGTTATCCAGTTTTTCGTGTCCCGTACTTATGTATTGTAATCCTTAAGGTCTTACACAGTTAATGCCATTTCACCGCTCCTTTAAAGAGATTATTGCAAGAGGTTCAAAGGTTGTTCCCTAAACCTTACTTTTTAGTTAACCTTAATCCAGGATTACCACGCTGGGCAATAATAAAACACGAACCATTGATGCAAAACTACGGAACTGCCAATCCCAAGACTGCATGGGAGCCACGTGTACTATAATAAGAACTCGTGACACTGACATACGGAAGTTAAGGCCGTGTGCCATGCAGCAAAACTATTCTAACAGCCTCCTTAGCAAGATTGTATCGACGGAACGACGAGAATTCACCGACAACTTGATGACTGATAACCGTTATTATCCGCTTCTCCGACACAAACGAGACATATTTTGCTATAATAAGGAACAATCTTTTGTTACAGTCGCTCTGCCAACTCGATTTGTGATATGGTATTCCATGCGTGTGACAGAGTACTGGAATCTTGTTCTTCCGACACTGCCTGTACGGTGCCGCTCATGACTCATCAAGGGTTATTTGTTTTATTTCCGAAAATCATGTCAAGGAAAAAGACCTATTATTTGACTATTTGGTAATGTCATCGAATGTCAATGCATGTATAACATTTCACATGTGAGTAGAGGCTACTTAGGCGGATAACAAGGAAGTGTGAAAGGTTAATTATAAAGGGTTAAATAGTAATCTTTTTTATTTATCCGTGAAAGCTTATTCATACATGGAGGTGTGCATCATTATCGCTATCACCTAGTTCACATGCTGAATGGCACAGAACATACAGCTTGGACTTGTAGTTCTGATGCTGAATTGTACAGAACATAAAGTTTTGACTTGTAGTTCTGATGCTGAGTGCACAGAACATGAAGCTCCGGCTTGTAGTTCTGATGCTGTGTGTATAGAACATGAAGCTTCGGCTTGTAGTTCTGATGCTGTGTGTATAGAACATGAAGCTTCGGCTTGTAGTTCTGATGCTGTGTGTATAGAACATGAAGCTTCGGCTTGTAGTTCTGATGCTGTGTGTATAGAACATGAAGCTTCGGCTTGTAGTTCTGATGCTGTGTGTATAGAACATGAAGCTTCGGCTTGTAGTTCTGATGCTGTGTGTATAGAACATGAAGCTTCGGCTTGTAGTCCTGATGCTGTGTGTATAGAACATGAAGCTTCGGCTTGTAGTCCTGATGCTGTGTGTATAGAACATGAAGCTTCGGCTTGTAGTTCTGATGCTGTGTGTATAGAACATGAAGCTTCGGCTTGTAGTTCTGATGCTGTGTGTATAGAACATGAAGCTTCGGCTTGTAGTTCTGATGCTGTGTGTATAGAACATGAAGCTTCGGCTTGTAGTTCTGATGCTGTGTGTATAGAACATGAAGCTTCGGCTTGTAGTTCTGATGCTGTGTGTATAGAACATGAAGCTTCGGCTTGTAGTTCTGATGCTGTGTGTATAGAACATGAAGCTTCGGCTTGTAGTTCTGATGCTGTGTGTATAGAACATGAAGCTTCGGCTTGTAGTTCTGATGCTGTGTGTATAGAACATGAAGCTTCGGCTTGTAGTTCTGATGCTGTGTGTATAGAACATGAAGCTTCGGCTTGTAGTTCTGATGCTGTGTGTATAGAACATGAAGCTTCGGCTTGTAGTTCTGATGCTGTGTGTATAGAACATGAAGCTTCGGCTTGTAGTCCTGATGCTGTGTGTATAGAACATGAAGCTTCGGCTTGTAGTTCTGATGCTGTGTGTATAGAACATGAAGCTTCGGCTTGTAGTCCTGATGCTGTGTGTATAGAACATGAAGCTTCGGCTTGTAGTTCTGATGCTGTGTGTATAGAACATGAAGCTTCGGCTTGTAGTTCTGATGCTGTGTGTATAGAACATGAAGCTTCGGCTTGTAGTCCTGATGCTGTGTGTATAGAACATGAAGCTTCGGCTTGTAGTTCTGATGCTGTGTGTATAGAACATGAAGCTTCGGCTTGTAGTTCTGATGCTGTGTGTATAGAACATGAAGCTTCGGCTTGTAGTTCTGATGCTGTGTGTATAGAACATGAAGCTTCGGCTTGTAGTTCTGATGCTGTGTGTATAGAACATGAAGCTTCGGCTTGTAGTCCTGATGCTGTGTGTATAGAACATGAAGCTTCGGCTTGTAGTTCTGATGCTGTGTGTATAGAACATGAAGCTTCGGCTTGTAGTTCACATGCTGTGTGTATAGAACATGAAGCTTCGGCTTGTAGTTCTGATGCTGTGTGTATAGAACATGAAGCTTCGGCTTGTAGTCCTGATGCTGTGTGTATAGAACATGAAGCTTCGGCTTGTAGTTCTGATGCTGTGTGTATAGAACATGAAGCTTCGGCTTGTAGTCCTGATGCTGTGTGTATAGAACATGAAGTTTCGGCTTGTAGTTCTGATGCTGTGTGTATAGAACATGAAGCTTCGGCTTGTAGTTCTGATGCTGTGTGTATAGAACATGAAGCTTCGGCTTGTAGTTCTGATGCTGTGTGTATAGAACATGAAGCTTCGGCTTGTAGTTCTGATGCTGTGTGTATAGAACATGAAGCTTCGGCTTGTAGTTCTGATGCTGTGTGTATAGAACATGAAGCTTCGGCTTGTAGTTCTGATGCTGTGTGTATAGAACATGAAGCTTCGGCTTGTAGTTCTAATGCTGTGTGTATGGAACATGAAGCTCCGGCTTGTAGTTCTGATGCTGTGTGTATAGAACATGAAGCTTCGGCTTGTAGTTCTGATGCTGTGTGTATAGAACATGAAGCTTCGGCTTGTAGTTCTGATGCTGTGTGTATAGAACATGAAGCTTCGGCTTGTAGTTCTGATGCTGTGTGTATAGAACATGAAGCTTCGGCTTGTAGTTCTGATGCTGTGTGTATAGAACATGAAGCTTCGGCTTGTAGTCCTGATGCTGTGTGTATAGAACATGAAGCTTCGGCTTGTAGTTCTGATGCTGTGTGTATAGAACATAAAGCTTCGGCTTGTAGTTCTGATGCTGTGTGTATAGAACATGAAGCTTCGGCTTGTAGTCCTGATGCTGTGTGTATAGAACATGAAGCTTCGGCTTGTAGTTCTGATGCTGTGTGTATAAAACATGAAGCTTCGGCTTGTAGTTCTGATGCTGTGTGTATAGAACATGAAGCTTCGGCTTGTAGTTCTGATGCTGTGTGTATAGAACATGAAGCTTCGGCTTGTAGTTCTGATGCTGTGTGTATAGAACATGAAGCTTCGGCTTGTAGTCCTGATGCTGTGTGTATAGAACATGAAGCTTCGGCTTGTAGTTCTGATGCTGTGTGTATAGAACATGAAGCTTCGGCTTGTAGTTCACATGCTGTGTGTATAGAACATGAAGCTTCGGCTTGTAGTTCTGATGCTGTGTGTATAGAACATGAAGCTTCGGCTTGTAGTTCACATGCTGAATTGCACACAACTTGAAGCGTCGGCTTGTAGTTCTGATGCTGAATTGTACATATTAACATAAAGCTTCGGCTTGTAGTTCTGATGCTGTGTGTATAGAACATGAAGCTTCGGCTTGTAGTTCTGATGCTGAATTGTACATATTAACATAAAGCTTCGGCTTGTAGTTCTGATGCTGTGTGTATAGAACATGAAGCTTCGGCTTGTAGTTCTGATGCTGAATTGTACATATTAACATAAAGCATTGGCGCGTAGTTCTGAAGTTTAATTGCACAGAACATCAAGCTTTGACTTGTAGTTCTGATGCTGAATTGTACATAACATGAAGCATTAGTTTGTAGTTCTGAAGCTGAATTGCACAGGACATAAAGCTTTGACTTGTAGCTTTGATGCTCAGTGCATAGAACATGAAACTTCGGCTTGTAGTTTTGATGCTGAATTGTACATAACATGAAGCATTAACTTGTAGTTTTGAAGCTGAATTGCACAGAACATACAGCTTGGACTTGTAGTTCTGATGCTGAGTTGCATATAAAAGGTAGCTTCGGCTTGTGGTTCTGACGCTGAACTGCACCAAAACTTAAAGCTTTGGGTTGAACTGTGTAAGTAACGTTATCGAGTTATCGTCAGCGCATGTGACTGAAACAAATACTTTTGTTTTTCTTATAACGTAATTTATTTATTCGTACGAAAGAACTACAGGTCCAAAGTAGAATAGATGAATATATAGCGTGTATGCATGATGTGATCATGTGCAATTAACGATTGTTAAACAATTAAACAACTGAAACATTAATAACGCTTCACATATCTGAACATTTCTGATAACTGTGATGCGCTGAATGCTGCTTGGGGATGACTGAAACGAGACATGGGTAGATAGATGGATTCGTTTATTCAGCTAAGGGTGTATAGTAACGTAAACTCACTGTTTGTTGTCATTACCAGAAGCTTCCATTTGCTGGTACGAGAAGCAATTCCATGTTGCTCCCACCCTTACCCCAGGCCTCACGAGACATAGTGAGGTCGGTCCCCAGTGGACACGTTGACAGGGAACACGCTCTTTCCCTCTGCCCTGAGTTTTTATTCCTGGGAACATCCGTGGCGCTGGTGAACTCCTCACCCACCGACAAATCACGGTTAACACGAGACCCTTCCCCAAACGACTTCCAAATGGACCGTCTTGTTCAGAGATAAAACAACACAAGGCCGATAGGGCGAAGTAAATAAAAATTCTTGCGAGGATAGTGTTTTTTTTTCGGTTCCACAGAATTAACACACACATGTTACCTCGGGGAGGAAGGTAAAAACATAGCTAAATCTAAAGGTCGCTTCATACTGTGGAATAGATTTCACTCGACAAGTAGCCAAAAATAATCGGACACGGCACCTGGTTCCCCGTACCGCCCGCCGAGAGATGGCGCTCCGAGAGTCTCAAGCAATCTCCCTGTCAGGGCCCCCTGGGGGTGGGGGTGGGTGGGGAAAGGTACGGGTCCGGGTGAGTGGAGGTGGGTGGGGTTGGGGGCGGGGCGGGGATGGGCAGATACGGGTCAGCGTGAGTGGAGGTCGGTGGAGTGGGTGTGGGTGGGGAGGTATGGATCGGGGTGGGTGGAGGTTGGTGGGGGTGGGCGGGGGCGGGGATGTACGGGTTGGGGTGAATGAAGGTGGGTGGGGGTACGAGTTGGGCGGGGGTGCGGAGGTACGGGTCGCGGTGAGTGGAGGTGGGTTGGAGGGGGAGGGTCAGTGGAGGTGGGTTGGGGGGGTACGGGTCGGGGTGAGTGGAGGAAGGTACGGGTCGGGGTGAGTGGGGGTGGGAGGGGTATGATGGTAGTGGGCTTAAGTGGTCGATACGGGGACGGTCAGTGGATCACGTGTACCTACAAGGGACTGACATCGGCGCCGTCGCACTGAAGACGTTTCGTACCGCTCCAGCGTACCTACATTTCACTCTCCACTCTTTTGTCTCCGGCACGTTTTTTTGCCCACCAGGGGAGAGCTAATGTTGCTTGCCTAGTCATTCGAGGATGGTTCAGCTCGCCTGTTTGAGGTCCACCACGGGTTGGATCTATAAGTGAACATGGGTGAGCCCCGCCACCCCCATCCAGACCCCCGACCCCCCAGTCTCACTCCACCGCCCTCTATTAGGAGAGTGAAATGAACGCGGTTGGCAAGGTACCAGGAGGTAGTTTTGTCACGTGGGCGACAGTGCTGCTTATCTCGGAATGAATGCTGATTAAAATTACCCTTCCGATATCTGTGAATGATGGGTGGGGTTGTCTTCTAATCAAGGAATTGCACATAACTCCAAATTCCAAATTCCAAACAGCCACAAATGACATCTAATTTTTTTAATAGAGGGATGAAAGGCATGTGACACGGTAATATCTCCCATTATTTTTATATCATTTATTATTTAAGCGCCGGCCACAGCATTTAATGCATTTTTGAAATATTTTCTGTCCAGGATCAGTTTGTATTTGCGTCAGTGTACGCCATAAACATAAACGGGAATGTTATGATCATATATATTATTCGAGATCACTACACATTTTAAACAAACCGTTATTCGTATCACTACTTACATTATTAGTAAAATGGTTAAAATCCTTATTAACCGAATACAGCGAAACCCTTGGCTAAGCGAAAAATACCCAGATATTCCCTGTGGGGCTAGACCTATGTGTATAACTGGACGGCGGGGTGGGGGTAAGGGGGGGGGGGGGTAAGGCCACCCTGTCCCTCCACCCATCGGGGAGTGGGAATGGGAAAGGCTCTACCTACGCCATCTATACGTCGGCAGAGGACTCTTGGCTCCAGTGTTTGATAGCTTGAGTCACTTATCCAGGTAACCATACTGTCTGCAGCTTTAATGGACTCCGGGATTTTTTAATGGGAAATGTGATATATGCGGATAGATACATCCTGCCTAGATATGTCAACAATAATCATTTCATGTCATGCGGAACCTTCTCGGTTCCTCCTGTGGCCCGAAGGGGATGGGCACAAGGTTGTGATTCCGGAGCGCTCACCCGCCCCTGCTGGTTGGCATGGTAATGGCGTCTTAATGGGACCTGACGTTAGTACTGATCTCCCACCGACAGATGTCCAAGACCCCAGGGACCCCAGGGACTCAATACTACACCCACGGTCGCTCGACTCGACTTCCTGTATTATTCAGTGGCTCTCGACCGAGGGACAGCAAATCTCGGACAATCTCGGATAATCGCGTACAATCTCGGATAATCTCGAAAAATCTCGGACAATGGCGAGTGGGAATGACGACGTTGACAAAGCTACAGGTGGCCGATTAGAGGCCTGAGCACTAGCTGATCAGGGGGCGAGAGGCGGGAGGATGGGGGGAGCTTGACCACTGGCTGACCAGGGGGCGAGAGGCGGGAAGGTGGGGGGAGCTTGACCACTGGCTGACCAGGGGGCGAGCGGCGCGAGGGGGGTGGGGGGAGCTTGACCACTGGCTGACCAGGGGGCGAGAGGCGGGAGGGTGGGGGGAGCTTGACCACTGGCTGACCAGGGGGCGAGAGGCGGGGGGGTGGGGGGAGCTTGACCACTGGCTGACCAGGGGGCGAGAGGCGGGAAGGTGGGGGGGAGCTTGACCACTGGCTGACCAGGGGGCGAGCGGCGCGAGTGGGGTGGGGGGAGCTTGACCACTGGCTGACCAGGGGGCGAGAGGCGGGAGGGTGGGGGGAGCTTGACCAGTGGCTGACCAGGGGGCGAGAGGCGCGGGGGGGGGGTGGGGGGAGCTTGACCACTGGCTGACCAGGGGGCGAGAGGCGGGGGGGTGGGGGGGAGCTTGACCACTGGCTGACCAGGGAGCGAGAGGCCGGAGGGTGGGGGGGAGCTTGACCACTGGCTGACCAGGGGGCGAGCGGCGCGAGGGGGGGGGGGGGGCTTGACCACTGGCTGACCAGGGGGCGAGAGGCGGGGGGGTGGGGGGAGCTTGACCACTGGCTGACCAGGGAGCGAGAGGCCGGAGGGTGGGGGGGAGCTTGACCACTGGCTGACCAGGGGGCGAGCGGCGCGAGGGGGGGGGGAGCTTGACCACTGGCTGACCAGGGGGCGAGAGGCGGGGGGGTGGGGGGAGCTTGACCACTGGCTGACCAGGGAGCGAGAGGCCGGAGGGTGGGGGGGAGCTTGACCACTGGCTGACCAGGGGGCGAGCGGCGCGAGGGGGGGGGGGCTTGACCACTGGCTGACCAGGTGGCGAGAGGCGCGAGGGGGGGGGAGCTTGACCACTGGCTGACCAGGTGGCGAGAGGCGCGAGGGGGGGGGGGGGAGCTTGACCACTGGCTGACCAGGGGGCGAGCGGCGCGAGGGGGGTGGGGGGAGCTTGACCACTGGCTGACCAGGGGGCGAGAGGCGGGAAGGTGGGGGGAGCTTGACCACTGGCTGACCAGGGGGCGAGCGGCGCGAGTGGGGTGGGGGGAGCTTGACCACTGGCTGACCAGGGGGCGAGAGGCGGGAGGGTGGGGGGAGCTTGACCAGTGGCTGACCAGGGGGCGAGAGGAGCTTGACCACTGGCTGACCAGGGGGCGAGAGGCGGGGGGGTGGGGGGAGCTTGACCACTGGCTGACCAGGGAGCGAGAGGCCGGAGGGTGGGGGGGAGCTTGACCACTGGCTGACCAGGGGGCGAGCGGCGCGAGGGGGGGGGGGAGCTTGACCACTGGCTGACCAGGGGGCGAGAGGCGGGGGGGTGGGGGGAGCTTGACCACTGGCTGACCAGGGAGCGAGAGGCCGGAGGGTGGGGGGGAGCTTGACCACTGGCTGACCAGGGGGCGAGCGGCGCGAGGGTGGGGGGGAGCTTGACCACTGGCTGACCAGGGGGCGAGCGGCGCGAGGGGGGGGGGGGCTTGACCACTGGCTGACCAGGTGGCGAGAGGCGCGAGGGGGGGGGGGAGCTTGACCACTGGCTGACCAGGTGGCGAGAGGCGCGAGGGGGGGGGGAGCTTGACCACTGGCTGACCAGGGGGCGAGAGGCGGGAGGGTGGGCGGAGCTTGACCACTGGCTGACCAGGGGGCGAGAGGCGCGAGGGGGGGGGGAGCTTGACCACTGTCTGACCAGGTGGCGAGAGGCGCGAGGGGGGTGGGGGGAGCTTGACCACTGGCTGACCAGGGAGCGAGAGGCCGGAGGGTGGGCGGAGCTTGACCACTGGCTGACCAGGGGGCGGGTGGCGGGAGGGTGGCGGGAGCTTGATCACTGGCTGACCAGGGGGCGAGCGGCGCGAGGGGGGGGGGAGCTTGACCACTGGCTGACCAGGTGGCGAGAGGCGCGAGGGGGGGGGGAGCTTGACCACTGGCTGACCAGGGGGCGGGAGGCGGGAGGGTGGGCGGAGCTTGACCACTGGCTGACCAGGGAGCGAGAGGCGGGAGGGGGGGTGGAGCTTGACCACTGGCTGACCAGGGGGCGAGAGGCGGGAGGGTGGGGGGAGCTTGATCACTGGCTGACCAGGGAGCGAGAGGCGGGAGGGGGTGGGGAGCTTGACCACTGGCTGACCAGGGGGCGAGAGGCGGGAGGGTGGGGGTAGCTTGATCACTGGCTGACCAGGGGGCGAGAGGCGTGAGGTGGGTGGGGGGAGCTTGACCACTGGCTGACCAGGGGGCGAGAGGCGGGAGGGTGGGGGGAGCTTGATCACTGGCTGATCAGGGAGCGAGAGGCGGGAGGGTGGGGGGAGCTTGACCACTGGCTGACCAGGGGGCGAGAGGAGCGAGTGGGGGGGGGGAGCTTGACCACTGGCTGACCAGGGGGCGAGAGGCGGGAGGGTTGGGGGGCTGTAACAGAGACAGAGCGGGGGGCACGAAGAGAGAGCGAGACAGAGAGTGACAGGTAGGCACAGAAAAAAAGGTTGAATTTCAGACAGAGAGAGACAAATAGAGAGAGACACAAAGGGAGGAACAGAGAAAGACTGAGAGCGAGGTCAAGACAGGGTGAGGGAGAGAGACTGAGACATGGGCAGAGAAAGGTACAGGGAGTGGGGCGGCGTGAGGGAGACCTACAGAGAGGGGGATAGAGAGAGAGCGTGAGAGAGCGAGGTAGTTATAGTCAGCGACAGGGAAGAGGGAGAGGGCCAGAGAAGATGATCGTTCTTCCATGTCATGATAAAACATTGTTTCAGGATAATTCACGTGTGACCCACGCCTACAACTTACTGCAACGATCCATTTCGTGGGCTCTGGCAAGATGAAGCAGAAAGCTGCAGAGAAAGTGGCAGAAGCAGCGAAAAAGAAAAAGACACAGAGAAACAGAGAGAGAGAGATAGAGGTAAAAACGCGTCAGAGAGGTCAAGTAGAGTCCTTGGTCCAGGACCGGTAGGCCGCCCGGTATACTCGAGCTCTTCCGGTCCTGCTGGTAGGGTTACGCCGAATGTCAATGAAATGTTCACACCGGTCATGTCCGGTTTATTTAGTGCTGTTTTGAACGGGGCACATCGGCATATCGAATGGATGCGCGCGCACCTGACCAGGGTGAAAGAAGTGTCGTGCGGTAAACCGATATGTAATGTGTGCATGCGGTCCACCTTATCGGGGATATACCAGGGTTACCAAGAAATGCGCCCAGAGACAGAGAGAGATAGATAGAAAGAAACATTTGGATCCACGTACGACTTGGGATGGTGGCGACAGGTTGCGCCATTGCTACGGAAGCATCGTGCTGCGTAAACGGGCGATAAATGGGAGTAATGCCGTGGTCAGCGGTTAAATAATAATGAGGGGACCGCTGCCCCAGAGTGGCGTATGGCGACTGTAATGCAATGACTTGCGACCTTGGCTGATAATCCTGGTAATCCGCACGGGTAATCCACGACGTCGTGCAGGGGCAGATAAGGTGCAGCTAAGGTGCAGATAAGGTGCAGATAAGGTGCAGATAAGGTGCAGATAATGTGCAGATAATGTGCAAACAAGGTGCAGATAATGTGCAAATAAGGTGCAGAAACCCCTAAACCAGGCGACAACTGGGTGGTCGCATAAAAGCGCCATCTAACTACCAGAGTTAGTTGTGGTGACGTTCATGACGCGAACGTAGTCCACATGACTCACCTGGAACCCTGGAACCAGCCAGTACACAGGCTTGATATATACACTCCTCAAACAAAGAACCTGCATCTCAAATAATGTGTTGTGAATTTCATCATTTTTATCGGCTAAATTTTGCTTGATATGTTTTACAAAACATAATGTGTTGTTAATTTCATAACCGTAATCGGTTACATTTTACTTGATATATTTTTCAAAAACATAATGTGTTGTGAATTTCATAACTTGTATGGGTTAAATATTAATTGAAACCTGGCAATTGCTTCACAATGGTCCCACAATTAAGCCGATGTGAGCCGATTACTTCACGGTTTGAAACTGCAATATAAGGCCATGGTAGTGAATACAGGTTTTCGTTGATGAGTTTTAGCTTGGGGCCTGAAGCCACCTAGCTGCGTGAATACATTCGCCAGGCAGAGGTCGCCCCAATCTATCATATCTCATAGTCGCTGGCACCAGCCTGGTCCATGTCCGGGTCGATTGGCTCAGAAACAACGCTGCGTTCGTACATTTAGTCATACTTCGTGACTTGAAAATAGTGATATGACATGAGTGATATGCAGCCGCCGTATCTGTACATGGCATCGATATGTTAATAACTGATGGAAACGCAACAAAGATGGCATTTGTCATGTGTATTCATAATTCAGGCTATAAAGGGTTAATCTGCCGCCGGTTATCATGGCCATCGTCCCGGTATGACGTCATCGATGGTATCTAGCCATCCGGTCGATGCAGAAACGTTGTTATGCTTCTAGTCACCGGGTATATCTCCTGCCCCTAGCGCATGAATAACAAACACCACAAAGGGCAACCTTCGTTTGGACTATTTATTACCAAAAACAATAGGTGGCTTTTTAAACGAGAAGCCAAATAAGTCAAGATGTTTAGAAAGCGGCGTGTTTCTGCACGCGCCACGTGGCAGTCTGCGTTGTGGTAAATACCGTGCAGCGTTACCCATAACCACCCGCGGCAGTCACATCATCATTGACTACCGCCTGGGGGCACTAAAACTGGGAAGCAGTGGGACCGATATAATGTGCGTGAAAAACATAAGCCGCAAGTCTGAACCTTGACAAGAGCCGGTGGGTTATAATGATAAGTGGAAGTAAAGTTTTGGCGAAATGCCGAACAATCGTTAATATGGCGAAATGATCAATATATATGTCTGGTGGGATCCTGGCAATGGAAGGTGCGAAGAGGTTGACGCCCCATGTTTTACACGGAGTCGCTAATCGTTCGGGTTCGTCATGTGGATTTCTAACTAAGTCGTTACCGTAATGACCACCTTTAAATGGGTCCATCTTATTACTTCTTAGTGTTCACGAACTTGATCATTGTAGTAAACGCACTGCGTGAGTAATACGCGAGCTATGCGAAAATAGTGATTCGCGCTAACGACAGCTAAATGTTGCAAAAGTATCTCATTCGCGATTTCTGTTTTACAATTAAAATATTTACTCTCATGGGGCCCTATGATAGACTCATCTCGGTTCACGCATCGTAAGTAGTCATTCACGCCAAGAGACTTGCATGGGTGAACGTATTTGAATCGGATAACAAACAGTCGATACACGCTAAAAGATATGAGATGCACTGGTGTGCTGACAGAAAACGTTGGCGATTTAGGCAGCGTTCGACCTTCACCGTGGCGTTGAAAGCAGATTTTGGCCGCGTTTGAGTGAGTAGAACGTTGACAGGAAACGATGGAGATTCAAATCGCGTTTGCACACATGAAGACGAAATATAGCCAAACAAGTGCCGGGGCGCGAACTCACGACCTGTTGATCTGCAGCTCAGTTCATGTAGCAACTGGATTGGAGATCACCTCTCGCGAGACCGGAAACTGTCCTCTTACGTGTCATTCATTGGACTGGACACATCGCCCTGCCATGCTGTAAGCAAACTCGGCCCCACGCCTCACTGGGCACATCGCCCTGCCATGCTGTAAACAAACTCGGCCCCACGCCTCACTGGGCACATCGCCCTGCCATGCTGTAAACAAACTCGGCCCCACGCCTCACTGGGCACATCGCCCTGCCATGCTGTAAACAAACTCGGCCTCACGCCTCACTGGGCACATCGCCCTGCCATGCTGTAAACAAACTCGGCCTCACGCCTCACTGGGCACATCGCCCTGCCATGCTGTAAACAAACTCGGCCCCACGCCTCACTGGGCACATCGCCCTGCCATGCTGTAAACAAACTCGGCCCCACGCCTCACTGGGCACATCGCCCTGCCATGCTGTAAACAAACTCGGCCCCACGCCTCACTGGGCACATCGCCCTGCCATGCTGTAAACAAACTCGGCCCCACGCCTCACTGGGCACATCGCCCTGCCATGCTGTAAACAAACTCGGCCCCACGCCTCACTGGGCACATCGCCCTGCCATGCTGTAAACAAACTCGGCCCCACGCCTCACTGGGCACATCGCCCTGCCATGCTGTAAACAAACTCGGCCTCACGCCTCACTGGGCACATCGCCCTGCCATGCTGTAAACAAACTCGGCCCCACGCCTCACTGGGCACATCGCCCTGCCATGCTGTAAACAAACTCGGCCCCACGCCTCACTGGGCACATCGCCCTGCCATGCTGTAAACAAACTCGGCCCCACGCCTCACTGGGCACATCGCCCTGCCATGCTGTAAACAAACTCGGCCCCACGCCTCACTGGGCACATCGCCCTGCCATGCTGTAAACAAACTCGGCCCCACGCCTCACTGGGCACATCGCCCTGCCATGCTGTAAGCAAACTCGGCCTCACGCCTCACTGGGCACATCGCCCTGCCATGCTGTAAACAAACTCGGCCCCACGCCTCACTGGGCACATCGCCCTGCCATGCGGTAAACAAACTCGGCCCCACGCCTCACTGGGCACACCGCCCTGCCATGCTGTAAACAAACTCGGCCCCACGCCTCACTGGGCACATCGCCCTGCCATGCTGTAAACAAACTCGGCCCCACGCCTCACTGGGCACATCGCCCTGCCATGCTGTAAACAAACTCGGCCCCACGCCTCACTGGGCACATCGCCCTGCCATGCTGTAAACAAACTCGGCCCCACGCCTCACTGGGCACATCGCCCTGCCATGCTGTAAACAAACTCGGCCCCACGCCTCACTGGGCACATCGCCCTGCCATGCTGTAAACAAACTCGGCCCCACGCCTCACGCCCCAGGCCAAACCGGTTTTGCTTCCAATGCGTGATCGATCAACACAAATATCATACTAGACGGAAAAAACCGGACGAAATATTCCAAATGTTAGCACTGAACTATTGAAATGGTGCGGAATGTACAAACAATGATGTGGATTTCTGGCCAACCTACCTACCTCGGCAGATACAGCTTGCTCTGCCGTGTTTCATAATGCCCAACGATGCTTCATAGCTCACGTATTGCTCATGAATTACATTAATCAGTGTATTTTGTTTGAGACCTTCGTTGATCCCTTGACTTTCAGTCGTAGGTCATAATGGACACCATTGCTTCATGGCGGCTCGCGCACCGCTTTCTCGGGGATTGCAATGATCAGTTTAATTTGTGGAACTGGTCCGCGGTGCATCAACATTTAACGACAGACGATCATTAAAAGAGGCCGGCGCTGATCTATTGTCTCACTTTACTCTTCAATGAACAATTATTATCCATTATACCGGTGTCAGTTTCCGCGGCTTGGCCAAAAACTCGTGGTAATAACTCCCATCACTTCTGTGCCCGCCATAATGATATGTCGCACTTTAGAGATACCTATCATCGTCAATTCCTGATCTATTTTCAATATATATCATTTTAATTCCGTTATTTTTCCTTTTGTAATGTCGTTGGGTCTGGACCGGGCATAAACATTATGTGTATTGCCTCCGATGCGTTTAGTAAATTCAGAGTGCCATAATTTAGAAACGATAGAACATATGTTCTATTATTGCCATGAAATAGAGCTTTTTTTGGCGAAGAGTTTTTGTAGAACTCACTAGATCTTAAAAAGGCCCTGTCTGTAACCGACTTTCTATTCGGGATCCCTTTTCCCTATACAGGAGATAGACTTGAATTTAACTTCATTATCCCTTGAGGCAAATGGTATATTATATAGCTATGCAAAATCAGGGAGTGAATTTAAAATTCTTTGAGCAAAAGCTCAAAATCGCAGTACACGCGGAATATCACATTGTTCTCGCGACAGTGTCACATGGTTATAAGAATAGACTGCATAAGTTATGTAAATTGTATTGTGTATGAACGCTTCACTATTATTTCGATGTATTATCCTATAATGAATATGACATCTGACTCGCACTTGATGTAGCGCCTTTCAAAGAAATAAGAAAAATATATGTATATTCAGAGTGCGTGCGAAAAGGTGGCTGAGAACACCAATCTGATCTATCCTATACGTGAGAAATTTAACTCTTCTATGCGATAATCGAACATCGAAGAAGAAACATATGTTAAATTGAAATAGTTAAATATAATGAATTATGCAATTCACATCGCCCCCTTCCATTTGAGTTTTTGTTACCCACCAATAAATATTTCAACATGTGTTTTTTGCCAGCCGGTTCCGAATCTCCCGTCGAACCCCTCCACGACGGAGCCTCGTGTTCATGGCCGTGTCAGAGTTGTTACATTCCGACGATCAATAACATATATTACACAATGGTGCATACACACATACATACATGGCGTCGAAAGGTCATGGCGTCGAAAGGTCGTGCCACCTCCCGGATTGTTCGGTACTAAACGCGGAGAGTGAGCTTAAAGCAGCGCCGACACCAGGGAAATCACGTGACCGAGACTAAAACGCGACTACGAAGCCGCTTAACGGCGCCTTTTCACATGATCCGCGAGAGGGAGAGAGAACGAGGACGGGAGAGGGCAGTGAAGGGAGGAGAGCAAAAAACAGCGGAAGAGAGAGAGGGAGAGAGAAAGAGGGAGAACGAGAAAGAGAGAAGGAGGGAGAGAGAGGAGAGGACGGGAGAGAGATAGAGAAAGGGAGAGAGAGAGAGAAAGGGAGAGAGAGGAGAGGATGGAAAGAGATAAAGAAAGGGAGAGAGATAGAGAAAGAGAGAGAGATAGAGAAAGGGAGAGGGCAGTGAAGGGAGGAGAGCAAAAAACAGCGGAAGAGAGAGAGGGAGAGAGAAAGAGGGAGAGAGAGGAGAGGACGGGAGAGAGATAGAGAAAGGGAGAGAGATAGAGAAAGGGAGCGAGAGGAGAGGATGGGAGAGAGATAAAGAAAGGGAGAGAGAGAGAGAAAGAGAGAGAGAGAGAGAGAGAGAGAAAGGGAGAGGGCAGTGAAGGGAGAAGAGCAAAAAACAGCGGAAGAGAGAGAGGGAGAGAGAAAGAGGGAGAGAAAAGCAGAGAAATAGAGAGAGGAAGGTTTGATCACAGATCAAGCACTAAATTCTGCACCAATCCTTACTCATCCGCGGCCTCTATAATACATACGTATATATCTATATATATATATATATATGTATATGTCACGCCATAAAAGTCTGACGACACCTAATATTCATTACCCTATATGTGAATGCTAAGCCGACTTTAGTATTGATTATCGCCCATCGGGCCCGACGCATGGAACGAATAGCCTCCGTCTCTATGTGTTCAGGCGTGGCGCAAAGCTGGACTTCACTGCTTGACTTACCACTACACTACACTATACATGTGGGAGTTCAGTGTATCTATAGCACGAACTCGGCTCGAGGGCCCTTAACGCCAGTAATCTGATTACTGATTTGTATTTTGCAGCGGCCGTGGAGTGTTGAGCGGTGCACGGCCGGTATGGCGACAGGTCTGTGTATCACGTGGGTCATTGTCGGATTAGTGCACAAACTCGTGAAGTCACGCTTCGTGGATACACAAACAATTCATTGGCATTCGCTTTTAACGGCTCTCGGAGGAAGCAGATTCCAGTGACTCAGGTAAGATTATTATTTAACTCATCTGAAGTGTTTATGTTATGGACACTTCCGCTCTAACGGGTCTGGAATGGGGTCCAGTGTCAGGGTTACGTTAGTCAAAAGTTTCCCTGTCGAATGTTGATTTTTTTTACGATGTTCCGTGTCGCTTTGTATTAGATGCCGCTATCTGTGTCATGGATATCGCTTTTTCACACCCTCAGTGCTGGGGCGGCACTAGAGGGGGGTTTACGGTGGTTGCAACCTCCCACTTGGGGACTTGAACATACACTGTTAAAATCGGGTTCTCCGAGCAACGCCCACCCCCTCCGCCCCACCCTCCCCCCGCCCCCCCCCCGGTCGCAAGTTTTCAAAGTGCAACCCCCCCCCCTTTATCAAATTCTTAGATCCGCCCCTGTCAATGTCGAAACTTAGGAGTCAATGTCGAAAGTCGATTTTTCAAATATGCCTGTGTCGCTTGTCGCCTTTTACCCCTACAGACCCCTTCTAACGTATGTATTTTAAAAAATACCAATATGTTGACGTCATCACGGTGGTCGTGTGACATCAACCAAAGATGTGCATGCGTTGGACATCATATAATAAGGCGTGTAGGTTGACGTATAATGATCCTGCATGTACCTCCATCAAACGACTTGTTGTGAACGGTCTGTGCACTATAGCATTCGCCCCATTGGCGCAGCACCGGAAGTTGCATCAAATAAAACAAGAATTGACAATGATTTTGCATTAAAAAGTGCGTGGAGTCGGCGTCTGACTCACGGGTCCATATTTTTTATCATAATTTAAATAATTAATTATATATTCAAAGACAATGTGGATATGTTTGGGTCCAATGCGCCGCTGACGCGATGTTGGCCAGAACCCGCCATTACCCAGGGGTACTTTACGATTCACTTACAGACCCATCCTCGCTCCCCCCCCCCCGCCACCCCCCTCCCACATATATATATGTGTATAAACATAATGTTTTCTGAAGGGGAGAAAGTTGTCGCGGTCGGAAGGTGTAACCCCTTGGGAAGAAGAAAGAAAACCCGATCTGCCTTGACGTCAAAGCCACGAATGACAAGAATCATACCCTAGTGGCTCCCCTAGCTTTCGACTTTCCTTTGATTTCGAATTCCGAACGAAAGTTTTCGCCCCCGAGGCATCCATAGTAATACGGGTCCCCTCCCCCTCTGGAAAGCGCCGCCAGTGACACTTATTTAGCAGCGTGGCTGTATCACTCTCCAGGGGGTGTTTCATTGAGAGCGTCCACCAGGTGGCGGTGCGTCTCCATCATGGCGGTGACGTGGCCGGGAAGAGTCGTTAATGAAGGTATAGATAGCGCGCTGGCTGGCGGCTGCAGCTCTCGAGGGCTGCTGCAGCGCCCGATGGATGCTGCTGCGCCCGGTGGCCCATGGCGGTAAAATCTTAGCGGGATCAGAAATGAAGTCGTGCCGCTTTGATGAGGATGGATCTGTACTGGACAGCCAACAGCTGAGCCCACACAGGGGATGGGTGAGGGGAATGTTCTTTCTTTAGTATGTCTGGATCACGCCAAGAAAGAAAGAGGCAGCGAAGGAAGAGGAAAGAAAAGGGTGGAAGTAAGATAAGTCGTTATGGCATCATGCGGTGTAGGCAGCGAGAATAAGGGTTTCATCGCATGAAAAGCGAATTCACGTCGGGTAATAGGAGCAGGGTGGGCCGAGGGGGGGGGGAGGTGTGAGGGGAGGATATGAGAGTGGGGGGGTGTTTGGGTGGGGGTTAATGGGCACCTAGAGGGAACGGAAAACTCCTGGGTACCATCAGACTGGGTGATGTCAGCCTCGGGGAATGGTTTTAAGATCATTTGCAGTCAGTTTGTTGCTCATTACACGATAGGTCCTCTCTGTAGTAAATCACTAGAACAAATTGAAAATCACCTCCCTGATACACCGCATGGGACTTTAGCACGAGTGGAATGAATGAAGTGTATTACGGCACTGTAGGAGCCACCCAATGCCACAGCAATATCCGAATCCTAGCCTCAACAATAACTCTTGGACCAGCGTCGCTCAGGTTCCTAGCCTCAACAATAACTCTTGGACCATTGTCGCTCAGGTTCCTAGCCCCAACAATAACTCTTGGACCAGAGTCGCTCAGGTTCCAAGCACGAGTTGAATAACGTGGACGGTCTGTAAGAGGTCTGTAAGTGTTGGAAAACCTCTGGTCTAGAAATATATCTTATTAATAGATCCAATACAAATTCACGCCTTTTAGTTATTTTGCAATATGCAAATGTCAGTGTTCATTTGACTGCAGTATTAAAAGTAAAATGATCTGCCTAAGCTATGTCCATGAATGACAACGTTTTTTCTGACTTGTGCCTGCTCCTAATACGCCGTAATGTTTACCTCTTTGTCGCATTTCTTACGCCAATGACATGATTTCACAGGTAAAGGGAAGACAGGAAATACCTATTTGTCAGTCCAATATTACTGCTGAATTTGTCCCCGATCTGTCTCAGACTGCCATCTATGATGTGAGTACGCTGGCGATGGGTACAATACGCTCTCCACACAGACACCATAGTGTTCATACACCATATTGTGGAAGTCAGTTTTATGCTTCGTGTCGTAAAATAACCCGTATGAAAAAGCATGGTACTTTAGCGGAGGTAGATACCATGGTATACCAGCATATATCATGGTATGCCATGGTAAACCAAGTTGTTTTTCATAAAGGAAATGGCCGTATTCCTAATTATGACAAATGCTTTTAAAGTGGGTGTCTGAACCATACTGATATGTGTATCTGTGGTGGTTGCACACGATGTCTGAACTAAGTGGCGATCAGTGGCTTAACATGTGGTGGGTGTTCACTGAATATGCCCCTCACGAAAAAAAAGGAAAAATACTTATCGATGGGATCTGGCAGATTTTATTCTTTTACTTAGAATATCTGTGAGATATATGTCACAACACCCCATACCCCCCCCCCACCCTCTGCATCCCCATACACCACTTCAAATCCTTCCTGATGCCGGGTGCCCCCTCCCCCCCCCCGCTCCTTCCCACTCCAACCCACGCAAGTCACGGCTTTATGACCAATCGATATTTTATCCCTCGGGGATTTTTTTTCGATAAGTCTAATGGACCATGATAAAGCACGGGTAGATTTAACTGTCGAACTATTTCCGGGGGCAAGGTTTTCTCTTTGGGGATGCAAGGCGGCATTACACGGTACCCCGAGCAGGGAAGTCGGGATCATGTCTGATCCAGACACATTATGCTGCCTCATCCCCAGGATCGTGGGACGTGGAAAAAACCACCACGTTGCTACCTTTTCCCCTCGTTCTGAGTAAGCAGTGCAGTATGTCTCTCGTCTACCAAGCCTCACCCGAGTCTCAGTGGCAACTTCAAATGCCTCTCGCCCGTTGCCCGTCGCTGCCCCCTTGGGCCGCCGAGTCTGTTTTACTATCACCCTCCCTCCACCCTACTTTAATCCCCCTCCCCCCCCCCCATCGTCGTCTCCCAGCTTTATCCCTCAGCCCCCCCCCCCCACACACACACACAACACACACATACCGTCTCCTTACCCCCACCCTACTTTAACCACCACCCCACAGTCGTCTCCCACTTACCCCAATCCTGACGGGGCACCCCACCATCGCACCCTCTCCGCCACCACCGCTCCTGTGGGGCTAGCAGGGGTTACAATGGATGGCCCTGGCTGATAAATCCCGGGATTTCCGGGGACACTCGCCCGGCGACAAATTGAATTGTTCTCGGCCGTCGCGTACGGTAGACGCCAAGGCCGGGCGACTGGCTGGCGCGGGACAGGGGGGTGGGGGTGTAGAGGGTGGGAGGGGGCCAGGTGTCAACCAGGAGAAAAAGGTGGGGGGCGGCAGGGGCAACCAGGTCAAAGGGATGGGGGGCGGCCAGGGTCAACCAGGAGAAAGGGGTGGGGCGGGGCGGCCATGGTCAACCAGCAGTGTGGGATGGGGGGTGGGCGGCAGGGGTAATGTAAGAGAAAAGGGTTGGGGGGGGGGGGGTGGCATGGGTCAACCATGAGAAAGGTATGGGGGGGGGCGGCAGGGTCAACCAGGAAATAGGCATCTGGGGGGGGAGAGGTCAACCAGGAGAGAGAGATGGGGTGGGGGGGGGCAGCAGGGGTCAACGAGTAGAAAGGGATGGGGGGGGGAGGAGCAATGGTCAACTGCGAGTGGGACATTGGCGGAGGAGTAAGCGAGAAGGGCTGGAGAGCGGGTGGGGGTCAACCTGGGGGGTCGCGGACAGAGGGGTGTCAATCAGGGACTGGGGGGGAGGGGTGGCCCGAGGACGAGGGGGAGGGGGAGGGGGTGGGGAAGGGGGACGAGGAAGGGGATGGGAGGGGTAACACCACGCGGAGAAGAGGCGGGAATTGGGCAAGGGCCAAGGGAGCAACCGCTAGGGGCAGGGAAGGGAGGGCGTGGGCGAGGCGGGAAGGGGGGGTCCTACAGGGGCAGCGATCAAGTATACATCAACGAGAGGATGGGGAGCGCAAGGGGATGGGGGAGGGGGTGGTCGCAACACTGAGAGAGCCTGACAAGTTACCCGCCACGCCCCATTAGGCACCCCTCACCGCTAACCCAGGGCATCATCCCCTCGAGACGCCTTGCCGCTGCTGGGCGGGTGAGCGGGGAGGGGGAGGTGGCAGGCGAATGCAACTGGCGGGGCGCCGGTGGGAGGTAGGGGAGAGGTGGCTAGGTCACGACGCCGACCGCAAGGTGGCAATTTCCCGGTATAACAAATGGACTGACAGGAACCGGAAGTGGTTGTTCCCCGCCCGATGCGCAGCCAATCAGAAGGCCGGGAGAAGATGTCGGGGACCAGAGACAAAGGGATCAGAGAGCCAGAG
>OZ025250.1:18747581-18918376 GCA_964019135.1 Arenicola marina | reverse complement strand
GATTCCCTTGTTATATATTTTTTTATATATAATTGTCGAGATAGCAGATTCGTGATCTGCACATTCTGCTATAGTAGCGTCATGCGGAACGTTGCAACAATGTTTACGAGCTAGAAGCCATCTTTCTAAAACTGACATGTTAATTTACCGATTGTTGAGTACTTGATAAGCAATAATTAGCGTTGTTCCACATTCGATCGTATTAATGTATATTGTGTCTGCTCAGCAGTATTAATTTAAAATTTGATTTTATCTAACACGTTTCTTGCCTGTTTGGCCTGTTCATGCGTTATTTCAATATACGGATAAAGAATGGATATTTTGTATTATTTAGTGCAGGACACATACAGTGCGATATATAATTATTTTAATCCATTTATGAACCGATTTGGCAAGCATCTCATCAATGAATCAATTCGCAATAAATAACAATAAATATATTTAAAATAATTTCGACAGTTATCATCCCTAGGAAATACAGCCACATAGAGGTAAACCCTGATGGCTGGGGGTCATAAAACGTAATTTACAGGTCATGGCAACTGTTGCCATGGTTACTATACATTACGCCAGCCGCGCACATAGGGACCGTCCGTCATGGTATCTTCATTCCAGATCGCCCCGACATAATTACTCCATATGACCTTCTGTACTACATATTCAATTACCAGCTGAGAGAGATGTCATCCCAGCTCTTTGGTCCGGAATGACCCATGGCCATGTCACAACCCACTCCCACCCCGTCTCACCACCCCTGGAGATGTGACCCCACATGATCCAACCCATCCCACCCCGGGCATTATCCAATGTCAAGTTCCCACCTACTCGCTAGGGGGCGTTCGGATCCTCCGCCCAGACCACTGCTGTCGGCCGGGAAACAATGTCACGATTCTTCAGAAAAAAAGGTTGAATAAGTAATTATAATATCAGTAATGAAAATAATCGTTTTACAAGAAGTAAAACGAATAAGTAATTAAAACATCAGTATAACATCAAGCTAATAGTTAACAGTTAGTAGCACTATAATCGATAACTGGTGCCGAGCTCTGTGTTTTGTGATACTGTGGGTGGGTAGGTATAAGCTGGGTCCCCGGCATTGGCTTGTGGAAAGACCTTCAGATGTACTTCCGGTTCTATCAATATGCGCAGCGCCGTCCTGGCGGGTGAGAGTGCGAATGCGTTGCGGAAGTAGCCGACAACAAAGATTGAGCAGCGCCCCTGGCGGTTTGTGTCAAGGCAGTGAGTGATCCGATGTTTCACATCACTGGGTTGCGTACCGTAGCACGATCGATCGATCGCACTCGACAAATAAAGAATTGAACTTGGTGGATTGGTCAAGGACGCGTGCAATTTTGAAGCGGAAGTGGGGTATGGTTCGTCGCGGTCAAGAGCAGTCCCGCACGATAATATTAAGCTCTGGACGACGATTCTTTTCAAATATGTGGGGATAACACGTAAATATCGATACTTAATAATTATCTTTTATTCATCAATATTTTACACTATTTAGATTGTGCTGCTGTTCGATGTGACCAATGTCGTACCGTAGCAAATTCCGAGTGACCAAACATGTTCGCGGCGGTCGATCGTGCTCCGGTAAGTAGCCCTGGTCGATCGTGCTCCGGTAAGTAGCCCTGGTTGATCGTGCTCCGGTAAGTAGCCCTGGTTGATCGTGCTCCGGTAAGTAGCCCTGGTTGTTCGTGCTCCGGTAAGTAGCCCTGGTCGATCGTGCTCCGGTAAGTAGCCCTGGTTGATCGTGCTCCGGTAAGTAGCCCTGGTCGATCGTGCTCCGGTAAGTAGCCCTGGTTGATCGTGCTCCGGTAAGTAGCCCTGGTTGATCGTGCTCCGGTAAGTAGCCCTGGTCGATCGTGCTCCGGTAAGTAGCCCTGGTCGATCGTGCTCCGGTAAGTAGCCCTGGTCGATCGTGCTCCGGTAAGTAGCCCTGGTCGATCGTGCTCCGGTAAGTAGCCCTGGTTGATCGTGCTCCGGTAAGTAGCCCTGGTTGTTCGTGCTCCGGTAAGTAGCCCTGGTCGATCGTGCTCCGGTAAGTAGCCCTGGTCGATCGTGCTCCGGTAAGTAGCCCTGGTTGATCGTGCTCCGGTAAGTAGCCCTGGTCGATCGTGCTCCGGTAAGTAGCCCTGGTCGATCGTGCTCCGGTAAGTAGCCCTGGTCGATCGTGCTCCGGTAAGTAGCCCTGGTCGATCGTGCTCCGGTAAGTAGCCCTGGTCGATCGTGCTCCGTTAAGTAGCCCTGGTTGATCGTGCTCCGGTAAGTAGCCCTGGTTGTTCGTGCTCCGGTAAGTAGCCCTGGTCGATCGTGCTCCGGTAAGTAGCCCTGGTCGATCGTGCTCCGGTAAGTAGCCCTGGTCGATCGTGCTCCGGTAAGTAGCCCTGGTCGATCGTGCTCCGGTAAGTAGCCCTGGTCGATCGTGCTCCGGTAAGTAGCCCTGGTCGATCGTGCTCCGGTAAGTAGCCCTGGTCGATCGTGCTCCAGTAAGTAGCCCTGGTCGATCGTGCTCCGGTAAGTAGCCCTGGTCGATCGTGCTCCGGTAAGTAGCCCTGGTCGATCGTGCTCCGGTAAGTAGCCCTGGTCGATCGTGCTCCGGTAAGTAGCCCTGGTCGATCGTGCTCCAGTAAGTAGCCCTGGTCGATCGTGCTCCGGTAAGTAGCCCTGGTCGATCGTGCTCCGTTAAGTAGCCCTGGTTGATCGTGCTCCGGTAAGTAGCCCTGGTTGTTCGTGCTCCGGTAAGTAGCCCTGGTCGATCGTGCTCCGGTAAGTAGCCCTGGTCGATCGTGCTCCGGTAAGTAGTCCTGGTCGATCGTGCTCCGGTAAGTAGCCCTGGTCGATCGTGCTCCGGTAAGTAGCCGTGGTTGATCGTGCTCCGGTAGGTAGCCCTGGTCGATCGTGCTCCGGTAAGTAGCCCTGGTCGATCGTGCTCCGGTAAGTAGCCCTGGTCGATCGTGCTCCGGTAAGTAGCCCTGGTTGATCGTGCTCCGGTAAGTAGCCCTGGTTGATCGTGCTCCGGTAAGTAGCCCTGGTTGATCGTGCTCCGGTAAGTAGCCCTGGTCGATCGTGCTCCGTTAAGTAGCCCTGGTTGATCGTGCTCCGGTAAGTAGCCCTGGTTGTTCGTGCTCCGGTAAGTAGCCCTGGTCGATCGTGCTCCGGTAAGTAGCCCTGGTCGATCGTGCTCCGGTAAGTAGCCCTGGTCGATCGTGCTCCGGTAAGTAGCCCTGGTCGATCGTGCTCCGGTAAGTAGCCCTGGTCGATCGTGCTCTGGTAAGTAGCCCTGGTTGATCGTGCTCCGGTAAGTAGCCCTGGTTGATCGTGCTCCGGTAAGTAGCCCTGGTCGATCGTGCTCCGGTAAGTAGCCCTGGTCGATCGTGCTCCGGTGAGTAGCCCTGGTTGATCGTGTTCCGGTAAGTAGCCCTGGTTGATCGTGCTCCGGTAAGTAGCCCTGGTTGATCGTGCTCCGGTAAGTAGCCCTGGTTGATCGTGCTCCGGTAAGTAGCCCTGGTTGATCGTGCTCCGGTGAGTAGCCCTGGTTGATCGTGCTCCGGTGAGTAGCCCTGGTTGATCGTGCTCCGGTAAGTAGCCCTGGTTGATCGTGCTCCGGTAAGTAGCCCTGGTCGATCGTGCTCCGGTAAGTAGCCCTGGTCGATCGTGCTCCGGTAAGTAGCCCTGGTTGATCGTGCTCCGGTAAGTAGCCCTGGTCGATCGTGCTCCGGGAAGTAGCCCTGGTTGATCGTGCTCCGGTAAGTAGCCCTGGTCGATCGTGCTCCAGTAAGTAGCCCTGGTCGATCGTGCTCCGGTAAGTAGCCCTGGTCGATCGTGCTCCGGTAAGTAGCCCTGGTTGATCGTGCTCCGGTAAGTAGCCCTGGTTGATCGTGCTCCGGTAAGTAGCCCTGGTCGGTCGTGCTCCGGTAAGTAGCCCTGGTTGATCGTGCTCCGGTAAGTAGCCCTGGTTGATCGTGCTCCGGTAAGTAGCCCTGGTTGATCGTGCTCCGGTAAGTAGCCCTGGTTGTTCGTGCTCCGGTAAGTAGCCCTGGTCGATCGTGCTCCGGTAAGTAGCCCTGGTTGATCGTGCTCCGGTAAGTAGCCCTGGTTGATCGTGCTCCGGTAAGTAGCCCTGGTCGATCGTGCTCCGGTAAGTAGCCCTGGTCGATCGTGCTCCGGTAAGTAGCCCTGGTTGATCGTGCTCCGGTAAGTAGCCGTGGTTGTTAAGACGAAAATCTACGATTTTCGTCTTATGTCGGTGTGTTCGGTTTGTCTGTCTGTCTGTCTGTCTGTCTGTCTGTCTGTCTGTCTGTCTGTCGGAGCATTATCTGTCGAATGCCTAAAGATATCGTTCTCTTCTTTTACCAAAACATTCCGACAGCCAATCGACAGGTCAAGTTCGTGAATGGGCAATATAACTCAAAGGTCAAGGTCACGATGACGTCATACGTCCAAAACACATTTTTCGCTCTAGCTCTCTTAATATTGCAGTTAGAGAGCCGCAATTAGTGTCAAAATACTCAGCTCCTCAAAGTCTTTCTCGTTACTGACATCAGATTTGATGTAGGATGAAAAGTTTTCGCGCCACGGGCTCTTGAAAATTGACAACTTTGGATTTTTTTTTTTTTTATACAAAGTTTGAGATATCGACTTCTCCTTCTGCATAGATAATGCCACGGCCTACCGTCAGACCAAGTTTGTAGATGGGCAATCTAGGTCAAAGGTCAAGGTCACAGGAATTTTTCACATTTCGCTTAACCATTGAAAGATAGGACCAAAAATCGGAAAAATCACTACTACTGTCTTAGTTTTCATCTAATGACGCTCACCATTATTTCTGTTATTGGGCCCATAGGTACGTTATATATCGCCTCAAAATTGTAAAAATCGCCCGAATAGTTTTCCCGCTAAAAATTCCCAAAGTTTAACATGGGATCCTACGGCAGCATTTTGGCGGGAAAGTGGTCTCAATTTCTCCGTGAAGGGCACAAGTGAGACAAACGTCACCTGGCGTGATACATGACATTAGTAATTGGGCACGAATAACTATATTGGTCAAGGTCACGCTTCCAAGGTCAAGGTCGCAGCAAGGTCAAGGACACGAAACATGTGTTCCCGCGTAACTTCGTTAATATCGCGTCTAGATATTCGTTGTTTGTTGGAGAGTATTCTGCGGAGAGAGGCGGACACGCATGACTGGCTCAAATGTTTCCGGATACTGAACGATTTTCGAGTAATCGGCCAATCTATATTCAGCGTACGTGTCAAGTGGCGTTTTAAACTTTGCAAGGCCATAACTCGGTTAATATTTGAGATAGGGAGCCCAGATTTGGCATGAATGGAGAGAGAAATGTGAGCTAGACTTGTGAAAACCACCTCAGAAATGCTCTAGGACGCTTAGTTTGGCCGCTAGAGCGCTCACAAGAGGTGCACCCCCCTCCATGCCGACGCTCCCATTATGAGTCAACGGCGATATGGACCGGCACTCTTTCGGGGTTGCGATGGCCGCCGTTCGCTTAATAGCGACGCTAGAGAGTCGGGATTAGTTGCAAACGACGGGCAAACGTCGACTTGGATATGGAAACCGCCTTCACATTTTGCCTATCACGCATAGTTTTCCCGCTAAAAATTCCCAAAGTTTAACATGGGACCATACGGGAGCATTTTGGCGGGAAAATGACCTCCCCAATTTCTCCATGAAGGGGACATCTCAGACAAACGACACCTTGCGTGAAACATGACAGTAGTATTTGGGCGGAAAGTACTATATTGATCAAGGTTACGCTTCCAAGGTCAAGGTCACGGCAAGGTCATGATCATGAAACATGTTTTCCCGCGTAACTCAGTTAATATTGGGTCTAGAGATCCGCGGTTTGTTTCAAAGTATTCTTCAGAGACAGGCGCGAAAGTTATGTGCCTTCGGATTTCACCTCACATTTATAGTTTTTGAGTTGGATGATCAATTGTAACCCAAGAAAAATTATACAAAATTGCGGTGACCACATGCATGCAGATAGATTACCTACATGTGGTGGAATATGTACCAATATTACTAACATCATGTGTGCCAAATGCCATGGAAATCGAACCAGTAGTTTGAACGCAAAGAAATATTATCCCATTATAAAGACTCGATTCCGCCACTTGAAGACGGATCGAGACGTTTCGGCCTATATAACCCAATATTGTCACTAGCCCTTTGCAATTCTATGTTCAAAAACTGACGCCCGCGGGCCGAATGTTTTTTTTATATCAACCGAAATGTGTTTCCAGCATAAAAACGAAAAATTATTAATAATAGGTACCCAGTTGGGTTTGAACACCCAACCTTCATGCCCACTGTCCAAAGCCTTATCCACTACGCCAAAGTGCCGCGTTGTACGTATATGCTACTGTTTCAGAAGTCCCCAAACCCGCTCGATCAGTCATATTTCATACGAAATCCTGCCCTCGGTCTTCCATAGGCTCGACCGAAGCACAACATCCGCCCGTCTCGATCTTTATATCTCGCACCACAACGAAACAGGTCCACATTGGGTAATATTGGGTATATATCCGCGGTTTGTTTCAGAGTATTCTTTAGAGACTTTTTGGAGATTCATATATTCTCGCTATCTTCCAGCTATGTTATAAGCGGGATTATGAATGCGGCCCCTTTATCTGTGACCTTTCATAGTTATCGGCTCATGGTCAGTTGCACCTATCCCCCGATTTTCGTCTTTCCTCTCAAGCTATGCTTGACAAATTCTAGTTCTCAGTGTCACGCAGACGCTTGGTGAACACCACCATCGGCTTTAATCTTCCCGCGATAGAGGGCGCTTCCTCGTGCGTCATTAAAGCTGCTTGTCGAGCTTTTCCCGCCCAATCTAAACCCAGGCGATATACATATCACAATTTTTGCACAAGACGGTTGTTTTACTCAGAATTATAAATTCAGAAACCTAATAAACATCGCCGTTTCGGCAGTGATATGGCAAACGTGTCTATCCCGGGACACCGCAGAACTCTGTCACGACACTGCTACCTATACCAAAGCATCGCTAAGCACAAACACGGATGATGTTTACTAACATGAAAACCTTGATTAATTGATATCACGGGCAAGGATGAGAGACTCAATTTGGCAGTCTGGCATGCGCGGAATATAGACAAAAGATTTTGGATGATTCAAGGACTGAGTTCTTATTTGTATTTTAGTGTGGCGGGTAAGACATTGATATAAAAATTTAAAATTACACCAAAGCCCTTGTGTTTGATATATCTGCTTGACTGTTCGCACTGACATGGTCCTGAAATACTGTGACATCAGGTCTGGGATAGACGCCCACCACACTCTACGACTGAATACTTGCAATGATTTACAATCTCTCAGGGTCGTAATATAAAATGAATATGACATTGCTTTTCGTGCCAGCATAAATCTCCAGTCTCAATATATGGGAGACTTATGGACAGATAATGCTTTCTTGTACTGGAACCACGGGATGCATTTCTCTGGGCCAGGACGCCCGGGGTATGCCGACCGGTATACTCAACCTCTTCCAAGCGTGCCGATAGGGCTATGCCGATAGGGCTATGCGGCGTGACAAATACATGTTCACACCGGTCAGGTCCGGTGCCTTTAGGGGCAATGAAGCCAGCCTAGACGGTCACTTTACAATTAGCCGCCATCTTCTTCTGAATGTCCCTGAATGCGCTGTTTTGAGCAGATTGGCATGCCGCATGAATGCGCACCTGACCCGGGTCACAGAAATGTCGCGAAACTTACCGTTGCATAATGTGCGTATTCGGTTTATCTTTATCAAATCCACCCGATGCCACATGTATATCGATGTGATATAAACATTAGGCCGCTTACCACATTATTGAGTCATATTGTGAAATCCCACATTTAGCAGCTTATCACATTAACAAGGATACCAATGCAGATATAGAGGTCTACATGAAAAGCCCATGTCATTATCACCTTGCTACATGATCCCCTGGTTCTCTGCGAAGAATACGTATATATATATATATATATATATATCGCTTTGTTAATACGTGACTCCTCAATCTTTTCCATTTTCGGACACTCTCTACGCTGACCTTCTGATAATACCCTAGTGCGCATGTGCGGAAACAACAGCGCTCCCTTGCGGAAAGAAGAGAAAAACAAAGAAAAAAACTGGGACCATCCATACAACCTTGAGAGTCGAGACATCTGACCTTGTGTGATACACCGCTCCAGTGAGCAACGATTAAAAGTAACTGCCCTACGTCCCTTATTCCCTTGGGGGAGATTATCAACCAGCCTAACAGTGGGTGATGGCTACACCGTCAGAGAGGGTCGCGCTCACCATTAGACATGGCTGAGCGCAGTCACAGAGCACAGTGCACAGAGAGGAGAGAGGCGACAGACTGTTGATGTGGCTGAACGCAGTCACAGAGAGGCGACAGACTGTTGATGTGGCTGAACGCAGTCAGAGAGAGGCGACAGACTGTTGATGTGGCTGAACGCAGTCACAGAGAGGAGAGAGGCGACAGACTGTTGATGTGGCTGAACGCAGTCACAGAGAGGCGACAGACTGTTGATGTGGCTGAACGCAGTCACAGAGAGGCGACAGACTGTTGATGTGGCTGAACGCAGTCAGAGAGAGGCGACAGACTGTTGATGTGGCTGAACGCAGTCACAGAGAGGAGAGAGGCGACAGACTGTTGATGTGGCTGAACGCAGTCACAGAGAGGCGACAGACTGTTGATGTGGCTGAACGCAGTCACAGAGAGGCGACAGACTGTTGATGTGGCTGAACGCAGTCAGAGAGAGGCGACAGACTGTTGATGTGGCTGAACGCAGTCACATAGAGGCGACAGACTGTTGATGTGGCTGAACGCAGTCACATAGAGGCGACAGACTGTTGATGTGGCTGAACGCAGTCACAGAGAGGCGACAGACTGCTGGTGTGGCTGAACGCAGTCACAGAGAGGCGACAGACTGTTAGTGTGGCTGAACGCAGTCACAGAGAGGCGACAGACTGTTGATGTGGTTGAACGCAGTCACAGAGAGGCGACAGACTGTTAGTGTGGCTGAACGCAGTCACAGAGAGGAGAGAGGCGACAGACTGTTAGTGTGGCTGAACGCAGTCACAGAGAGGAGAGAGGCGACAGACTGTTGATGTCACTGAACGCAGTCACAGGGAGGAGAGAGACGACAGACTGTTAGTGTGGCTGAACGCAGTCACAGAGAGGCGACAGACTGTTGATGTGGCTGAACGCAGTCACAGAGAGGCGACAGACTGTTGATGTGGCTGAACGCAGTCACATAGAGGCGACAGACCGTTGATGTGGCTGAACGCAGTCACAGAGAGGCGACAGACTGCTGGTGTGGCTGAACGCAGTCACAGAGAGGCGACAGACTGTTGATGTGGCTGAACGCAGTCACAGAGAGGCGACAGACTGTTGATGTGGCTGAACGCAGTCAGAGAGAGGCGACAGACTGTTGATGTGGCTGAACGCAGTCACAGAGAGGCGACAGACTGTTGATGTGGCTGAACGCAGTCACATAGAGGCGACAGACCGTTGATGTGGCTGAACGCAGTCACAGAGAGGCGACAGACTGCTGGTGTGGCTGAACGCAGTCACAGAGAGGCGACAGACTGTTGATGTGGCTGAACGCAGTCACAGAGAGGCGACAGACTGTTGATGTGGCTGAACGCAGTCACAGAGAGGCGACAGACTGTTGATGTGGCTGAACGCAGTCACATAGAGGCGACAGACTGTTGATGTGGCTGAACGCAGTCACAGAGAGGCGACAGACTGCTGGTGTGGCTGAACGCAGTCACAGAGAGGCGACAGACTGTTAGTGTGGCTGAACGCAGTCACAGAGAGGAGAGAGGCGACAGACTGTTAGTGTGGCTGAACGCAGTCACAGAGAGGAGAGAGGCGACAGACTGTTGATGTCACTGAACGCAGTCACAGGGAGGAGAGAGACGACAGACTGTTGGTGTGGCTGAACGCAGTCACAGAGAGGATAGAGGCGACAGACTGTTGGTGTGGCTGAACGCAGTCACAGAGAGGCGACAAACTGTTGATGTCACTGAACGCAGTCACAGAGAGCGAAGAGGCGACAGACTGTTGATGTGGCTGAACGCAGTCAAAGAGAGGGGAGAGGCGACATTCTGTTTATGTGACTGAACGCAGTCACAGATAGGGAGAGGCGACAGACTGTTGGTTTACTGAACGCAGTTACAGAGAGCGAAGAGGCGACAGACTGTTGATGTGGCTGAACGCAGTCACAGAGAGGCGACAGACTGTTGGTGTGGCTGAACGCAGTCACAGAGAGGGGAGAGGCGACATACTGTTTATGTGACTGAACGCAGTCACAGATAGGCAGAGGCGACAGACTGTTGGTTTAACTGAACGCAGTCACAGAGAGGGGAGAGGCGACAGACTGTTGATGTGGCTAAACGAAGTCCCAGAGAGGGGACAAACTGTTGATAACACTGAACGCAGTCACAGAGAGCGAAGAGGCGACAGACTGTTGGTGTGGCTGAACGAAGTCAAAGAGAGGCGACATACTGCTGGTGTGGCTAAACGCAGTCACAGAGAGGGGAGAGGCGACATACTGTTTATGTGACTGAACGCAGTCACAGATAGGGAGAGGCGACAGACTGTTGGTTTACTGAACGCAGTCACAGAGAGCGAAGAGGCGACAGACTGTTGATGTGGCTGAACGCAGTCACAGAGAGGCGACAGACTGTTGGTGTGGCTGAACGCAGTCACAGAGAGGGGAGAGGCGACATACTGTTTATGTGACTGAACGCAGTCACAGATAGGCAGAGGCGACAGACTATTGGTTTACTGAACGCAGTCACAGAGAGCGAAGAGGCGACAGACTGTTGATGTGGCTGAACACAGTCACAGAGAGGGGAGAGGTGACAAACTGTTGATGTCACTGAACGCAGTCACAGAGAGCAAAGAGGCGACAGACTGTTGATGTGGCTGAACGCAGTCAAAGAGAGGCGACATACTGCTGGTGTGGCTAAACGCAGTCACAGAGGGGGGAGAGGCGACAGGCTGTTGATGTCACTGAACGCAGTCACAGAGAGCGAAGAGGCGACAGACTGTTGATGTGGCTGAACGCACTCACAGAGGGGGGAGAGGCAACAGGCTGTTGATGTCACTGAACGCAGTCACAGAGAGCGAAGAGGCGACAGACTGTTGATGTGGCTGAACGCAATCACAGAGGGGGGAGAGGCGACAGGCTGTTGATGTCACTGAACGCAGTCACAGAGAGCGAAGAGGCGACAGACTGTTGATGTGGCTGAACGCACTCACAGAGGGGGGAGAGGCAACAGGCTGTTGATGTCACTGAACGCAGTCACAGAGAGCGAAGAGGCGACAGACTGTTGATGTGGCTGAACGCAATCACAGAGGGGGAGAGGCGACAGGCTGTTGATGTCACTGAACGCAGTCACAGAGAGCGAAGAGGCGACAGACTGTTGATGTGGCTGAACGCACTCACAGAGGGGAGAGAGGCGACAGGCTGTTGATGTCACTGAACGCAGTCACAGAGAGCGAAGAGGCGACAGACTGTTGATGTGGCTGAACGCAATCACAGAGGGGGGAGAGGCGACAGGCTGTTGATGTCACTGAACGCAGTCACAGAGAGGGGAGAGGCGACAGACTGTTGATGTGGCTGAACGCACTCACAGAGGGGGGAGAGGCGACAGGCTGTTGATGTCACTGAACGCAGTCACAGAGAGCGAAGAGGCGACAGACTGTTGATGTGGCTGAACGAACTCACAGAGGGGGGAGAGGCGACAGGCTGTTGATGTCACTGAACGCAGTCACAGAGAGCGAAGAGGCGACAGACTGTTGATGTGGCTGAACGCAGACACATAGAGATGCGATAAACTGTTCATGTCACTGAACGCAGTCACAGAGAGGCGACAGACTAGTGGTATGGCTGAACTCAGCTGCAGAGAGAGAAGAGGCGACAGAACTGTTGGTGTTGCTGGACGCAGTCAGAGAGGGGAGAATTGCTTTAAGTAGGAAATCTTCCATTCTGCATATCGCGAATGGTTAAAGTAAGGGTGAGCCATGTCTCCTGGAGTAACCCCAACTGTTTGGTTACAATATTTGTCCTGCATATACATAGACATTTGCCCAGGCGAGATTCGAACCACGCACCGGTCGCTTGGGCTAGCCTGGCGGGTATCCCTCGACAATAACCTAACGCGCAAGTTAATGTTCCAGAGCGCAGAGACAGGCCGCACTGATGACGAGCCTGAATTGTTGCGTCGGCCGAACGCGGTGTCATGTCAACGTCCTCGACATTGGGACCCCTCGCTCGGCGCCGGAAGTGGAAACAAGCATGTGATAAAGTTGGCGTGAATACGCCATTAACGCGAAGACTATTGAACATCGCAGCCGCTGGTCTTCCTTGGGAACATGAGTGTACAGAACAGGGATGATACACCATTAAATACAGCTCATAAATCATAGGAAAGTATCTCAAGCACGGCGAGCCATCGTTATCCGCCATTGGGATGGAACGCCATGAGGCTCATAAATCACACTCTCGTAATCCTATCACAACCTCTGAAAGATCTGTGCTGTAAAAATCCACTATTTTCGATCATTGTATTCAATGTCACATATTTTTTCGCGGGTTCTGGAGTCAAATATCTACTGGAATATCAGCTGGTGGCAGTCCTATACATACGGTCAATTTATTCGGTGTGATTTATTTTGTCCATTGCGTTTAAGGAAAAACTAGTAACAAAAAGTCTACTATGAAATACCTTGCCTTGTCCAATCGACCTACCTTAATGGTGATTATGAAGGCCCGCATATTTATACATAAAATACTGATAACATAGTCTTGTCTCTCAGTTATTAACACATGTGCATCATTGATGTCCGTGTTATCATGTGTTTACTTCAATAGACATCCATCGCCCATCGCAGCATGGAAGCCCATCGTGCTTCCCGCCATGTATCACGTGATACACCAAAACAAACAAAAATCTTTGCCGTGTCGCCTCTGTTCGTGATAGTTCGGCTGCACGACTAGCACACACAGACCAAGGTTATGGAAGATAACAACGGCACCATTGCTAAATTGGGACCGGGACCTCCGTGCATGCATTGGGGGGGGGGGGGGGGTTATAGCGTTGTCCATTTGCGGATCCCCAGGTATACGTGTTTTTAAAAAAACTAACAGGAAAAAAATATAGATATTATTTAAGCAAAATTTGGGTAACACATTTTTAAAACTTTGAGTTCAAACATGTGAATCGTGTCTCTCCCCTCACCCCCACCCCCCCCCCCCCCCCTCCCCGCCACCCTAACACCCACTCTTCCCATACACATTTCTTCATTTTTACAACACCAGATCCATCAGCGAAAGTTATGTTTTAGGCCGAGCTCTCGCGACAGAACGCCCCATAGACAGCCACAGCCACAGCCACAGCCACAGCCACAGCCACAGCCACAGCCACAGCCACAGCCACAGCCACAGCCACAGCCACAGCCACAGCCACCGCTACAGCCACAGCCACAGCCACAGCCACAGCCACAGCCACAGCCACAGCCACAGCCACAGCCACAGCCACAGCCACAGCCTCAGCCACAGCCACAGCCACAGCCACAGCCACAGCCACAGCCACAGCCACAGCCACAGCCACAGCCACAGCCACAGCCACAGCCACAGCCACAGCCACAGCCACAGCTCATCGATTGTGGTTAAAAGGATAGAGGCAGAACGCCGTGATTAATAAACTTAATTCAGCCGACATCGAACAGAAGGGAGCGTTTATATTACCGGGAATTAAATCGGAATCAATACACAAGATCAGAAGCCGCACTTAAATTGACTGTACACCCTGCTTTCAGTGCCATACGGACAAAGTTAGGAGAGAACCTGAATTAATTGAATGAATGGACGGTGTACCAACCTTGAGCCGGTCATGGCGGCGGTGGAAGTCACATCATAGTATGCATTAACATCCTGTGCGTTGCAAATAAAATGTTGACATTAGGTAGCAAAAATCGAAGTAGTCCTGACTTCCTTAAAGCATCCCGGCAAACGCGGATCCGGAAAGCGAAGTGTCGCTGAGCCACTAACTAACACCTCGTCATCCGTGCTGGGGTAGTCATAAAGCTATTATCGCCACAATGGGAAGCCGTCCATCTGCTCCACGGAGCGCCCTCTACAAGGAGATTACGGTGGTGGGACGCCGGCAGCTGCTCGGGGCGCCCCCTACAATGAAGATGACTACCCCATTACCACTCCAGGCGACAGGGGAGGGGAGTGGAGGAGGGGAGAGAGCATCTCGTTTTCGCGCGATACAAACGATTTAACAAAGCACGTGGTGGCCCTCGTCTGAGAGGCAGGGTTCCGCATACCACCCTCTGGCCCCACCCACCCTCCCCCGCTCCGACCACGCCTTCCTGGGTCCGTGGCGGCTGCGCCCCCACCCTCTCTCCCCCCGACCGTCCCGCCTCTACCCCGCAGCTGTGGCTCCCGGCGGTATAAAACACACAATTGGCGGCCGTGGTTCACACGTGGTTCACGGCCACCGTCTCCTCCCCATTGATTAACTTTGTGATTCTCACGAGCCACGCGCTAATTGTTTCCATAGCGCCGGGAGCACGCGCTGAACCAGGGAACAGGGACCTCTGTGCCGGCTTAACTTGTGAAACTAAGGGCTGAACAGGGTGACATGCATCCCGGCCCCCTCAATCCTTGTCCCACCAATTACCCGTGTCTGACCCCCAGCATCAGCTGGGTTAACAATAATGCCCGTGTACCTCTCCGTGACTAACCTCAGTTGGTCCTCTGGACTAAGCAACGCGCCAAAATTCGCGATAAAACTAAGTGGTTCGACAGCAATTTAGTGTCGTTCACAATTAGTTTCGTACGCAATTAATTTCGTACGCAGTTAGTTTCCTTGAAATTTAGTTTCGCACACATGTAGTGTTCACGCAGTGTTCGCGCACAATTATTTTCGTACACAATTAGTTTCGTTTACAATTAATTCGGTGCACAATTAGTTTCGTACACAATTAGTTTCGTACACAATCAGTTTCGTTCGCAATTAGTTCTGTACACGAGGCTGACCTTAAGTTGACCCCAGCAAAGATTACCACGAAAGCCATATCCCAATCCACGACAGGCGAATTCTCCCGACAGAGGACGCTCGTCGTTCACATCGCCGTCCTATCTAGAGGTCACGTCCTTTTCCGACCAACAACGAAGTAGCCAATCACGTAGAAGGTTACGGCAGCTTGCAAAGTCATGAGCACGCTCCCTCTAGCGGGAGCGGAATGAAACTCTTTGAAGATCCCGAGGGAAAGATGGCGGGTGTGGGGGGGGGGGGGTGAGAGGAGAGGAAGGAGAAGGACGTTGGGGTACATGTTTGCGTTCGACAAACCTCCAGCAACCTGTCATATAAATAAATGGCAAGCGATTGTCGCGACGAAGCCCCGTGTCAGCCCTTCGTTACCATGGAGACGTGACGGACACAGAAGTAAGCCGGAGACTCCCGGGGTTCGCACGGTAAATGTCCAGACCAGTTAATGTGTCAAGGGTGCCCGTATGGGGACGCCGCAAGCGTGCCAACGTCAATGGCCTTCCAATGCTGAACACAACCAATATCGGGGGTTGAGCCAACAGACCTCAAGGTCTACAGTCGACCGGTATCTGTCCGCAAGAAGTCGACATGGTGACTGTTAATTAAGGGCCTACATTCAAATACAGCCATCAAAAGTAGCTTAATAAAGGGCATATAATTAAATGCAGCCATCGTAAATAGATTAATATTGGTTTCATAATTAACTATCCAAGGCTTATCATTGAATGTATCCAAGGCTTATCATTGAATGCATCTATCGCAAACAGCTTAATGTAGGGGTCATATTAATTTCCGTCAAATGACATTGTTTGATTCCAATTGCCAGAGACGTCAACACTGCCATTAAACTATATGACGCTGGAAATATCAAGAATTATACGACCGTCATATTTTAGAATCCGTTTGATTAGTTTAAATACATGCCACTAATTTCTTTTTGACCCCCCCCCTTAACCCCCCTTCACCCCATCCCAATTAAACACACATCAGATTTAAGAAAATGGTATTGTACATCAGAGCATTGGGGTCTCGGTTTAGCAAATTGTATTGTACATCAGAACATTGGGGTCTCGGTTTAGAAAATTGCATTGTACATCAGAACATTGGGGTCTCGGTTTAGAAAATTGTATTGTACATCAGAACTTTGGGGTTAGGGTTTAGCAAATTGTATTGTACATCAGAACATTGGGGTCTCGGTTTAGAAAATTGCATTGTACATCAGAACATTGGGGTCTCGGTTTAGAAAATTGTATTGTACATCAGAACTTTGGGGTTAGGGTTTAGAAAATTGTATTGTGCATCAGAACATTGGGGTCTCGGTTTAGAAAATTGCATTGTACATCAGAACATTGGGGTCTCGGTTTAGAAAATTGTATTGTACATCAGAACTTTGGGGTTAGGGTTTAGAAAATTGTATTGTGCATCAGAACATTGGGGTCTGGGTTTAGAAAATTGTATTGTACATCAGAACTTTGGGGTCTAGGTTTAGAAAATTGTATTGTGCATCAGAACATTGGGGTCTGGGTTTAGAAAATTGCATTGTGCATCAGAACTTTGGGGTCTCGGTTTAGGGTGGGATTCAGAAGACGCATGGACCCATTTCAGCCTTGACGGTTTCGATCATATTTGGAGAGAGTCTTAATATTGGATCAAGCAAACAACCCCAAAGCGATAATGAAGCTTCGCTAGGACACTCTTTACAGTACAAATTAGGAATCCTGGGCGTTGCTCTAACCGCGTGATTCTCGCTAATTCTCGTACAAATGAATGAGACTAGCAGAACCGAATTAATTGCATAAAAATGAGTCGGTAACTGTTCCACTTTTTTCTTTATAAATCGTCAAACGTTTTTTGGGGAATAACAAAGCTGGAGTTGATTACTAACTCAGGACTGCGCAGGAACCGTCGATCCAGCGCCTGGAACTTATAACCACCCGCCCCACCCCCTCGCCTCCATCCCCCCTTCCCTCACCCCCGCCCCCCTGCCACGCTCCATGTTGTTAGTTCAGCCGCCAATATCCCGGCTTCTTGCTGCAGTCACTTGTCTCATTCGGATTGCAGATCGCGGTCAGATATGTAAATCTCGCGAGAATTTGTCGCAGATCTCGCCGGCGGCGCCAAGGTCGCGCTATGCTGAGCGTCTCCTACACTTACCGCCTCCTCCCTCCACTCCCCTCCCCTCCCCTCCTGTCCGCTCTACCCCTTCCCCCTCTCCTGCGCTGACGGGAAGTCAGCCTGTTCCGTGTCTTTCAGCCAGTTACATCGCGTACCGCCCTCACGCCAATCCATCCTACCCCCGCCCCACCCCGCTATGTACCCCCACACTATCCCTAGGGCCACCAGAATCTCCCACAATGCCACTCTCATGGCATTCGACCGGAACCGGAACTCATCAGAGTTCATTAGTCAATTTAACCTCTGTTTTTGTTTTTTGTGTGAAATAAAATAAAACAAGTCACCATGGGCGTTGCTATGTTCATTGGAGAACCACAGAACAATGGGCCACCCAGGCATACGAAACATCTAAACTTCAACTAAGTTACACAATTATATCTGATAAGGATTAAGCGTCTGGAGTTTGTCAAGTTCCTTGGCTAGGTGGCCCCACCGTCTCCTAGAGTAACAGACATCTAAGTCTGAGGATTATCTGACGTGGCTCTCCCTCTTATTGGCCTATTCGGCCGATCTTGTTTGGCTCATGTGTTCACAGATGTGGCATAAAACGTAAATCCCCACATCATCCTATGGGCGGTTGACTTCAAACTTACCATAATTGATTAAACTTTAACAAAATATTTTTGAAACTTGGATATCAAATAAATGAAGACCATATATCCAGTCTAGAGACGAGATTATAGCTATCTGAGCTCATTCCGCGAATACATGCAATTTCATTGGGGAAATTGTGCCAGGGGCCCGGATGCCTTGAAACACGTAAGTACAATATTCTTGAATCCTTACTCTGTCGATGTATTCTGCTATTGCCATTATCACAGTCAACTTTAATTGCATTGATTTTAACGAATGCCCCTTATGTGAAGTGAATCCAGACAACTTCTTCTTAAAATGTCCCCAACTTGCTGCTCGACGTGCCAGGCTGATGGGGGCGATCGGTTCACAGTTCTTGGAATCACACCTTCATGTTTCTATACCAATTATGTCAAAACGCGATGCCCGTAACCTTGATACAATGCTCTTGTATGGAAGTGATCTCCTCTCGTATGAATGTAATGTGGAATTGTTTAAATTACTCTATACCTATGTACTCGAGGGTATGCGTTTTTGAATTCAAATAATGAAATCTGTTCATAAATACCATAAATATATTTCACCGAGATTCATCACTTTTGTATAAGTATTAAGATGAGCATTCACATGTGTTTGCACGTTGTTGCAAGTTTCTATAAAGAAATAAATCTTATACAAAAAACCCAGTCTAATGCTCTTCCCATAACGAGAATTATATGATCAGCGCGCTGTATAATACAAAACGTACTTACAATGAAACAGGAACATATCTAAGCTCGGTCAGACATCTTCACTCATCATGTGCTTTGCTATGTCAAGGCGACTCGCGATCCTCGTTCAATCTCATGCAATAAATATGTCAGCCACATTCGCAGCGCCTCCCTACGGAGATTTTGGAACGACAGTGAGTTAGATGCCTCAGATGGTCGTTACTTTGTGAAAATCAAAATAAAATGTCGCTGTGCCGCTTTGATTTCTATCTGTCCCCGAGCGCAGCCATTTGGCGATCAAAGTCGGGAGACTAAATGTAGGGAGAGTTGGTTTCCAGCAGAACTCACTTCATATGCGCCGCGCAATTTCTCTCAGAGGATATACATCACTAGGAAACGTGAGTATTGGTCAACACGTCAGGGCCGAGTTGAGGGAGGGGTGCTTTTCCACCCTGCAAGTGAAGGGCGCACACCCTTAACCACGCCCAGCTACCTAGCTACCACTCCTAACGGCGCTACCACCCCTACCGGCGCTACCACCCCTAACAGCCCTACCACCCCTAACAGCCCTACCACCCCTACCACCCCTACCACCCCTACGAGCGCTACCACCCCTACCGGCGCTACCACCCCTACCGGCGCTACCACCCCTAACAGCCCTACCACCCCTACCAGCGCTACCACCCCTACCAGCGCTACCACCCCTACCAGCGATACCACCCCTACCAGCGCTACCACCCCTAACAGCCCTACCATCCCTACCAGCGTTACCACCACTACCAGCCCTACCACCCCTACCAGCCCTACCACCCCTACCAGCCCTACCACCCCTACCAGCCCTACTACCCCTACGAGCGTTACCACCCCTAACAGCCCTACCACCCCTACCAGCGCTACCACCCCTACCAGCGCTACCACCCCTACCAGCGATACCACCCCTACCAGCGCTACCACCCCTAACAGCCCTACCATCCCTACCAACGCTACCACCCCTAACAGCCCTACCACCCCTACCACCCCTACCACCCCTACCGGCGCTACCACCCCTACCAGCCTCACCACCCCTACCACCTCTAACAGCGCTACCACCCCTAACAGCCCTACCACCCTAACAGCCCTACCACCCCTAACAGCGCTACCACCCCTACCAGCGCTACCACCCCTACCAGCGCTACCACCCCTACCAGCGCTACCACCCCTACCAGCACTACCACCTCTAACAGCCCTACCACCCCTACCAGCGTTACCACCCCTACCAGCCCTACCACCCCTAACAGCCCTACCACCCCTATCAGCGCTACCACTCCTACCAGCCCTACCACCTCTACCAGCGCTACCACCCCTACCAGCACTACCACCCCTACCGGCGCTACCACCCCTACCGGCCCTACCACCCCTACCAGCGCTACCACCCCTGAGAGCGCTACCACCCCTACCACCGATACCACCCCTAACAGCGCTACCACCCCTACCACCTCTACCAGCGCTACCACCCCTAACACCGCTACCACCCCTACCACCCCTACCAGCGCTACCACCCCTAACAGCCCTACCACCCCTACCACCCCTACCAGCGCTAACACCCCTACCAGCCCACCCTGACCCCTCCATAATTCACATCACGACCTCTCAGTCACCCAAAACGCTTGTCCGCCTCCACAAATTCACGAGCGCTGACCCATGTTGCTCATAATTGACCTCCATGGCTAGTGGCGTGAGTTGTCCCTAGGTGGCGACACCGTACGGATCATCTGAGCGGGGTGGCAGGACACTTATGGACCGTGGAGTTGAATTTATGCGCAATAAATGTAAAATGGTCCTTCATATATCCGCTATTTATGTCCATCCCATGAGTTTCTTCAAAGCAAGGGAATGTTCACTGGTATCCGCACCCCCTACCCCCTCCCTAAACCCTGCAGGACACATCCCTTAACTCCCGTTCCCCTGATTTCAAAGGATGTTATACTCGTCTCCACTACTACACCCCAACCCATTCGACCCCCCCTCTCCCGATTGAGAAAACGCTTACATTGCTCTTTTCAATTTGATTTTATGTCAACAGGGGGCTGCGTTTCATTAGCCAAGGTGACCTCAACCACCCCTACCAGCGCTACCACCCCTCATGTGTAACAATATGTTCACGATTCTGTGAGACTGGCAATGTCGCTGCGATTATATGTAATATATATATATAACGGGCCAATTCCCGGACACGTTAAAGCTGTTGTCAATTCATTGTGTTTTATACAAGTATCAACTATTTTATTATTTTGCAGCTGCCGGAAAATGAGAAAAAGTCATGCACCATTGCTTCGTCAAGGCTTGAGCAGATGGCACGTCATCTGACTGCTATTGTGGAGTGGTTGTTTGACAATAAACAAAGGTCCTTTAAACGGTTATTTTTGACTGGTTGTTTGAACATAAAAAACACGTCCTTAACTGTCATATTAGAATGGTTGTCTGGCATCAACCTTTAATAATTGTCATTTTGGAGTATTTTGTCGGCATTAGAAAAAACTCGTCCTTTATCTGTTATTTTGGAGTAGTTTTGGGCCCAAATGATCATGTTCTTTCAATTTAAGTATCTCTTTATTTTCTTTGATTATCATTTTGGTGTGGTTGTTTGACAAACAGATCATATTTTAACTGTCATTTGAAGTGATTATGTGCAATAGAAGATCATATTCGTTTAAATAAATGTCATTTTGATGTGGTTGTTTTGTATAGCGATCATATTTAAACGGTCATTTGGAGTGGATCTGTGCAATAAATGATCATGTTATTGGAGTGGTTGTCTGTGACATCACATATCACTTCCTTGTAATGGTTGACCGCAAACACGCAGCTCTTTCTATTAGTTGAAGATCAATATTTGAGGGAAGAGGGCGGGGTTGGGGGGGGGGGGAGGGAGGGGGTGGGGTGCCGTGGAAGTGGCGCCCGTTATTATTGGAAAACAGGACGAAGGAGGATTTAATGTTTACTGCATATTTACTGCAAATGAAATCTGTTTACCTCAATCGACGAGTCCCAGACGCTGTGGACATGATGGGCTGAAGGGCGGTGGATGCGCCGTGAGGGTTATAAATGCAGAGGCAGACAGATATACTTTTTTTCTGCTATTTCTTTACGTGACCAAAGATCAAATGGCGGGCAATTTGATTGAATTCCGGACACAGATCGATGAAAATATCATCCTTAACACCCCATCGTCGCGCTGTAGGAGTCGAGTATAATATTTATTTTTATATTATTTCACCGCCAGAAATACAAAAAAAAACAGAAACACCCCGGGAATCCACGGCAGATTGTTTACGGGCCGTGAACGCTCGGGCGTCGTCTTCGTGTTCCCGGCGGACGCGCAATCCGGCGCGTCTCTAAAGGATAAGTCGTGCAGCGCCATCTGCGACTTGGAGAGCGTAAGCCTTAGATCGCGTGACCCCCCGCGGGCGCCATAGGGAAAGATAAATCTCCCACAGCACCTCCTCTTCCAACCGCTAGGGGGCATTGCAGAGATATTTCAATAAAGGGAGGTAAGAAATCAGTCTCAAACAGCTGCGACTGGCGTCCGATTAGACTATGTGGGCGGGCAGGTGGGGGGGGGGGGGGTGGGGAGATATTGTGAGACGGGTAGGGCGGGTGGGGGCAGTGGGGGGGGGGGGGGAAGGGGGTGACGACGGTGAATGGATGGATGGTGGGGGTGGTTTTTTTTTATGGGTTGTGAATGCACTACTCAATGCGTCGGCGTGGAGCAAGGATCTGAGAGGGTATGCGTCATTTTAGACGCTGAAAAATGGGCGAATAAGGGTTTCAAAGGGCGTCTGTCGCGCGGGATTAATAGATAGGTTAATATGCTTAATGTGGGAGGGCGGGAGAAGGAGGGGGAAGGGGAAGCTTTAGAGTATGGAAGGAAGGTATGGGCGAGCTCCCTTGAGGTCAAAATTTTTACCAATTGAAAAGTTGGGGTTTCCAGTGTTTAGCGCTCCGACCGGGAATAATGGTTCTGTCGTCTCGCCCCCCCCCCCCTCCCTCCGCCCTGCCCTGCCCCCGCCCCACCACCTCCAGTGTGCAGTGGAGCCTCTAGCCGTTTCCTCCCCACGCTGTCGTGAATTACTCGGGCGCAACACCAAATACCAATGACCACGTATGCTGTTCTATAGACGCCGTCCATCACATTACAGCGTTCTACTATTGGGTGGGAATTGTCCCAGGGGGCAATTGTCCTAGGTGGGAAATGTCCTAGGGGGAACTCTCCTAGGGGGGAATTGTCCAGGGGCGAAATGTCCTAGGGGGGAATTGGCCGGGGTGAAATGTCCTAGGGGGGAATTGTCCGGGGGGGGTGGGGTGGGGGCAGTTGGGAATTGTTTGGGAGGAAACTGACCTGGGGGGGGGGGGGTTGTCTTGGGAGGGGGATTGTCCGGGGGGGGGGGGGTTGTCTTGCTCCCAGCGATTCGTACCCTGGTTGACACTCTTGGATTAAGGACCAGGCCCGTGTAGCCGGTGGGATAACATCAAAGGGAATGAGGAAGGTTGTGAGGGGAGAGGCTTTAAAACTGACATGTTTGTCCCACGGTGCCCCGGCATTGAACATTGCCCTACCATGGTTCGGTTTTCAGATTTCAGTTGCGGGTATCGTTTTTTCTCAGCAAATGGAAGGCCGGGGTGGTGTTCCACAATCCGATTGTCTTTCTTTTTCGACAACGTCGTAACGAAAAACATCAGAGACCACACGTTTAGCGGAAGCCCCGTCAGTGTTTAAGGTGAGGCTGAAGCGGGGGAAGGAGGTGTTAAGCCATCTATTCTGTTCGCCATGTTACCTCATGTTATTTATTAACCATTAACCTACAGGGTTTTGGGTTTACCCCAGACCAGTGGCTCCGGCGTTTCCAATATACCCCCCTCTACACTTCTAGGTCTTTGGGGATTAACCAGGTCAGTGGCTCCGGCTGATCCATTATACCCCCTCTACACTTCTAGCCTTCTGGGTTTACCAAGGTCAGTGGCTCCGGCTGTTCCATTATACCCCCTCTACACCTCTTCCGACGATTCATCAACAACATGCCGTTAATAACAACTTCATCACAATCCCAATAATGAGCAAAGTCTTCCATTTTTCTTTCATATATATTTTTTTCTTTTCGTAATTATAATCATCAGCAAGTCGTGGAGTTCTTCTCAAATCGGGATTGAGCTTCAGCAAGAAAGAAAAAAAAACCCAAAATGGTTTCATTCCAATGACCAGGTGCACAGATCAATTAACTCCGGATAATGATTGGGCTCTTCCAGGGAAAACTGGCCGTGGAGTGCGGTGTGACGGAGCAGTAATGGAGGTGGCGCCCTCGCGTGGCGCCCTTGTGTAATCATACACACTGACGACAGACAAACACAATCCACTCCTCCTCTCTTTGTGTCACGGCGCGAGAGTATTCATACCACGTGATCTGTCATGGCGGCCACCGCGGTGCGTGATCACATGAAACATGAAGCTACCGTCATAAGGTAATTACAGATAAATGGACAGCGCATAAGGCGTCACTCGACGTATCCTTTTAAAGTACCCAAATATCGCCCACCGGGGAACCTGTCATTAGCGTTCAAGGACGTGTCAATATTTGGAGAACGTGTCGACTGCTTGAGGTGGATTTCGTGCTCGATAAAAAATCCATCGGCTTTCCATAGCGGTCCAGGTCGGGGCTCGATGGCGTGAGACTGGTGGCGGGGGAGGGAGCGGGGGGAGGGGGGAAGGGGGGGGGGGGGAGGGCGTTGACATCTCGGTGGAGTGTCTGCTGGAGATATATCCACGGGGAGGGTGCATCAACTGCCGGATATAGCATGGAAAGAGACGACCGACGGTTGAATGGTTGTTGTTTTCACCCGGGGCTTCAATAAAGAAAACTGGTACAGCCAGAGCACAGTGGGAGCCAGAGAGAGAGAGAGAGGGAGAGAGCGAGAGGGGGGGGGGGGAGAGCCAGAAAGAGGGAGAGAGACTAGGCGATTGGCGGTTGGTTGTATATCCAGGACCACTTTTGGTCGTATCGCGTCAATGGGAGAAGGAAGACAGAATGGAGCCATGTCCCCGAGGGTAACCCCTCTACTCTTTGCGAAGAAGGACATGGGATCTTTATCCTGCAACCCCACAGACATGGCTACAGCAGGGCTCGAACCACCGATCCACGTGCCGTTGGCGAGAGAGTGGGAGAAGAGGAAGGAGCAAGAGGGAGGGTGGCGGAGGGGCGAGTAGAGGCGAGGATAGGGGGCAAGGCACCATCGGAATGACCATGAGACTCAACCCTTGGAATGTTATGTGTCCAGGTTGCCGTCACCGGTGTGCGACGTATATCACACGTATATCACAAGATTCAGAGAAACCTCAGGCTCATGTACGCTGTGGTTGAAAGGTTTTTATTCAATGCACACCTCTACCTATTTGACTTACTAGGTCAAAACCCAGTAACTCAAACGTGTCTTAATTACCCCAATACATACGAACGTAGTAAACATTTGTGTTACCAAGTAAAATTTTCATTGTTGCGTTAAATTCTTTAATTCTTTTTTTATTTCGGCAAGAGTCTATACCTGCGTGGCAGCGAACCCAATCAGATCATAATATTTAAATGACAATATTATTTATTTCACTTTTATTTTACCAGGATCCTTATTATAGTGCCTGTCTTTATTGATCCTTTTTTTAGCCTAACAATGTCCTTTTCAAGACCATATTCGTTGTTTCACTACGCTCTTTAGTTTGGTAAAGAACTTTATGGGGGGAGGGGGCTGGGGGGGTATCCCATCTGAAACGCGAATCTCCAATAATTAGGGAGTGCAATATCGAATCTCCAAAATTTCCAAAAACATTTTAAAACTGAGCGCGAAAAAAATCGCCTTAATGGTGATATCGCGAATATCGAGGAATTCACAGACTGCTATAACGGATCGCGGCAAACAGGGAAAGGTTCTTCGCCAGAAATTGTGCGGATAACGATCCAAAAAAATTTCCAACGGCTGATCGTGAATCTCCAAGAATTCCTTTAATTCCTGGTACCACCCACCTCTTTTATGGGGGGCGCATCCTTTACTTCACTGCGTTTCTTCTTGGGCGTAAGTACAAGACCTGGCAAACTCCCAAGACAGTGATAAGGGACTCAGAGTGAATTAAAAAGAAACCTCTCCCAATCCACTTGGTAGCTGACATCAACAAAAACTGCCCTCCTGGCTGCCGGACCGCACAATGTCAGGAGCAGCTTTTGGCATTGATAAAGTGGCTTATGTACATTGTGTCTGGTGAGCATGGCGGCGTCATTATCAAAAAACAACTGTTAAACAAGCATTACTGTCAGCTAAACGCCTGAGACATTAGGCCATAAACAGGAGTTATGAGGCGTGTAGACCCAGAGGCGGGGCCAGCGTGGTCGATCCGCGTGAAAGACGGATGGTGGCACGGCTGACTGGTTCCCTGTCGGTCTGTCATATCGCCTGGCTGGTTCACGGCTTCAGTTCACGCGAGGTGACGCGACCGCGAGAGCGTTGCCTTGTGACGTCATTAATTGCTTTGGCACTAAGGTTGAGTAACCTCGAACTGAACGATAACAATATCGAGGCATTTATGGGTGCAGAAAATGGCTCGGTATTAAAAGTGTATTTAGTTTTAGTTCCGGGAAGTCTGTGATGATGACTTGTGGCGAGATTAAGCTACCCCACACTGGACAGGATATCAGACTCATATAGCTCACTGTGCCCACGCGGATAATGGTTTAATCGGTTCCCTCGGCTTCATTCCGACTGTGTTTTTCATGGGCAGTTACCGTCTCACGCCATGTTCGGTACGTTTCGCTGCGTTAATAATGCACCATTCACAATCACGTTGTTCATTCAACCTTTCTGCATCGTCTCAACTCCCGCATACTTCAGAAGCGCTCAGCATGAAAAAATGGGCCATATTCCAAGAATGGCGAAGGCGTGAAGTTGCGTGTATTTTAGTGTCTAGTCTGCAAGGGTCCATTGCGGGTGCTAAGAAAAATTACAACTTGGACTTGTATGGTTAATGCATAAAATGACACAGCGTAGACAGAATATATGGTTTAACACCTCCATCGCCGCTTCAGCCTTCACCTGTCACTGACGGGCTTCTACTCAACGTGCGGTCTCTGATGTTGTTATTTTCTGGCTGGAAGTCAAGGACAGTCGTGTGTCTTCTGAAGCTCATGAATATGTAAATCCGACAGCTGACCGGTCGAGGTAACCAGGGTGGTGATACATCAGGCACCCGGATGAGACAAGTACTCGTCGCTCAGCAATGCGAGTCATGAACATGTTGTTGTTGTGTGAACATGTTGTTGTTGTGTAAAGAGTTTTCATGAAAAAAAAAAACTTAACAAATTAACATATTTGACAGAAAAACACCAGTCGCACAAACTCTAATTATCACGTCTGGGACTATTTCTGTTAACGATTACTGGACCAAGACAGCGACTGGCAAATAAAGAACTACTCTTGGTAGTACCAAATGGAGCAATGTATTATACATGTTTTCGTTGTGTCCCTCTTCACGATTAATAAAAAGATTTATCAATCCCAAGGGGCAAACAATTTACCGAATGAGCTACATTCGATGGATCAATATAATTCCCGGGGATGAAGGCATCATAATTATTAGGTGCTCCGTGTGTTTCACATTTACAAATAATCGTTTTGTCACTCCGAAGGCGCGATAATTGCTGATGAAATCAGCCACGGTGCAGCAGATGGTTAAGACCACGAGTGGTGATAGGGGTGCAGTGCAACAGCCGCACTTTCTACCTCAGCGCGGCCACAACGAACGCTCACCGCCATTAAAACAAGACAAATAACGTACCCCCACCCCTCCCCCCCCAGAGGGAGAAATATCGCAGCGGTTCATTTAGGCCATTGATCTTGACGACATTTAAATTGCTTCCCCTGCCAGGGATCTGTGGCTAATGGCTGCAACGAGCCGCGTCCTCCACCCTTTGTAATTGCACATATATTCCAAGCGGAGTCACGGTAAATGGCATCAAGTCTGTCCGACCCGGGTACAAGTTATGCCAGCCACCACCACCCCTACCCCATGAGCCTTCCCTTTCCTTGCATCCACCCCACCCACCCCGCCCCCCCCCACACAAATATTTATATATTCAACTACACACATTTTTAGTGGTGCGTTTGCACAGCTTTATGCTAACAGAACAAAAAAACCTTTAGGTGAGGATAGGACAGGAGATTCCATATCACCAAACCTGATTGTATTATCTAGGGAATTTTTTGTGTGCTTTTGGGTTAGTCTTCATATGCACAAACGCTGCCCAAGAATAACAGCATTCCATTGCATGTAAATGTGCCCCCCTAGCGAAGGCTAAACAGACATATACATTTAATCGGACAAAACGCACGAATAATTAGCTACCTAGTCCCGTTACGTGCCAGTTTTAACAGGCGTCCAGTCGTACCTCCCTCCCTGCCTGACAACAGTCACGTCTCCTTACGTTGGCTGGCCCTGTTGGACGCATTCTCACGACGGGGAAATATTTGTTATTTATGGAGAGGAGTGTTTGGCTAATGCATTTCGGAGCTTGAATGGCAGTAAAACTATTTGCACCAAAGAATAGCAAATTTCGGCTTGTAAATTAAGTATTTCGTCTAAAACTTTCAGTTGACTGGGGACCTTTGTAAATGCCTGCCGCCATGTTCTGTGCCCAATAACCAAATACCGAAAATTTGAGAAGCCGCCCCCCATGTTAAACTGAAGCAAAAAAATGGCACCAATCACGGAATATAGACCTTAAGTTATTTGCTGTGTTGTCATCTGCTTCCAAACATGAAGTGTATAAAATGCAAAAATGTTTTCTTTGCATTTTAAATCGAGGTATTCGGATTCGGATCGCACTAAAGTATCGGCGTTTCCTCGGCTTCAAAAAAAGTCGGTAACAAATTCTTTTTCGGTATTCAACATATGAAACTTCGGCGATCTCCGGGAAAACTTCGCAGACTTCCGACTGCAATGGCGACTTTTTGAATGCTCTCTCAGTCAGCTCAGTGCCCAAAATGGCCATAACATATATATGCAGTGCGATTTAGACTTAACTGTCATTGTACGTTTGTAGAGTAAATCTTTTCCCCAACTTTGCCACTAAAACTGAAACTCTCCTCAACTTTTTATTTTGTTCCAACGCAAAAGTAAACGGTAGGACTTGTGGCGTTGTTCTCGGCAACAACGCCACAAGGTTGGGGCTATTAGCTACCCAGCAACAGACGACACCACAAGATAAGACAGTGCTCTATGACGTCACGTCAGATGTACCCTGTTGGCTGGGACCGGGAAGAGTTATCTGTCAATGTCGCAAAAATGGGCGCTGTACACCCCCCCCCCTCCCCGTAGACTGCTGCTATACCCCCCCCCCGCCTCGCCCACGCCCCCCACCGCCACCACTTGGCCGCTGAGAGGACGTCTCACCACGATGTACCACTGGGAAGGATATTGCGTCATTTCCGCCGGATATGACTCCAGCAAGCGTTACGATGCATTATGGGGGCCTACGAGACTCATTCGGTACACCACCCCCTAGCGGCAAGGTCCACGCGGCTTACCATACATAAATTTGTAAAGTTGCGCTTCAAGTACTCGGGGCTAGGTGTACCAGTACGTATTAGCCATATAAAAATAGATTTCAATTTCTATACATTTTTAATAGGGTTGTTTAATATGGAACAGTATTGCTGACAGCGGGGATCCCATATCCCTTCGGCTATCACGCGGTCTGTAACATTGTAATCTGTCACTGACTGCTACTTTTATCCTTATATTATGCTTACAGTTAATCATAAAAAGGTTCACCTCTATTTCGGCGAAAAGTGTTGGAAGTCTGAGGTATATTTAGAGCACATGTCGGACTCCATATAAACACCCATACCCTCATCAATTGTTCACAGCTACTCAATGTATAATAAAACTATTATTCCATCTTCAGCAAAATATTTTGTATTTATATATACTTTTCCTGGGCTTCTTGTCTCGTATCATAAATGCCAACTGTGAAGAAATGTAAGACTTCATGTTAATATCCTAACTGGAGAATAAACGGTGTCGATGTCCTAAAGAAACCACAAAAGACGCACCAGTCAGGACAAATTGTGTGTCTTTGGCAAGTTACCATTTTATGTATTGAGCAATATATCTTTGCGTTCAGGCGATATGCGCATATTAAAGACACAATTTCCATTTACAAGATGTATCATGCTTATTTTTTGCAAAATTGTTGTATGAAGAGGCTTTTAACTAGCCACATTTGTATCGCGGTGTGTGCTGTGTAATACACATACTTCTCAAGCTGTTGTTCATATCAAATAGACTCCACGCCGTAACGATATGGGATTCACTTAGTGGGTTCATATTTCCTGTATTGCAAGCCGCTGCTTCCCACAGTGTGGGGCAAAAACAGTCACCAAATGATTTCAGTTTTCCTTGATGCCTTAAGCAATACACGAGAGAAGGGCCGACCTCTGTGTTAACCGCACTCCGACATCTCTCATGTTAATTAATGCATCCTACCCACTGCCCAACTTTATCGTTTGAACATGTCACTTCACGGATGTATTCCACTTGCTTTCAGTGCAATTTTGTTTGCGCAAAGTATGTCATTATGTAAATGCACTTCTGTCAGGGCCAAAAATAAAGAACACTAAAGCAAAATAGACGGACGAGGTTGGCGACGAATGCATGCCACGGTAAGGTAGGCTGAAGCCATTGCTTCCAATGAGTAAAACCTAAAACTCTCATTATGATAGCAGAATCGGGTTGGAGAAACCGACCAGGAATTAGTTCTGGGTGCCCCGCCAGGGGGCGGAGCAAACCCGAAGTCAGCGGCTGTTGCCACTGACCGAGGCCGTAAACTCTTTACACCAGCTATAAATACCCGGGGCAAGGTCATTACAAGGTCGTAAGAATGCACCCCAACAGGGCCAATGACGGCACGTTTTCTGGTCGGTTTATCGACTGGTCTCTCGCCTCATTTGTTAAGGATTATTTTAGCGTGGCATATAAAGGAAATATGGCGACAGGTGTTCACGACTTGTTAACGATGAAGGCGTCTTGAGAGACTTTCTGGTGGCAGGAGGCACAGCCTTCATTATTTATCACGTGTTCGGGTGACTTTAGAGGTGGGCGTGATAGGAATAACGTCATAGTAGCGGTGAGCGATAATGGAGAGCCTAGAATAACGTGTTATATTCATTGCGCCTTCCCTTTTGTGCCGGTTGTAATCTATCCGGATGGCATATTGGCACTTATAAAGAGACAAATAGCAAACATAGTAATTAGTCCAGTTACAGCAAGGACATGTGCTGCATCTACATCATTTACATCATTGCTCTCAGGCCAAAACAGACATTATTATTTCTAGCTGCTGATGCGGATGTCTATGTTTTGCCTATTCAATTACGTCATTATTTAAGAAAAGTGGCTGGCTTGTGGTTAGTTTCTTGCCCTGAGAACTGTGCATGTATCATTCTGCCTTGACTCAACCCGAAGCACAAAATCACCCATTATGGCGGACAAAACGCATATTCCACATCACCTATATACGTTGCTTGAATCAAAAGTTTCTCCCCTATGAGCAACAGTTAACGTCTAGAATTTGGAAATTGGGAGTAGAGGAGGCGAGGACCCAGCTTAATGGGTAAAACTGGCCTGGTAAAACACCTATTTGGTTATGACGTGACGCTGATACTCTGTTCCACCCTATTCACCCGCTGATAAATCAAACAATGCGTATTCGTCACCCCCCCCCCGCCCCCCGCCGGCCGTCCCCAGTACCTACCCCTCACCTCCACCCCCCTCCGCCTCCATGGCTGTATTCGTGGTGATAGTGTGCAAGCCATGATAATGTACTACAAGACCGGAAAACTGTAGTCCGCGCGTGCGCACTAAAGATCCACTCACGCCCTTTGTTGGGGAACTCGAGGGAGGGGTATCGTTAAACGGAACTCGCGCTTGGTGCAAGTCGCTAGCCGTATTTCTTCTTCTCGCTGCCTTTTCGAGGGAAATCTGAGGCACTCCCTGCCAGCCGAGACGCATCTCTTGGGGTCCATTACCACAGCTCAACAACAGAGTCGATCGTCAACCAATCAAGTCGTCCCCCAGTTGACTCGTCCCGCAGTCGAGTCGTCCCCCAGTCGACTCGTCACCAAATCGAGTCGTCCCGTATTTGGCTGATAGAGAGCGGCCTTGAACTATAGTGACCATGCTGAGCAACTGCACTGGTGGATCCTGAGCGTTCGGCTTCACCAACATCACACCATTTCTGCATGATAATGGAGGACTTGTACTAATTACTCCTCACTTTTTGTGTGGGCCCTGCTGTGTGGAGTGCCGCCCCCCCCCCCCCCACCCCCACCTCCTGTTCACCCACCCTCCTCGACGACAGTCGTGCTCTGAGGAATTCACCCTCCCTGGGGCGTCATCGGTTTGGGGAGAACTCATTACTGAGGCCACAATTATTGTAAAATCCAATGTATTGAGGTACTAAATCCGACATTCGTTCATTGTTGTCATTGAATAAGCTGCTTAAGTTTTCCAACTGTCGCAAAATTATTTTCCAACTCTTGTTATGTTTGCGGATTTTCTATTTCTATCATCAATATAGTTTTACTTCTTCCGCTGAATATACTGGCGGTTCGTCCGCCCAGCTTTGTCTATATAATTATGTACAAATGCGGTTTAAATTAATTAATCGATAATTAATCTAAACTTCGAACAAATGGATATCGATTAATATCAACTATCAATCGATGCTGCCATGTTTCAACCACGATTAGCAATGCCATCAGATATACAATGGCGTTATATGCATCATAATGCCATTACATACATAACACCCTCGTTAGATTTCATTTCAACTGATGGCGAAAGCGACGAAGAATCGAAATGTTTCGGCGCCAAGGTTGGAATGAAATTAAAGTAATCGTCGTTCATGCAGTAAAATAACACATTCATCCCAGAGGATTATGTGTGATGGGCTTGAGGCCGCGCTGACGGTCTTTACGCGGTGGCTGAACAGTCTAATCCAGAGCATTCAAGCCTCGGAGACCCACACAAAGACCGCCTCCTACCAGGGAACGACCGGAAGAAGAATTCAATTACATCTGTCGACATTGTTATCGCGTCGATGGCTGCTTCAATGATCCAGTTAACTGTTCCTATCAAACTCACGTAATTTCATTTTAAAAGGTAAATAATTGGTATAAACTAATTAGACTTGGGTTTTATCGGGCACAATAATAGGCGATTGTGACAAGTGTTGTCAGTATGTGTGGATCCCCCGCTTTTGGTGATTAAATTTCCAAGTGGCGTAAAAATGTCGACGAGCCAGGGGCGACTTTTTATCGTCGCTAGGTGGCGCTGTGTGCATAAGAGTCAGATGCATTGTTTAAGTGATTAATTATTTTCCTTTTCATTGCTAAAATATTAGGTTGGGATTTTTTGGCGAACGGAACAATGATTTTCCTTGCTTTTGCCGAAACCGTTTTGATGTTTAGTATAAACATCACCACCGTCAGCTAGACTAGCACGTTATGGTAAAGAACAGAACGCTCGATTGACAGCAATCACATTCATAAACTGCTGGAAGCTCAATCAAGTCTCTCTCGTCCTCCTTGATCTCCTGCCAGTACAGCAACGCCATCCAGCGAGCGAGTATTGTAATAAGAACAAATCTCATTAGTACATAACCTGTGACTGCTGTTAATACCGCTAAACAACCGTCAAAATTCATTCACTGGGTGGAATTATCGAGCAATAACCATACTATGAAGAAAGTAACTTTCAATGAGCATTGTCCAAAATGTGTTTTGAAAACATGAATTGCCCACGTTAAACCTACCGATCTCCATATTTCTTGTCGCCAGATACAACAGAAAGAACGCTAAAGAAGAAAACATTAGTTGGCTTTCTGCGGATTAATAATTCTCCTGGTCTGACAACTGTCACGTTCAGTACACGTTAATCACATCTACATCCTTGTATCACCTGCCTGTGTCCGTGCTAAGAGATTCTCCAGCAGGGATTAACATCTGGACAAAACCTTTAATGTCAAATCATTCAATGCTTTCTTAGCCTTTTTCTTCACGGTTTTAGAAAGACACTGATCAATTCCGAAGTCATGTCGATCCAGGGTATAGAAGAGCCATATGCCCGGCGGTTACACCGTTCTAGGAAAGCGTGGAATTGACACCGTGCGTAAAAATAGACATTTGCGCAGTGAGGCGCGAACGGGACAAAGATCGTGTCTGACCTGGCAGAGTTATTTCGACAAACTCGAGCGCGCTAACCACTAGACCACCTGGGTGGTCCCGTGCTTAAGTAGAAGATGAAACCTTGCAGGAAAGAGCCCCAAAAACCTACCGCTTTAACTCACTTGGGTGGGCGTGATATTCCGTGAGCGGCAACGAGTTTAGGATGGAATATCACACAATCCTGCTTTAAATACACTTCTTATCGATCATAACGTGGTGAAGGCAAGAACCCAGTTTATTCTCAATGTTCCGGGAGAGTAATGTCCCTTATAAGCCACCGTCCGAGTCGGTGTCGTCGACAAAGCGAGACGCGGAACTGACGACATAATCCGACGAGTCGTCTCTCAGACAGAGCGAGGCGGTCGTGTGAGTGAACCATTGCCTGGGATTTTACGATAACGCGAGAAGACGCGAGATTTCAATGGAACCTAAAAACCAGCACAGGAGTCATTTTTGCACGTGGAGGGATTTTGTAACATCTCGAAGTGCATGTGTGGAATAGATATCTATGTAACTTTGAATAAATCCAATGCTATGAGGGACCAGTGCCAATCGCGTTCACACAGAGGGACACAGACACATGCCGGGTGCGAACGTAATCCTTAATCAAAACCTAATATTCATGAACAGCCATGTTTTTTTAACAACACGATGCCCAAGTCGTTGATATGGAAGAAATTGGGAAATAATCTCCTCATGTGATTTGTGGGTATGTCGACGGGTAAACTAAATTATATGTGGCACGTAAACAGAGCATTACAATTCAGCTTAAAACACAACAGGCCATTAATGGGGGAGGGGGGATACCCCTCTGAATAGCGAATCTCCAAGAATTAGGGAGAGCAATATCGAATCTCGCCGATAATGACATTTTAAAGCTGGGGGCGACAAAAAAATGCCTTAATGGTGATATCGCGAATATCGAGGAATTCACAAACTGGTATAATAACGGATCGCGGTAAATAGGTAAATGGGCTTCGCGTTGAACCAGGAATTGTACGGATAACGATCCCACAATTTGGAAGCTAAACACGAATGTCCAAGAATTTCTGGATGCCAGACGCGGAGATCGGAAAAGTTACCCCCCACCCCCCATACACAATCATTAATCCCGCCGAACCCTGGTGCTTTCTCGTCGTTATGACATGTGTGTGAGATTGATATTCACATATCAATGGATTGATTGATTGACATATATGTGCTTGGATATTTATATGCGTATCCTGTTTGCGTTATCATTGATGAAGTTTCCGCGGCTCAGTTGGCAGTATACTGAGCTCCAGGAAAACGGACTTGGGTTCGATTGCCCGTCAGGCTCGGATTCTGAATCTAAGTCTTGTTTGACATAATATTTATCTGATTTTCCCGATGAGACCCCCTTGGTCCCGTTTGTTCCATGGGAACACAAAATTGCCTTAAAATAATTTATTCATTCCTTTCTCAGAACATAACACCACGTCGATTCACGTTGCCACGGTAATACATTTCATGTAAATCTACTGTCTCCATGTTGAAACTTGTTGTAGGCGTCTAGGTACAAGTAGGATTGGTATTCGTTTATATTCTGTCTGAAACAAAGTGAATTTGTTGATCTCAATAACGATTTGAAGATATGTATTTATTTGTAAGTTTGTCATTAGTATGCCGAGTATTGTCATAGTTTGCTTTCAACTCCCTCCAGGTTTGTAAGCCAAAAATATTTTATTGGCTGAACTACACATTTGATTAATGCTTTGATTGATTGGACAGACCAGCAAGGCCTCAGGATCTACGCAGTATCTAATCAAGCTTGTTCCTCAGTAATCTCCATATTTGTGAGCAACGACCAAGTTCACTGGAAGTGTGTTTCACCAATAGAATATATGATCAATGTTGCCATGCGATCCATAGCACAATGTGCCAATTAACATTCGTCACCCACCGTCCAAGCAATCGCTCGTACCGACACCAACGAATATGAACAAGGAATAGAAATGGAGCTATCCTCGATGGTAAGCACCATATTGTCTATGACAAGGCGAGTATTCCCTGAAAAAATACAAAATTAAAACGAATTAAAATATTTTTTCATAAACTTACGTCACACTACAGTAGATATTTATTTATTAACGCAACTTAATACGTGAGTATATCAAGCAAGTCATTTAACGAGCACAAAACCGACTGCAATATCAGAACAAATAAACAGAGGATAGGATACTGCACGAACTAAAGACACGCACAACCAGTTTTGCGTGTCGCAACGTTGATATATGCCTCGTGAAACAAAATCCTTCGTGTGACTACTGGTCATGTCTCTAAATCAAAGACATCATAATGAGGTGATAAAAAACCCATTGAGAGAGGTGCAATTGTGGAGAAAATATCTTAGTCAAGCAGCTGTCTGAAGAGAGTGGGCGATAATACTTAAAACTGAAACGTTTGCGACTGATTAACAACTTCCGTTTCTTTTCGTTCGATGTCGCATGAAACGATTCAACTCAGGCAATCTGATAAGGACGTCAATAGTTTTTGGCTTTAAATGTTAATTCCAAGTGAGTTCCGGATTAATATCACGTTTACATATCGTCAATAAAATAAATGAAAAAACCCACAAAGCTGCCATAACTCTTAGCAACATGTGTCTTGTGTGTTTTTTTTCCATCCGAGGTGGTTCATATGTATCGCAGTCTTTGAACACGACATTAAATCCGCACATGTGCGATGCGCTAAATTAGATATGCATGTATTTCTCTTCTGTCGATTGAGTTCTATGATTTTAACATCATCACAGCATCATCTACCATATCCTACTTTTGAGTATCTGCCATCATGACTACCACCCTGACCGCTAGTGCTTCATTAACCCACCAAACATTCTGTATCACAAGAAAGTGCCATTTGGTATTTAATATTCGTATTTATCACAATGTGACATTGTGATATTGGCGTTAGTAGGCATATACCACATCGTGATTATTGACAATACGACTAACGTTAGAATTGTTCCGAATGTTATTCACAACACGGTGCAATGCCAGGTAGCCTAGGAAACGCCCCTATTCACCACCAGGATCAGACGTCCTACTTCGACGTCATTCTAATGACATTTTTAGATTTTAGTTTTTAGTTAGAATTATGAGTAGTAAACACCAAATACGAATGGGTAACGTAAATTTACCCTTTTACGAGTGACGTCATAAACGTTCTCCTCTTTACGAGTGACGTCATACTTTCGCCTCTCTAGGAATGACGTCACTCTTCCTCATTTAAACCCCAAATGTATCATTTCTCTTCACTCTATATCCCCTCGGAGCCAAGAAGGCCCTCGTAATCAAGGTCAAGGTCACGTGGAGCTGATCGATCAGAGTTCTTATCTTAGTTTAATGGATAAATGCCGAGATACTGACCGTCTTGGTGAGAGAGGATTAGGGTGGGGGCGGGGGGAGGGGAGGTGAAAGGGTGCGGGTATAGAGGCGTGGGTGAGATGGGGGCGGGCAATGGGGTGTTGGGTAGACGGACGCGGGGGGTGCAGGGTGTAGGGTGAAGGGATGACGTTAAGCAGATGCACGTGGAGGGTGTGGGGTACATGGATGTGGGTAAAGCGGTGTCAGGCGAGGTGGGGGCGGGCGGTGGGGCATTAGATGGACGTATACGGGCACATGTTGTGGAATCGGGTAAAAATGATAGTGTTTACCTTAGGCAATGAATGGGGGTGTCTGTATGGGGGGGGGGGGGGTTCTGGGGATCGAGCGTCCTAGCTACTTCTTCCTTGGCGTAATGTCAGTACTGCAAGCAAATACTTTAAGCCAGCCAATCCCCGCTCCCCCGCAATCCATGTTCTTGTACAGCTTCCCACCATGGCCGGACGCACCACTGACCGTCAGTTATCTTACCCCCCGTCCCCAGCGTATCCCTCCCAAGGGTCGCCATTTTTCCGACTCATCCCCCCCTCCCCTCCCCCCCTCCCCCACGAGATCTCCACCATCCCCACCACCCCACACCGGCCATCCCACTCCCACCTGTACAAAAAATCTTTCCACATCTACTGCTGATAATATAATGTCATGTATGTATATAATACTAAAGTGTGACAGTAATGCGAGAAGACCGCTTCCAAGTTGCCCCCAACACATTGACTATTCTCACCAGAGGCCGCGTCGGATGACACGTGGATAGCTTCATCACTCCCAATGGACGCCATATTTCTGTGGTTTACACAGTCGTTTCCCCCCCTGAGTCCCCGAGTTTGGAGGCCACTCACGTCTCCCAGTGATCTCAAACACTGCTGAATCAGCAATAAAACCCGCACAGACGGTAGCAGCTCAAGACGTCCTGGGTGGCTACGGCACCTTGTCAACGGCTTGTAACTTTAGTGTTTCCCGAGCATGATTAACGAGCGACAAAGTAGAATATAAAACAGGCTGTGTTCCTGGGTGTAGTTGTACAAGCGAACCAACTAAATCCGTGCTGTAGGGGTGATGAAGCACGCTTTCAGTAACACTTGCCGCCGTGTTTCCATGGAGTAGGTTCTTAGCAGACCTGGGATTTTTTGGGCCTTTTTCAGTCGCTATGAGTGGACCATGTGCAACAAATCGTCTTGTGTGCGACCATCATGACTTCCAAGCAAAACTAGGTCCATATTTGCCCTGAGTCATACGCAATTTTGTCTTCTTGCTATAATGCAAATACTGGTATTTGAATGTAAACAAAGGCATGACGCGTTACGTAGAAATGTAGACAAACAACGACTTCAGAAAGCGAATTCACGTGACTGGAAGGGGTCAGACCCAAAAAAGCATGAAGAGTGAGGTCCACAGCAACACAGGATGTGTGTGTGTGGAAGAGGGAGGTGGGGGTATGTATGTAAAATACTTACCCATCACACTGATCCACAAATTGCTCACATGTTACTCACCAACATATTGGTCTAATCCCTTCCCCCGGATAATCTCACAGCCTCGCCTTTGAGCCGTCTATACCGACATACTGCCACGATAATAGTTCTTTGCCCAAGATAATGAAAAACACCTTCACCCGGATGAAAAATAACTGAGTTGTCAATCATAATTGGTACTCACCACGTGGTCCTGCTCAGCGGTAGTGAATGGAGTGTCAGCCAAATTGGGGTGACAGACCTAGAGCGAATAACGGGATATGGGAAGAGTCCATTAATCCTGGAGGGGAATACGTAAGTAGGCGTCTGGAAAAAAAAGGGCTTGATTGGTTGGGAGAAAAAAACAGACCTGTCTCGTAATGAGCTCGCAGTACACGGTTATTGGAAAAAAAATAGAGACAAAGCTGGTTCTGTGACCCTCGCACGCCGGCGAACCTCTGCGTTGAACTGTCGAATCACTCTCCACCTTCGATAATCTCCGCCAGGGCCATATTCATATAAACACCTATGATATACCCTTCTTTAGAAGTACAGTTTTTCTATATATATACTTTTCCTGGGCCTCTTGTTTCGTATCGTAAATACCAACTGTAAAGCTTGATGTTATTATTCTGTAGTGGAGAACTAAATGTGTCGATGTCCTAAAGGAACCACAAAAGACGCACAAGTCAGGGAAAATTGTGTGTCTTTGGCCAGTTACCATGTTATGTATTGTGCAATATATCTTTGCGTTCAGGCGATATGCTCGTATTAAAGACAAAATTTCCATTTAAAATATGTATAATGTTTATTTTTTGGCAAATTTTTTGTATAACATGCTTTTAACTAGCCACGTTCTTATCGCTACTTTGAAATCGCGATGTGCGGGTAATATATGGACCTATCTAGCTGTTGTTCATGTCAAGACTCCACGTCTTAACCATGGTTGGCATCCGTCCGTCTGCGAAAGACGATGGATTTGCAGCTTGGTTGGGTGTAAGTTTTAAGATTAATATCTCTGCATTTACGCTTATGACTGATTACGCATATCTGTAACCAACAGAGCTTACCGCAGTCGTCGCATCAGTGACCTGTCGATAGGTCTTGGTTTGTGCTAGCTGGTGGGTGCCTAGATTAACCATATGGGGTCCATATTCCCAGTATTGCAAGCCACTGCTTCCTACAGTGTGGGGCAAAGCGGTAACAACATTACGCTACAGTGGCAATACGCGAGAGAAGGGCTGACCTGCATGCTAACCGCACTCGGACATCTCTCATATCAATTAATACATCCTACCCACTACACAACTTTATCGTTTGAACATGTCACTTCATGGATGTATTTCACTTGCTTTTAGCGCAAGTATGTCATTATGTAAATGCACTTCTGTCAGATGAAAGGGTCAAAAATAAAGAACTCTCAGACAAAATGGGCGGACGAGGTTGGTGACGAATGCATGCCTCGGTTAGAGAGCATGAAGACTAAAACTCTCGTTATGATAGCGGAGTCTGGTCGGAGAAACCGACCAGGAATTAGTTCTGGGTGCCCCGCCAGGGGACGGAGCAAACCGGAATCCGTAAGCTTTTAATGCCAGCTATAAATACTCGGGGCAAGGTCATTACAAGGTCATAAGAACGAACCCCAACAGGGTCAATGACGTTTTCTGGTCGTTTTATCGACTGGTCTCTCGTCTCATTTGTTAAGGATTATTTTAGCGTGACATATAAAGGAAATATGGCGACAGGTTTTCACGACTGGTTAACGATGAAGGCGTCTTGAGAAACTTTCTGGTGCCAGAAGGCACAGCCTTCATTATTTATCACGTGTTCGGGTTACTTTTAGAGGCGGGCGTGATAGGAATAACGTCATAGTAGCGGTGGGCGATAATGGGGAGCCTGGCGTAACGTGTTATATTTCTTGCCCCTTTCTTTTTGTGCCGGTTGTACTCTATCCGGATGGCATATTGGCACTTATAAAGGGACAAAACAGCAAACATAATAGTTAGTCCAGTTATAGCAAGGACATGCGCTGCATTCACATCATTTACATCATTGCAGTCAGGCTAAAACAGAAACTACTCTTATTTCTTGCTGTTGATGTGGATGTCTATGTTTTGCCAATTCAATTACATTATTATTTCATAAAAGTGGCAGGCCACGGAGGGTTTATGGTTAGTTTCTTGCCCTGAGAACTGTGCGTGTATCATTCTGCCTCGACTCAACACGAAGCACAAAATCACCGATTATAGCGGACAACACGCGTATTCCACATCACCTATATACGTTGCTTAAATCAAAAGGTTCGCCCCTATGTCGAACAGCTGACGTCTGGAATTTGAACAGGAGTTGAGGAGGCAAGGGCCAGCTTAAAGGGTGAAACTGGCCTGGTAAAACACCTACTCATCTCGTCTTCTTGCTGTCTTCTCGAGGGAAATCTGAGGCACTCCCTGCCAGCCGAGACCCATCTCTCGGGGTCCATTATCACAGATCAACAAAGGAGGCGATCATCAACCAATCGATTCGTCTCCCAGTCGCGTCGTCCCCCAGTCGACTCGTCACCAAATCGAGTCGTCCCCCACTCGACTCGTCACAAAATCGAGTCTTCCCGTAGTTGGCTGATAGAGAGCGGCCTTGAACTGTTTAATGGTGCTAATTACTCCTCCCTTTTTGTGTATTCCTGCTTTGTGAAGTCCCACCCCCTGTACTCTCACTCTCCTCGTCGACAGTTGTGCTCGGGAGACTTCACTCTCCCTTGGCCGTCATCAGTTTGCGGAGAACTCATTACTAAGGCCACAATTCCAATGTATTGAGGCACTAAACCCGACATTCTTTCATTGTTTTTCTTAAATAAGTTGCTCAAGTTTTCCAACTGTCGCAAAATTATTTTCTAACTCTTGTTATAGTTGCGGATTTTTTATTTCTATTATCAATATACGTCTACTTCTTTAGCTAAATATACTGGTGGTTCCTCGGCCCAGTTCTAATTATGTATGTGCAAATGTGGTTTAAATTCCTTTGTCATCATTAATTAATCGATAATTAATCCAAACTTCGATCAAATGGATATCGATGACCATCAACTATCAATCAGTGCTGTCATATTGCAACCCCGATTAGCAATGACATTAGAGATACCTTGATGTCATGTTGCAATTCAAACATAATGCAATTACATATATAACACACTGGTTCGATTCCATTTCAACTGATTGCGAAAGCGACGAGGAATAAAAATGTTTTAGCGTCATGTTTGGAATGAAATTAAAGTAATCGTCGTTCATGCAGTGAAATAAGACCACCATCCCAGAGGATTATGTGTGATGTCTTTACGTGGTGGTTGGACAGTCTAATCCAGAGCATTCAGGCCTCGGAGACCCACACAAAGACCGCCTCCTACCAGGAAACGACCGGAAGAAGAATTCAATTACATCTGTCGACATTGTTATCGCGTCGATGGCTGCTTCAATGACTCAGTTAACTGTCCTCATATAACTCACGTAAGTTCATTTCAGAAGGTAAATAATTGGTATAAACTAAATAAGACTTGGGTTTTAAAGGGCACAATAATAGGTGATTGTGACAAATGTTGCGAATATATGTGAATGCCCCGCTTTCGATGATTAGATTTCGTAAAAATGGCGATGAGCCGGGGGCGACTTTTTATCGTCGCTAGGTGGCGCTGCGTACAGAAGAGTCATATGCTGTGTTTAAGTGATTCATTATTTTCCCTTTCATTGCTAAAATATTATTTTGGAATTTTTTGGGCGAAATGAACAATGCTTTCCTTGTTTTTGTCGAACCGTTTTGATGTTTAGTATAAGCATTACCACCCGTCAGCTAGATTACCAGGTTATGGTAAAGAACAGAACGCTCGATTAACAAAAATTGCATGCATAAATAGCTGGAAGTTGAATCAAGTCTCTCTCTTCCTCTTTGATCTCCTGCCAGTACAGCAACGCCACCTAGCGAAGGAGTACTGGAATAAAAAGCAAATACGCATTTTTGTTCTCTCGTTCTATTATTGCCAGTAAGTTATTCTGACTATGGATCGATATTTTGTGAGTGTGATTTTATGGGTTATTTTAATACAGTGTTATATAAATGAGATAAATCTCATTAGTACATAACCTGTCACTGCTGTCAATACCACTAAACAAAGGTCAAATTTCATACACCGGTTGGAATTATCGAGTAATAACCATACTATGAGGAAAGTAACTTTCAATGAGCATTGCCCAAAATGGGTTTTGAAAGCATGAATTGCCCACGTTAAACCTACCGAGCTCCATATTTCTTGTCGCCAGATACAACAGAAAGAACGTTAAAGAAGGAAACTTTAGTTGGCTTTCTGTGGATTAATCATTCTCCTGGTCTCACAACTGTCACGTTCAGTACACGGTAATTACATCTACATTCTTGTATCACCTGCCTGTGTCCGTGCTAAGACATTCTCCAGCAGTGAATAACATCTGGACAAAACCTTTAATGTCAAATCATTCAATGCTTTCTTAGCCTTTTCGTTTCACAGTTTTAGAAAGACACTGACCAATTCTAAAGTCATGTCGATCCAGGATATAGAAGAGCCATGTCCCTGGAGGTAACCCCTTACACTTTTCTAGGAAGAGCGTGGAATTTACACCGTGCGTAGAAATAAACATTTGCCCAGTGAGCGCGAACGTAAGGATAGTCGTGTCTGACTTGGCAGAGTTATTTCGACAAACCCGAGCGCGCTAACCACTAGACCACCCGGGTGGTCCCGTGCTTAAGTAGAAGATGAAACCTTGCAGGAAAGAGCCCCCAAAACCTGCCGCTTTAACTCACTTGGGTGGGCGTGATATTCCGTGAGCGGCAAAGATTTTAGGATGGAATATCACACAATCCAGCTTTAAATACACCCGGACGTTTTTTTCTCATCGACCATGACGTGGTGAAGGCACGAAAAAACCCAGTTTATTCTCAATGTTCGGGGGGAGTAATGTCCCTTATAAGCCGCCGTCCGAGTCAGTGTCGTCGACAAAGCGCGACGCGGAACTGACGACATAATCCGACGAGGCGTCTCTCGGACAGAACGAGGCGGTCGTGTGAATGAGCAATTGCCTGGGGTTTTACGATAACGCGAGAAGACGCGAGATTTCAATGAAACCGGAAAACCAGCACAGGAGTCATTTTTGCACGTGGAGGGATTTTGTAACATCTCGAAGTGCATGTGTGGAATAGATATCTATGTAACTTTGAATAAATCCAATGCTATGAGGAACCAGTGCCAATCGCGTTCACACAGAGGGACACAGACATATGCCGGGTGCGAACGTAATCCTTAATCAAAACCTAATATTCATGAACAGTCAGGTTTTTTAACAACTCGAGCCCAAGTCGTTGATATGGAAGAAATTGGGAAATAATCTCCTTATGATTTTTGTGGGTAAGTCGATGGGTAAATTTAATTATATGCGGCACGTAAACCGATACCTATAAGAAAACCGCATTTCAATTCAGCTTTAAAAACAACAGACTATTAATAGGGGGGGGGGGGTACCCCCTCTGAATCGCGAATATCGAGAAATTCACTGCTATAACGGATCGCGGTAAATAGGCAAAGGGTCTTCGCGTTGAACCAGGAATTGTACCGATAACGATCCCCCAAAATTGTCAACAGCTGGTCGCGACTCTCCAAGAATTTCTGGATGCCAATCGCGCACATCTGGAAAAGTTGCGGACCCCCCCCCCCCCCCCGCATTAATCTCGCCGAAACCGCCTCTGGCGTTATAACGACATGTGTGTGAGATTTATATTCACATATCAATGGATTGATTGATTGACAAATATATGTGCTTTGATAGTTATATAAGTATCCTGTTTGCGTTATCATTGATGGAGCTGGGTTCGATTTCCCGTCAGGCTCGGATTCTGAATCTAAGTCTTGCTTGATCTGATTTGGCTGATGAGACCCCATTGGTCTAGTTTATTCCCGGGGGAACACAACATTGGCTTAACATAGTAATTTATTCATTCATTTCTCAGACCATAACGCCACTTTCAGTAACGTTGTCAGGGTGATACATTTCAGGTAAATCTACTTTTATGTACCTATGTTTAAACTGGTTACAAGCATCTGAGTACAAGTAGGATTGGCAACTTTTATATTCTGTCTGGAACAAAATGAATCTGTTGATCTCAATAACGATTTGACTAATATATATATTTCTAATTTGTCATTGGTATGCCGAGTATTGTCATCAATAGATTCCAACTCCCTCCAGGTTTGTAAGCCAAAACTATTTTATTGGATGAACTACATATTTGATTAATGCTATGATTGGTAGGACGGACCAGCAAATCCTCGGGATCTATACGGTAACTAATCAAGCTTGTTCCTCAGTAATCTCTATATGTGTGAGCAACGACCAAGTTCACTGGAAGCGTGTGTCACTAATAGAATGTATGATCAATGTTTCCATGTGATCCGTAGCATAATGTGCCAATTAACATTCGTCATCCACCGTCCAAGCCAGCGCTCGTACCTACACCAGGGAAATTGAACGAGGAATAGAAATGGAGCTATCCTCGATGGTATGCAACCGAGCATCTATGCAAGGCGAGTATTCCCTGAAAGAATACAAAATTAAAACGAATTAAAATATTTTTCATAAACTTACGTCACACTACAGAAGATGTTCATTTATTAACGTAACGTAATACGTGAGTAAATCAAGCAAGTCATTTAACGAACACAATACCGACTGCAATATCAGAACAAATAAACAGAGGATAGGATACTGCACGAACTAAAGACACGCACAACCAGTTTTGCGTGTCGCAACGTTGATATATGCCTCGTGAAACAAAATCCTTCGTGTGACTACTGGTCATTTCTCTGAATCGTGTGACTACTGGTCATTTCTCTGAATCGTGTGACTACTGGTCATTTCTCTGAATCGTGTGACTACTGGTCATTTTGCGGAATCATAATAATGAGGTGATAAAAAACCCATTGAGAGAGGTGCAATTGTGGAGAAAATATCTTTGTCAAGCAGCTGTCTGAAGAGAGTAGGCGATTATCATAATACTTAAAACTGGAACGTTTGCGACTTATTAACAACTTCCGTTCCTTTTCGTTCCATGTCGCATGAAACGATTCATCTCAGGCAATCTGAGAAGGACGTCAATAGTATTTAGCTTCAAATCTTCCGTCCAAGTGAGCTCCGGATAAATATCACGTTTAGATATCGTCAATGAAATAAAAGGAAACAAATCACAAAGCTGCCATAAGCTTTAGCACCATCTGTCTTGTGTGTTTTTTTCCATCCGAGGTGGTTCATATGTATTGCAGTCTTTGAACACGACATTAAATCTGCTATGTGCTATGCGCCATATTAGTTATGCATGCACTTCTCTTCTGTCGATTCAATTCTATCATCTTAACATCATCACGACATCATCTAGCATATTCTACTTTTGAGTATCTGCCATCATGACTACCATCTGACCGCTAGTGCTTTATTTACCCACCAAACATTCTGTATCACAAGAAAGGGCCATTTGGTATTTAAAATTCATATTTATCACAATGTGACATGGTGATATTGGGGTTATTACGCATTTACCACAGAGTGATGACGTCACGATTAATGACAATACGACTGACGTCAGAATGGTTCCGAATGTTATTGACAACACTGTGCAATGCCAGGTAGCCTAGGCAACGCCCCTATTCACCACCAGGAGTAGACGTCATATTTTGACATCATTCTAATAACGTTTTTAGTTTTTAGTTAGACCGATGAGCAGTAAACACAAAATACGAGTGGGTAACGTAAATTCACCCTTTTACGAGTGACGTCATAAACGTTCTCCTCTTTAAGAGTGACGTCATACTTTCATCTCTTTAGGAGTGACGTCGCTCTTCCTCATTTAAACGCACACTGTGTCATTTCCTTTCATCCTATATCCCGTCGGAGACAAAAAGGCCCTTCTAAGCAAGGTCAAGGTCATATGGCGCTGATCGATCAGAGTTCTTATCTTCGTTTAATGGATAAATGCCGAGATAGTGACCGTCAGGGTACGGGGATTAGGGTGGGGACGCGGAGGGGATTGGGGGGGGGGGGGTGAAAGGCTGCGGGAATAGAGGCGTAGGTGAGATGGGGGCGGGCAGTGGGGTGTTGGGTAGACGGACATGGGGGGTGCTGGGTGCAGGGTGAAATTGTGACGTTAAGTAGATGCACGTGGAGGGTGTGGGGTATATGGATGTGGGTAAAGCGGTGTCAGGCGAGGTGGGGGCGGGCGATGGGGCATTAGATGAACGTATACGGGCAGAGGGTATGGGATCGAGTGAACCTGATAGTGTTCACGTGGGGCATTGCATGGGGGGTGTCTGTATGGGGGGGGAGTGCTTCTGGGGATCGAGCGCTCCTAGCTACTTCTTCTTTGGCGTAATTTCAGTACTGCAAGCGAATACTTTAAGCCAGCCAATCCCCCCTCCCCCTCAATCCATGGTCTCGTACGGCTTCCCACCATGGCCGGACGCACCACTGACCGTCAGTTATCTTACCCCCCGTCCCCAGCATATCGCTCCCAAGGGTCGCCATTTTCCCGACTCATCACCCACTTCCCCCCAACCCCGAAATCCCCACCATCCCCACCACCCCACACCCACCTATACAAAACTTTCTGCATCCACTGCTGATAATATAATGTCATGTATGTATATGATACTAAAGGGGGACAGTAATGCGTGGAGACCGCTTCAAAGTAGGCCCAACACATTGACTATTCTCACCAGAGGCCGCGTCGACTGACAAGTGGATGGCTTCATCACTCCCAATGGACGCCATATTTCTGTGGTTTACACGGTCGTTTCTCCGTGAGTCCCCGAGTTTGGAGGCCACTCACGTCTCTCCGTGATCTCAAACACTGCTGAGTCAGCAATAAAACCCGCACAGCCGGTAGCAGCTCAAGACGTCCTGGGTGGCTACGGCACCTTGTCAACGGCTTGTAACTTTAGTGTTTCTCGAGCATGATTAGCGAGCGACAAAGTAGAATATAAAACAGGCCGTGTTCCTGGGTGTAGTTGTACAAGCGAACCAACTAAATCCGTGCTGTAGGGGTGATGAAGCACGCTTTCAGTAACACTTGCCGCCGTGTTTCCATGGAGTAGGTTCGTAGCAGACCTGGGATTTTTTGGACCTTTTTCAGTCGCTATGAGTGGACCATGTGCAACAAATCGTCTTGTGTGCGACCATCATGACTTCCAAGCAAAACTAGGTCCATATTTGCCCTGAGTCATACGCAATTTTGTCTTCTTGCTATTATGCAAATAGTGGTATTTGAATGTAAACAAAGGCATGACAGGTTAAGTAGAAATGTAGACGAACAACGACTTCAGAAAGCGACTTCGCGTGATTGGAAGGGGTCGGACCCCACAAAGCATGAAGAGTAAGGTTCACAGCAAAACAAGATGTGTGTGTGGAAGAGGGAGGTGGGGGTATGTATGTAAAATACTTACCCATCACACTGATCCACAAATTGCTCACATGTTACTCACCAACATATTGGTCTAATCCCTTCCCCCGGATAATCTCACAGCCTCGCCTTTGAGCCGTCTATACCGACATACTGCCACGATAATAGTTCTTTGCCCAAGATAATGAAAAACACCTTCACCCGGATGAAAAATAACTGAGTTGTCAATCATAATTGGTACTCACCACGTGGTCCTGCTCAGCGGTAGTGAATGGAGTGTCAGCCAAATTGGGGTGACAGACCTAGAGCGAATAACGGGATATGGGAAGAGTCCATTAATCCTGGAGGGGAATACGTAAGTAGGCGTCTGGAAAAAAAAGGGCTCGATTGGTTGGGAGAAAAAAACAGACCTGTCTCGTAATGAGCTCGCGGTACACGGTTATTTGTTATGTGCATGGAAGATAGGCGGGTCTGGGCAATGGAATTGGAGTATAATTTGCAATGAACTCGGGCATCCATACTCACAAATAGGTAGGGGGGGGGGGTGGGGGTGGAGAGAGAGACCCCTGACCGGCCCTGGAAATGCCCGCCGCCCCCCAACCCAACCTTCTCCGTCCTCCATAGATCCCTCCCTCGCCCCCCCCCGCCATACTTTCGTTACCCTCCTAGCCGCCATTTGGTTGAGCGAATATACGGATGACAATACTTTCCCTTCAACACCTATAATCAGTATATAAAATACTAACCCATCACATTAATCCACAAATTGCTCAAATATTTCTCACCAACAGGTTGGTCTAATCCCTTCCCCCGATAATCTTACAGCCTCGCCTTTAAGCCGTCAATACCGACATACTGCCACGATAATAGTTCTTTGCCCAAGATAATGAAAAACACCTTCACCCGGATGAAAAATAACTGAGTTGTCAATCATAGTTGGTAATCAGCACGTCGTCCTGCTCAGCGGTATTGGAGCCAAATTGAGGTGACAGGCCTGAAGCGAATAACGGGATATGGGAAGAGTCCATTAATCCTGGAGGGGAATACGTAAGTAGGCGTCTGGAAAAAAGAAAATGGGCTCGATTGGTTTCGAGGAAAAACAGACTTGTCTCGTAATGAGCTCGCAGTACACGGTTATTGGAAAAAAATAGAGGCAAAGCTAGTTCTGTGATCCTCGCACGCCGGCGAATCTCTGTGTTGAACTGTCGAATCACTCCGCCTTCGATAATCTCCGCCAGGGCCATATTCATATAAACACCTATGATATACCCTTCTTTAGAAGTATAGTTTTTCTATATATATACTTTTCCTGGGCCTCTTGTTTCGTATCGTAAATACCAACTGTTAAGACATGTAAAGCTTAATGTTATTATTCTGTAGTGGAAAACTAAATGTGTCGATGTCCTAAAGGAACCACAAAAGACGCACAAGTCAGGGAAAATTGTGTGTCTTTGGCCAGTTACCATGTTATGTATTGTGCAATATATCTTTGCGTTCAGGCGATATGCGCATATTAAAGACAACATTTCTATTTAAAATATGTATAATGTTTATTTTTTGGCAAAATTTTTGTATAACATGCTTTTAACTAGCCACGTTCTTATCGCTACTTTGAAATCGCGATGTGCGGGTAATATATGGACCTATCTAGCTGTTGTTCATGTCAAATAGACTCCACGTCTTAACCATGGTTGGCATCCGTCCGTTTGCGAAAGACGATGGATTTGCAGCTTGGTTGGGTGTAAGTTTTAAGATTAATATCTCTGCATTTACGCTTATGACTGATTACGCATATCTGTAACCAACAGAGCTTACCGCAGTCGTCGCATCAGTGACCTGTCGGTGGGTATTGGTTTGTGCTAGCTTAAGTGCTAGGTGGGTGCCTAGATTAACCATATGGGGTTCATATTCCCAGTATTGCAAGCCACTGCTTCCTACAGTGTGGGGCAAAGCGGTAACAACATTATGCCACAGTGGCAATACGCGAGAGAAGGGCTGACCTGCATGGTAACCGCACTCGGACATCTCTCATATCAATTAATACATCCTACCCACTACACAACTTTATCGTTTGAACATGTCACTTAAAAAATGTATTTCACTTGCTTTCAGCGCATTTTTTTTGGCGCAAAGTATGTCATTATGTAAATGCACTTCTGTCAGATGAAAGGGTCAAAAATAAAGAACTCTCAGACAAAATTGGCGGACAAGGTTGGTGACGAATGCATGCCTCGGTTAGAGAGCATGAAGACTAAAACTCTCGTTAGGATAGCGGAGTCTGGTCGGAGAAACCGACCAGGAATTAGTTCTGGGTGCCCCGCCAGGGGACGGAGCAAACCGGAAGCCGTTGGCTTTTAATGCCAGCTATAAATACTCGGGGCAAGGTCATTACAAGGTCATAAGAACGAACCCCAACAGGGTCAATGACGTTTTCTGGTCGTTTTATCGACTGGTTTCTCGTTTCATTTGTTAAGGATTATTTTAGCGTGACATATAAAGGAAATATGGCGACAGGTTTTCACGACTGGTTAACGATGAAGGCGTCTTGAGAAACTTTCTGGTGGCAGGAGGCACAGCATTCATTATTTATCACGTGTTCGGGTGACTTTAGAGGCGGGCGTGATAGGAATAACGTCATAGTAGCGGTGGGCGATAATGGGGAGCCTGGCGTAACGTGTTATATTCCGTCCCCCTTTCTTTTTGTGCCGGTTGTACTCTATCCGCATGGCATATTGGCACTTATAAAGGGACAAAACAGCAAACATAATAGTTAGTCCAGTTATAGCAAGGACATGCGCTGCATTCACATCATTTACATCATTGCAGTCAGGCTAAAACAGAAACTACTCTTATTTCTTGCTGTTGATGTGGATGTCTATGTTTTGCCAATTCAATTACATTATTATTTCATAACAGTGGCAGGCCACGGAGGGTTTATGGTTAGTTTCTTGCCCTGAGAACTGTGCGTGTATCATTCTGCCTTGACTCAACACGAAGCACAAAATCACCGATTATAGCGGACAACACGCGTATTCCACATCACCTATATACGTTGCTTAAATCAACTGGTTCGCCCCTATGTCGAACAGCTGACGTCTGGAATTCGAACAGGATTTGAGGAGGCAAGGCCCAGCTTAAAGGGTGAAACTGGCCTGGTAACCCTGTACTCCCACTCTCCTCGTCGACAGTTGTGCTCGGGAGACTTCACTCTCCCTTGGCCGTCATCAGTTTGCGGAAAACTCATTACTAAGGCCACAATTCCAATGTATTGAGGCACTAAACCCGACATTCTTTCATTGTTTTCCTTCAATAAGTTGCTCAAGTTTTCCAACTGTCGCAAAATTATTTTCTAACTCTTGTTATAGTTGCGGATTTTTTATTTCTATTATCAATATACGTCTACTTCTTCAGCTAAATATACTGGTGTTTCCTCGGCCCAGCTCTGATTATATATGTACAAATGTGGTTTAAATTCCTTTGTCATCATTAATTAATCGATAATTAATCCAAACTTCGATCAAATGGATATCGATGACCATCAACTATCAATCGGTGCTGTCATATTGCAACCCCGATTAGCAATGCCATTAGAGATACCTTGATGTCATGTTGCAATTCAAACATAATGCAATTGCATATATAACACACTCGTTCTATTCCATTTCAACTGATTGCGAAAGCGACGAGGAATCGAAACGTTTTAGCGGCATGTTTGGAATGAAATTAAAGTAATCGTCGTTCTTGCAGTAAAATAACACATTCATTCCAGAGGATTATGTGTGATGGGCTTGAGGCCGCGCTGACGGTCTTTACGTGGTGGCTGGACAGTCTAATCCAGAACATTCAGGCCTTGGAGACACACACAAAGACCGCCTCCTACCAGGGAACGACCGGAAGAAGAATTCAATTACATCTGTCGACATTTTAATCGCGTTAATCGCTGCTTCAATGATCCAGTTAACTGTTCCCATAAAACTCACGTAATTTCATTTTAGAAGGTAAATAATTGGTATAAACTAATTTAGACTTGGGTTTTATCGGGCACAATAATAGGCGATTGTGACAAGTGTTGCTGTGAGTATGTGATGATCCCCCGCTTTCGGTGATTAGATTTCCAAGTGGAGCAAAAATGTTGATGAGCCAGGGGCGACATTAAATAGACGCTATGTGGCGCTGCGTGTAGAAAAGTCAGATGTATTGTTTAAGTGATTAATTATTTTCATTGCTAAAATATTAGCTTTAGATTTTTTGGCGAAATGATTAATACTTTTCCTTGTTTTTGCCGAACCGTTTTGATGTTTAGTATAAACATCACCACCCGTCAGCTAGATTACCACGTTATGGTGAAGAAAAGAACGCCCGATTAACAGCAATTGCATGCATAAACTGCCTCTTTTTATTGCCAGTAAGTTACTGACTATGGATCGATATTTTGTGAGTGTGATTTTATGGGTCATTTTAATACAGTGTTATATAAATGAGATCAATCTCATTAGTACATAACCTGTGACTGCTGTCAATACCACTAAACACACGTCAAAATTCATTAACCGGGTAGAATTATCGAGTAATAACCATACGATCAGACAAGTAACTTTCAATGAGTATTGCCCAAAATGGGTTTTGAAAACATGAATTGCCCACGTTAAACCTACAGATCTCCATAATTTCTTGTCGCCACATACAACAGAAAGAACGTTAAAGAAGAAAACTTTGGTTGGCTTTCTGTGGATTAATCATTCTCCTGGTCTGACAACTGTCACGTTCAGTACACGGTAATCACATCTACATCCTTGTATCACCTGTCTGTGTCCGTGCTAAGAGATTCTCCAGCAGGGATTAACATCTGGACAAGACCTTTAATGTCAAATAATTTAATGCTTTATGAGCCTTTTCGTTACACATCTTTAGAAAGACACTCTCCCCCGGTCTAAAGTCATGTCGATCCAGGGTATAGAAGAGCCATGTCCCTGGAGGTAACCCCTTACACTTTTCTAGGAAGAGCGTGGAATTGACACCGTGCGTAAAAATAGACATTTGCCCAGTGAGCGCGAACGTGAGGATAGTCGTGTCTGACTTGGCTGAGTTATTTCGACAAACCCGAGCGCGCTAACCACTAGACCACCCGGGTGGTCCCGTGCTTAAGTAGAAGATGAAACCTTGCAGGAAAGAGCCCCCAAAACCTACCGCTTTAACTCACTTGAGTGGGCGTGATATTCCGTGAGGGGCAACGGTTTTAGGATGGAATATCACACAATCCAGCTTTAAATACACCCGAACGTTTTTTTCACATCCACCATAACGTGGTGAAGGCAAGAAACAACCCAGGGTGTTCTCAATGTTTGGGGAGAGTAATGTCCCTTATAAGCCGCCGTCCGAGTCGGTGTCGCCGACAAAGCGCCACGCAGAACTGACGACATAATCCGACGAGTGGTCTCTCAGACAGAGCGAGGCGGTCGGGTGAATGAACCATTGTCTGGTGTTTTACGATAACGCGAGAAGACGCGAGATTTCAATGAAGCCTAAAAAGCAGCACAGGAGTCATTTTTGCACGTGGAGGGATTTTGTAACATCTCGAAGTGCATGTGTGGAATAGATATCTATGTAACTTTGAATAAATCCAATGCTATGAGGAACCAGTGCCAATCGCGTTTACACAGAGGGACACAGACATATGCCGGGTGCGAACGTAATCCTTAATCAAAACCTAATATTCATGAACAGCCATGTTTTTTTAACAACACGATGCCCAAGTCGTTGATATGGAAGAAATTGGGAAATAATCTCGTTATGATTTTTGTGGGTAAGTCGATGGGTAAATTAAATTATATGCGGCACGTAAACCGATACCTATAAGAAAATCGCATGTCAATTCAGCTTTAAAAACAACAGACTATTAATAGGGGGGGTGGGGGGGTACCCCCTCTGAATCGCGAATATCGAGAAATTCACTGCTATAACGGATCGCGGTAAATAGGCAAAGGGTCTTCGCGTTGAACCAGGAATTGTACCGATAACGATCCCCCAAAATTGTCAACAGCTGGTCGCGACTCTCCAAGAATTTCTGGATGCCAATCGCGCACATCTGGAAAAGTTGCGGACCCCCCCCCCCCACCCCCCGCATTAATCTCGCCGAAACCGCCCCTGGCGTTATAACGACATGTGTGTGAGATTTATATTCACATATCAATGGATTGATTGATTGACAAATATATGTGCTTTGATAGTTATATAAGTATCCTGTTTGCGTTATCATTGATGGAGCTGGGTTCGATTTCCCGTCAGGCTCGGATTCTGAATCTAAGTCTTGCTTGATCTGATTTGGCTGATGAGACCCCATTGGTCTAGTTTATTCCCGGGGGAACACAACATTGGCTTAACATAGTAATTTATTCATTCATTTCTCAGACCATAACGCCACTTTCAGTAACGTTGTCAGGGTGATACATTTCAGGTAAATCTACTTTTATGTACCTATGTTTAAACTGGTTACAAGCATCTGAGTACAAGTAGGATTGGCAACTTTTATATTCTGTCTGGAACAAAATGAATCTGTTGATCTCAATAACGATTTGACTAATATATATATTTCTAATTTGTCATTGGTATGCCGAGTATTGTCATCAATAGATTCCAACTCCCTCCAGGTTTGTAAGCCAAAACTATTTTATTGGATGAACTACACCAGGGAAATTGAACAAGGAATAGAAATGGAGCTATCCTCGATGGTATGCAACCGAGCATCTATGCAAGGCGTGTATTCCCTGAAAGAATACAAAATTAAAACGAATTAAAATATTTTTCATAAACTTACGTCACACTACAGTAGATATTTATTTATTAACGTAACGTAATACGTGAGTAAATCAAGCAAGTCATTTAACGAACACAATACCGACTGCAATATCAGAACAAATAAACAGAGGATAGGATACTGCACGAACTAAAGACACGCACAACCAGTTTTGCGTGTCGCAACCTTGATATATGCCTCGTGAAACAAAATCCTTCGTGTGACTACTGGTCATTTCTCTGAATCGTGTGACTACTGGTCATTTCTCTGAATCGTGTGACTACTGGTCATTTCTCTGAATCATAATAATGAGGTGATAAAAAACCCATTGAGAGAGGTGCAATTGTGGAGAAAATATCTTTGTCAAGCAGCTGTTTGAAGAGAGTAGGCGATTATCATAATACTTAAAACTGGAACGTTTGCGACTTATTAACAACTTCCGTTCATTTTCGTTCCATGTCGCATGAAACGATTCATCTCAGGCAATCTGAGAAAGACGTCAATAGTATTTAGCTTCAAATCTTCCGTCCAAGTGAGCTCCGGATAAATATCACGTTTAGATATCGTCAATGAAATAAAAGGAAACAAATCACAAAGCTGCCATAAGCTTTAGCACCATCTGTCTTATGTGTTTTTTTCCATCCGAGGTGGTTCATATGTATTGCTGTCTTTGAACACGACATTAAATCTGCTATGTGCTATGCGCCATATTAGTTATGCATGCACTTCTCTTCTGTCGATTCAATTCTATCATCTTAACATCATCACAACATCATCTAGCATATTCTACTTTTGAGTATCTGCCATCATGACTACCACCCTGACTAACGCTAGTGCTTCATTAACTCACCAAACATTCTGTATCACAAGAAAGTGCCATTTGGTATTTAATATTCGTATTTATCACAATGTGACATTGTGATATTGGCGTTAGTACGCATTTATCACATCGTGATGCCGTCACGATTAATGACAATACGACTGACTTGTTCCGAATGTTATTGACAACACGGCGCAATGCCAGGTAGCCTAGGCAACGCCCCTATTCACCACCAGGAGTAGACGTCATACTTTAACGTCATTCTAATAACGTTTTTAGTTTTTAGTTTCTAGTTAGAATGATGAGCAGTAAACACAAAATACGAATGGGTAACGTGAATTCACCCTTTTACGAGTGACGTCATAAACGTTCTCCTCTTTAAGAGTGACGTCATACTTTCTTCTCTTTATGAGTGACGTCACCCTCCCCCATTTAAACCCACACTGTATCATTTCCCTTCATCCTATATCCCCTCGGAGCCTAAAAGGCACTTCTAAGCAAGGTCAAGGTCATATGGAGCTGATCGATCAGAGTTCTTATCTTAGTTTAATGGATAAATGCCGAGATAGTGACCGTCAGGGTACGGGGATTAGGGTGGGGGCGGGGGGGGGGGGCAGGGTGAAAGGGTGCGGGTATAGAGGCGTGGGTGAGATGGGGGCGGGCAGTGGGGTGTTGGGTAGACGGACGTCGGGGGGGGGGGGGGTGCAAGGTGAAGGGATGACGTTAAGCAGATGCACGTGGAGGGTGTGGGGTATATGGATGTGGGTAAAGCGGTGTCAGGCGAGGTGGGGGCGGGCGGTGGGCCATTAGATGAACGTATACGGGCAGAGGTTGTGGAATCAGGTGAACCTGATAGTGTTTACGTGGGGCATTGCATGGGGGGTGTCTGTATGGGGGGGGTGGGGGGGGTTTCTGGGAATCGAGCGCTCCTAGCTACTTCTTCCTTGGCGTAATTTCAGTACTGCAAGCGAATACTTTAAGCCAGCCAATAGACCCTCCCCCTAAATCCATGTTCTTGCACAGCTTCCCACCATGGCCGGACGCACCACTGACCGTCAATCATCTCAATCATCCACAGCATATCCCTCCCAAGGGTCGCCATTTTCCCGACCTATCATCCCCCCGCGAAATCCCCACCATCCCCACCATCCCCACCACCCCACACCCGCCATCCCACTCCCACCTATACAAAACGTCTTTCCACATCTACTGCTGATAATATAATGTCATGTATGTATATGATACTAAAGGGGGAAAGTAATGCGAGGAGACCGCTTCAAAGTTGGCCCAACACATTGACTATTCTCAACAGAGGCCGCGTCGACTGACAAGTGGATGGCTTCATCACTCCCAATGGACGCCATATTTCTGTGGTTTACACGGTCGTTTCTCCGTGAGTCCCCGAGTTCGGAGGCCACTCACGTCTCTCCGTGATCTCAAACACTGCTGAGTCAGCAATAAAACCCGCACAGCCGGTAGCAGCTCAAGACGTCCTGGGTGGCTACGGCACCTTGTCAACGGTTTGTAACTTTAGTGTTTTCCGAGCTAGATTAACGAGCGACAAAGTAGAATATAAAACAGGTTGTGTTCCTGGGTGTAGTTGTACAAGCGAACCATCTGAATCCGTGCTGTAGGGGTGATGAAGCACGCTTTCAGTAACACTTGCCGCCGTGTTTCCATGGAGTAGGTTCTTAGCAGACCTGGGGACTTCTTGGGCCTTTTTCAGTCTCTATAGAACATAGCATATCGGGCAACCATACACACCCATACCCATACACAAATCGGTGGTGGGGGGGGCGGGGTTGAGAGAGAGATCCCTAGCCGGTCCTGGAAATGGCCCCCGCCCCCACCCCAACCTCCTCTGTCCTCCATAGATCCCCGCCCCCCCACCCCCCGCCATACTTTTGTTACCCTCCTAGCCGCCATTTAGTTGAGCGAATATACTGATGACAATACTTTCTCTTCAACACCTATAAACAGTATGTACAATAATTACCCATCGCACTAATCCACAAATTGCTCACATATTACTCACCAACAGATTGGTCTAATCCCTTCCCCCGGATAATCTCAAAGCCTCGCCTTTAAGCCGTCAATACCTAGATACTACCACGATAATAGTTCTTTGTCCAAGATAATGAAAAACACCTTCACCCGGATGAAAAATAACTGAGTTGTCAATCATAATTGGTACTCACCACTTGGTCCTACCCAGCGGTAGTGAATGGAGTGTCAGCCAAATTGGGGTGACAGACCTAGAGCGAATAACGGGATATGGGAAGAGTCCATTAATCCTGGAGGGGAATACGTAAGTAGGCGTCTGGAAAAAAATGGGCTTGATTGGTTGGGAGAAAAAAACAGACCTGTCTCGTAGTGAGCTCGCAGTACACGGTTATTGGAAAAAGATAGAGACAAAGCTAGTTTTGTGACCCTCGCCGGCGAATCTCTGCGTTGAACTGTCGAATCACTCTCCACCTTCGATAATCTCCGAGAGGGGCATATTCATATAAACACCTATGATATACCCTTCCTTAGAAGTATAGTTTTCATATATATATACGTTTCCTGGGCCTCTTGTTTCGTATCGTAAATACCAACTGTAAAGCTTAATGTTAATATCCTGTAGTGGAGAATTAACGGTGTCGATGTCCTAAAGGAACCACAAAAGACGCACCAGTCAGGGAAAATTGTGTCTTTGGCCAGTTACCATGTTATGTATTGCGCAATATGTCTTTGCGTTCAGGCGATATGCGCATATTAAAGACATAATTTCCATTTAAAATATGTATAATGTTCATTTTTTGCAAAAATGTTTTATAAACATGCTTTTAACTAGCGACATTCTTATCTCTACTTTGAGATCGCGATGTACAGGTAATATATGGACCTATCTAGCTGTTGTTCATGTCAAATGACTCCACGTCTAAACCATGGTTGGCATCCGTTCCCGTCTGCGAAAGTCGATGGATTTGCAGCTTGGTTTGGATTTAAGTTTTAAGATTTGTATCTCTGCATTTACGCTTATGATTGAATACGCCTATCTGTGACCGACAGAATTTACCGCAGTCGTCGCACCAGTGACCTGTCGATAGGTCTTGGTTTGTGCTCGCTGGTGGGCGCCTAGATTAACCATATGGGGTCCATATTTCCAGTATTGCAAGCCACTGCTTTCTACAGTGTGGGGCAAAGCAGTAACAAAATGATGGTACAATACACTAGAGAAGGGCCGACCTGCATGCTAACCGCACTCGGACATCTCTCATGTTACTTAATACATCCTACCCACTACACAACGTTATCGTTTGAACATGTCACTTCATGGGTGTATTTCACTAGCTTGCTTTCAGCGCAATTTTGTTTGCGCAAAGTATGTCATTATGTAAATGCACTTTTGTCAGATGAAAGGGCCAAAAATAAAGAACTTTCAGACAAAATGGGCGGACGAGGTTGGCGGCGAATGCATGCCTCGGTTAGATAGCATGAAGCCATTGCTTCCAATGAGTAAGACTAAAACTCTCATTATGATAGCGGCGTCTTGAGAGACTTTCTGGTGGCAGGAGGCACAGCCTTCATTATTTATCACGTGCTCGGGTCACTATGACTAATAAGTCGCTCATGCGATGAGTGTTCTAACCATAATAAACAGGATTGACGCGTTGGAGTCAGAGATGTCAAGCATAGGTTGTTTAGCCAATAAAATACCTTGAACCATAAACTCCAAACAAAAATGCAATCGAAAAGTAAGTGCTGAATTGTTTCAGTCTCAGTCCCACAAAAAGAACATTTCTCTGAGTTTAGTATATGACATTTATGCAAAAACTGATTTGTGACCAATGCTAAATTCAGTAACAGCAACATTTTTTTCTTCAACCGTACAGTGCAATGGTAATTTATAATATTGGCACCAAATGGCTTCCTCTGTATCAATTTTTAAATACGGACACCACCGTTCTTCGTTTTTCCTTGCCCCTTTCTTTTTGTGCCGGTTGTACTCTATCCGGACGGCATATTGGCCATACTTAAAAAGGGAAAAAACAGCAAACATAGTAGTTAATCCAGTTATAGTAAGGACATGTGCTGCATTTATATCTACATTGCTCTCACGATAAAACAGCCACTACTCGTATTTCTGGCTGCTGATGTGAATGTCTGGATGTTTTGCCTATTCAATTACATCATTACTTAATAAAAGTGGCTGGCCACGGAGGGTTTATAGTTTGTTTAATGCACTGAAAACTGTGCGTGTATCATTCTGCCTTGACGCAACACGAAGCACAAAATCACCGATCATAGCGGACAAAACGCATATTCCACATCACCTATATACGTTGCTTAAGGCAGATGCATAGATTACATTTTTTTTCAGACAAACCTCTTTAAAACAATTAAGTTCTAGTTATGCGTATTCCAAATGATAAAATAACATAAAAAAGATATGTCTTCCACCTATGTTTTTGTAAAAAAGACTTTGACTAAGTCAGGGGTCACATCAAAATTATAATGGTTGTCAATAGAGAATTTGGGAATTTGGACACGAAATATTCAACAGAAAAAAAAGGCTCAGACAAAATTAATAAACATTTGTCTGGAACAAGCTTGCTCGTTGCATGTTCAAATAAGATGAACAAACTATAGGTCTTCTACCTTGTTATTTTCGCAAAACGACTATGAACATGGAATATGTGTAGGTAATTCTGATGGTGGAAATGGAAAAATGCTGAATTTGAGACACTACTAGTACTCAATGGGAAAACCTTTCGATGATAAAGTGACACTGCGTGCGATAATACATCATTCGCCAAATGGCAGCAGCATAGTCGCCGCGTAATAATCCACCAGACGGAGCCACAGTGATGCCGGGAACTTCCTTAAATCAAAAGGATCGCCCCTATGGGGAACAGCTGAAGTCTAGAATTCGAACAGGAGTAGAAAGCGCGAGGACCCAGCTTAAAGGGTAAAACTTGCCTGGTAACACACCTATTTGGACGTGACGCTGCAACTCTGTTCCACCCTATTCACCGGCTGACAGATCAAACAGTGCGTATCCTTCGCCCCCCCCCCCCCCTGCCCCCACCCCCCGCCAGCCCTCCCCTGCACCTACCCTTCCACCCTCCCATGGGTGTATTCGTGGTGATATTGTACAGGCCATGACAATGGGTCATGTACTACAAGACCGGAAAGCCGGAGTCCGCGCGTGCGCACTAAAGACCCACTCACGCCCTTTGTTCGGGAACTCGAGGGAGGCGTATCGTTGAACGGAACTCTCGAATGGTGCAAGTCGCTTGCCATATTTCTTCTTCTCGCTGTCTTCTCGAGGGAAATCTGAGGCACTCCCTGCCAGCCGAGACCCATCTCCCGGGGTCCATTATCACAGATCAACAACGGAGTCGATCTTCAACCAATCAAATCGTCCCCCAGTCGACTCGTCACCAAATCGAGTCGTCCCGTAGTTGGCTGATAGAGAGCGGTTTTGAGCTATAGCGACCATGCTGAGCCACTACGCTGGTGGATCCCGAGCGTTCGACTTCACTCACATCACACCATTTCTGCATGAGAATGGAGGTCTTTTCATTGGTGCTAATTAGTCCTCAATTTTTGTGTGGGCCCCGCTTTGTGGAGTGCCCCCCCACCCACGCCTCCTGTTCTACCACTCTCCTCGACGACAGTTGTGCTCGGCGGAATGCACCCTCCCTTGGCGGTCATCAGTTTGCGGAGAACTCATTACTGAGGCCTCAATTATTGTAAAATCCAATGTATTGAGGTACTAAATCCGACATTCGTTCATTGTTGTCATTGAAGAAGCTGTTTAAGTTTTCCAACGGTGGCAAAATTATTTTTCAACTTTTGTTATGTTTGCGGATTTTCTATTTCTATCATCCATATAGTTTTACTACCTCCGCTGAATATACTGGCGGTTCCTCCGCCCAGCTTTGTCTATATAATTATGTACAAATGTGGTTTAAATTAATTACTCAACTATCAATCGGTGCTGCCATGTTTTAACCACGATTAGCAATGCCATCAGATATACAATGGTGTCATATTCATCATAATGCCATTACATATATAACACCCTCGTTCGATTTCATTTCAATTGATTGCGAAAGCGACGAAGAATCAAAATGTTTCGGCGTCACGTTTAGAATGAAATTAAAGTAATCGTCGTTCATGCAGTGAAATACCACATTCGTCGCAGAGGATTATGTCGGACGGGCTTGAGGCAGCGCTGACGGTATTTACGGGGTGGCTGGACAGTCTAGTCCAGAGTATTCAGGCATCGGAGACCCACACAAAGACCGCCTCCTACCAGGGAACGACCAGAAGAAGTATTCAATTACATCTGTCGACATTGTTATCGCGTCAATGGCTGCTTCAATGACTCAGTAAGCTGTCCCCATGAAACTCGCTTAATTTCATTTTAGAAGGTAAATAATTGGTACAAACTAATTTAGACTTGGGTTTTATCGGGCACAATAAAAGGTGATTGTGACAAGTGTTGCTGTGAGTATGTGATGATCCCCCGCTTTCGGTGATTAGATTTCCAAGTGGAGCAACAATGGCGATGAGCCAGGGGCGACTTTTTATCGTGGCTATATGGCGCTGCGTACAGACGAGTCGTATGCATTGTTTAAGTGATCAATTATTTTCCCTTTCATCGTAAAAATATTATTTTGGGATTTTTGGGCGAAATGAACAATACTTTCCTTGTTTTTGCCGAACTGTTTTGATGTTTAGTATAAACATCACCACCCGTCAGATACGTTACCAGGTTATGGTAAAGAACAGGACACTCGATTAACAGCAATCGCATGCATACACTACTGGAAGTTGAATCAAGTATCTCTCTTCCTCCTTAATCTCCTGTCAATACAGCAACGCCACCTATCGAAGGAGCACTGTAATAAAAAGCAAATACGCATTTTTGTTCTCTCTTTCTATTTGCCAGTAAGTTATTCTGACTATGGATCGATACTTTGTAAGTGTGATTTTATGGGTCATTTTAATACAGTCTTATATAAATGAGATAAATCTCATTAGTACATAACCTGTGACTGCTGTCAATACCACTAAACAAACGTCAAAATTCATACACCGGGTGGAATTATCGAGTAATAACCATACTACGAGGCAAGTAACTTTCAACGAGCATTGCCCAAAATGTGTTTTGAAAACATGAATTGCCCACGTTAAACCTATCGATCTCCATATTTCTTGTCGCCAGATACAACAGAAAGAACGTTCAAGAAGAAAACTTTAGTTGGCTTTCTGTGGATTAATCATTCTCCTGGTCTCACAACTGTCACGTCCAGTACACGTTAATCACATCTACATCCTTGTATCACCTGTCTGTCTCCGTGCTAAGAGATTATCCAGCAGGGATTAAAATCTGGACAAAACCTTTAATGTCAAATCATTCAATGCTTTCTTAGCCTTTTCGTTTCACAGATTTAGAAAGACACTGACCCGTTCTAAAATCGTGACGATCACGGGTATAGAAGAGCCATGTCCCTGGCCGTAACCCCTTACACTTTTCTAGGAAGAGCGTGGAATTTACACCGTGCGTAGAAATAAACATTTGCCCAGTGAGCGCGAACGTAAGGATAGTCGTGTCTGACTTGGCAGAGTTATTTCGACAAACCCGAGCGCGCTAACCACTAGACCACCCGGGTGGTCCCGTGCTTAAGTAGAAGATGAAACCTTGCAGGAAAGAGCCCCCAAAACCTACCGCTTTAACTCACTTGGGTGGGCGTGATATTCCGTGAGCGGCAACGATTTTAGGATGGAATATCACACAATCCAGCTTTAAATACACCCGAACGTTTTTTTCACATCGACCATAACGAGGTGAAGGCAAGAACAAACCCAGGGTGTTCTCAATGTTTGGGGAGAGTAATGTCCCTTATAAGCCGCCGTCCGAGTCGGTGTCGCCGACAAAGCGCCACGTAGAACTGACGACATAATCCGACGAGTGGTCTCTCAGACAGAGCGAGGCGGTCGGGTGAATGAACCATTGCCTGGTGTTTTACGATAACGCGAGAAAACGCGAGATTTCAATGAAGCATAAAAAGCAGCACAGGAGTCATTTTTGCACGTGGAGGGATTTTGTAACATCTCGAAGTGCATGTGTGGAATAGATATCTATGTAACATTGAATAAATCCAATGCTATGAGGAACCAGTGCCAATCGCGTTCACACAGAGGGACACAGACATATGCCGGGTGCGAACGTAATCCTTAATCAAAAGCTAATATTCATGAACAGCCATGTTTTTTTTTAGGAACTCCAGCCCAAGACGTTGATATAGAAGAAATTGGGAAATAATCTCCTTATGATTTTTGAGGGTAAATCGATGGATAAATTAAATTATATGCGGCACGTAAACAGATAACAAAACAGAGTATTTCAATTCAGCTCAAAACACAACCGACCATTAATGGGGGGGTGGGGGGGACCCCTGCTGAGTCGCGAATCCTCAAGAATTAGGGCGAACAATATCGCCTCTCCCAGATTATGACATTTTAAAACTGGGCGCGCCAAACAAAATGCCTTAATGGAGATATCGCGAATATCGAGGAAGTCGCGGACTGCTATAACTGATCGCGGTATCGCCCCCCCCCCCCCCTACACACACACACTGATTAATCTTGCCGAAACCTGGTGTTTTTTCGTCGTTATAACGATACGTGTGTGAGATTGATATTCACATATCAATAAAATAATTGATTGACATATATATGTACTTTGATATTCTGTTTGCGTTATCATTGATGGAGCTTCCGTAGCTCAGTTGGCAGGGGCTCCAGATATATGGACCTGGGTTTGATTCCCCATCAGGCTCGGATTCTGAATCCAAGTCTTGTTTGACATAAAAAATTGTCTGATTTTCCTGATGAGACCTTGGTCCCGTTTATTTCAGGGGGAAAAAAATTGCCTTAAAATAATAATTTATTGTTTCATTTCTCAGAACATAACGTCACGTCGATTTCCCCATGTTGAAACTGGCTGTAGGCATCTGGGTAGAAGTAGAATTGGCATTCTGTTATATTCTGTCCGGAACAAAATGAATCTGTTGAACTCAATAACGATTTGACGATATGTTTTTCTAAGTTTGTCATTAGTATGCCAAGTATCGTCATAATTAGCTTTCAACTCCCACCAGGTTTGTAAGCCAACAGTATTTTATTGGATGAACTACACATTTGATTAATGTTATGATTGATATGATAGGCCGGCAAGGCCTCAGGATCTACACAGTATCTAATCAAGTTTGTTCCTCAGTAATCTCCGTATTTTTAAGTAACGACCAATTTCTCTTGAAGCGTGTTTCAGTAATAGAATGTATGATCAATGTTTCCATGTGATCCGTAGCATAATGTGCCAATTAACATTCGTCACCCACCGTCCAAGCAATCGCTCGTATCGACACCACGGATTTGAACAAGGACTAGAAATGGAGCTATCCTCGATGGTAAGCACCATAGTATCTATGACGAGGCAAATATTCTCTGAAGGAATACAAACTTAAAACAACTTAAAACACTGTTTTCATAAACTGACGTCACACTATGGTAGATATTTATTTATTAGCGTAACGTAATACGTGAGTAAATCAAGCAAGTCATTTAACGAGCACAATACCGCCGCAATATCAGGAAAATTAAACAGAGGATCAGATATTGCAAGAACTGAAGACGTCACGTGACACAACCAGTGTTGCGGGTCGCAACGTTGATATATGCCTCGAGAAAAAAAACCTTCGTGTGACTGGTGATCATTTATTTGAAATAAAAGACATAATCGGGAGGTGATAAAATACCGCAGTCAATTTTGAGAGAGTTGAGAGAGGTCGAATTGTGCAGCTGTCCGTCTCCCAATTTCCAGAGAAAATATCTTAGTCAAATAGCTATCTGAAGAGAGTGGGCGATAATACCTAAAACTGGAACGTTTGCGATTTGTTAACAACTTCCGTTCCTTTTCGATCAATGTCGAATGAAACGGTTCATATCAGGCAACCTGAGAAGGACGTCAATAGTGTTCAGCTTCAAATCTTCCTTCCGAGTGAGCTCCGGATAAATATCACGTTTATATATCGTCAATGAAATAAAAGGAAACAAATCACAAAGCTACCATAAGCTTTAGAACCATCTGTCTTGTGTGTTTTTTCCATCCGAGGTGGTTCATATGTATTGCTGTCTTTGAACACGACATTAAATCTGCTATGTGCTATGCGCCATATTAGTTATGCATGCACTTCTCTTCTGTCGATTCAATTCTATCATCTTAACATCATCACGACATCATCTAGCATATTCTACTTTTGAGTATCTGCCATCATGACTACCACCCTGACTAACGCTAGTGCTTCATTAACCCACCAAACATTCTGTATCACAAGAAAGGGCCATTTGGTATTTAATATTCGTATTTATCACAATGTGACATGGTGATATTGGCGTTAGTACGCATTTACCACAGAGTGATGACGTCACGATTAATGACAATACGACTGACGTCAGAATGGTTCCGAATGTTATTGACAACACTGTGCAATGCCAGGTAGCCTAGGCAATGCCCCTATTCACCACCAGGAGTAGACGTCATATTTTGACATCATTCTAATAACGTTTTTAGTTTTTAGTTAGACCGATGAGCAGTAAACACAAAATACGAGTGGGTAACGTAAATTTACCCTTTTACGAGTGACGTCATAAACGTTCTCCTCTTTAAGAGTGACGTCATACTTTCTTCTCTTTAGGAGTGACGTCGCTCTTCCTCATTTAAACGCACACTGTATCATTTCTCTTCATCCTATATCCCGTCGGAGCCAAAACGGCCCTTCTAAGCAAGGTCAAGGTCATATGGCGCTGATCGATCAGAGTTCTTATCTTCGTTTAATGAATAAATGCCGAGATAGTGACCGTCAGGGTACGAGGATTAGGGTGGGGACGCGGAGGGGATTGTGTGGGGGTGGGGGGGGGGGGTGAAAGGCTGCGGGTATAGAGGCGTGGGTGAGATGGGTGCGGGCAGTGGGGTGTTGGGTAGACGGACTTGGGGGGTGCAGGGTGAACGGATGGCGTTAAGTAGATGCACGTGGAGGGTGTGGGGTATGGATGTGGGTAAAGCGGTGTCAGGCGAGGTGGGGGCGGGCGGCGGGGCATTAGATGAACGTATACGGGCAGAGGGTATGGGATCGAGTGAACCTGATAGTGTTCACGTGGGGCATTGCATGGGGGGTGTCTGTATGGGTGGGGGGGGGGGGCTTCTGGGGATCGAGCGCTCCTAGCTACTTCTTCTTTGGCGTAATTTCAGTACTGCAAGCGAATACTTTAAGCCAGCCAATCCCCCCTCCCCCTCAATCCATGGTCTCGTACGGCTTCCCACCATGGCCGGACGCACCACTGACCGTCAGTTATCTTACCCCCCGTCCCCAGCATATCGCTCCCAAGGGTCGCCATTTTCCCGACTCATCCCCCCCCCCTCCCCCACGAGATCTCCACCATCCCCACCACCCCACACCGGCCATCCCACTCCCACCTGTACAAAAAGTCTTTCCACATCTACTGCTGATAATATAATGTCATGTATGTATATAATACTAAAGTGTGACAGTAATGCGAGAAGACCGCTTCCAAGTTGGCCCCAACACATTGACTATTCTCACCAGAGGCCGCGTCGGATGACACGTGGATAGCTTCATCACTCCCAATGGACGCCATATTTCTCTGGTTTACACAGTCGTTTCCCCCCCCTGAGTCCCCGAGTTTGGAGGCCACTCACGTCTCCCAGTGATCTCAAACACTGCTGAATCAGCAATAAAACCCGCACAGCCGGTAGCAGCTCAAGACGTCCTGGGTGGCTACGGCACCTTGTCAACGGCTTGTAACTCTACTGTTTCCCGAGCATGATTAACGAGCGACAAAGTAGAATATAAAACAGGCTGTGTTCCTGGGTGTAGTTGTACAAGCGAACCAACTAAATCCGTGCTGTAGGGGTGATGAAGCACGCTTTCAGTAACACTTGCCGCCGTGTTACCATGGAGTAGGTTCTTAGCAGACCTGGGATTTTTTGGGCCTTTTTCAGTCGCTATGAGTGGACCATGTGCAACAAATCGTCTTGTGTGCGACCATCATGACTTCCAAGCAAAACTAGGTCCATATTTGCCCTGAGTCATACGCAATTTTGTCTTCTTGCTATAATGCAAATACTGGTATTTGAATGTAAACAAAGGCATGACGCGTTACGTAGAAATGTATACAAACAACGACTTCAGAAAGCGACTTCACGTGACTGGAAGGGGTCGGACCCCAAAAAGCATGAAGAGTGAGGTCCACAGCAACACAGGATGTGTGTGTGGAAGAGGGAGGTGGGGGTATGTATGTAAAATACTTACCCATCACACTGATCCACAAATTGCTCACATGTTACTCACCAACATATTGGTCTAATCCCTTCCCCCGGATAATCTCACAGCCTCGCCTTTGAGCCGTCTATACCGACATACTGCCACGATAATAGTTCTTTGCCCAAGATAATGAAAAACACCTTCACCCGGATGAAAAATAACTGAGTTGTCAATCATAATTGGTACTCACCACGTGGTCCTGCTCAGCGGTAGTGAATGGAGTGTCAGCCAAATTGGGGTGACAGACCTAGAGCGAATAACGGGATATGGGAAGAGTCCATGAATCCTGGAGGGGAATACGTAAGTAGGCGTCTGGAAAAAAAGGGCTCGATTGGTTGGGAGAAAAAAACAGACCTGTTTCGTAATGAGCTGGCAGTAGACGGTTATTGGAAAAAAAATAGAGACAAAGCTGGTTCTGTGACCCTCGCACGCCGGCGAACCTCTGCGTTGAACTGTCGAATCACTCTCCACCTTCGATAATCTCCGCCAGGGCCATATTCATATAAACACCTATGATATACCCTTCTTTAGAAGTATAGTTTTTCTATATATATACTTTTCCTGGGCCTCTTGTTTCGTATCGTAAATACCAACTGTTAAGACATGTAAAGCTTAATGTTATTATTCTGTAGTGGAGAACTAAATGTGTCGATGTCCTAAAGGAACCACAAAAGACGCACAAGTCAGGGAAAATTGTGTGTCTTTGGCCAGTTACCATGTTATGTATTGTGCAATATATCTTTGCGTTCAGGCGATATGCGCATATTAAAGACAAAATGACTTATTACGCATAAATGTAACCAACAGAGCTTACCGCAGTCGTCGCATCAGTGACCTGTCGGTGGGTATTGGTTTGTGCTAGCTGGTGGGTGCCTAGATTAACCATATGGGGTCCATATTCCCAGTATTGCAAGCCACTGCTTCCTACAGTGTGGGGCAAAGCGGTAACAACATTATGCTACAGTGGCAATACGCGAGAGAAGGGCTGACCTGCATGCTAACCGCACTCGGACATCTCTCATGTCAATTAATACATCCTACCCACTACACAACTTTATCGTTTGAACATGTCACTTAAAAAATGTATTTCACTTGCTTTCAGCGCATTTTTTTTGGCGCAAAGTATGTCATTATGTAAATGCACTTCTGTCAGATGAAAGGGTCAAAAATAAAGAACTCTCAGACAAAATGGGCGGACGAGGTTGGTGACGAATGCATGCTTCGGTTAGAGAACATGAAGACTAAAACTCTCGTTATGATAACGGAGTCTGGTCGGAGAAACCGACCAGGAATTAGTTCTGGGTGCCCCGCCAGGGGACGGAGCAGACCGGAAGCCGTAAGCTTTTAATGCCAGCTATATATACTCGGGGCAAGGTTATTACAAGGTCATAAGAACGAACCCCAACAGGGTCAATGACGTTTTCTGGTCGGTTTATCGACTGGTCTCTCGTCTCATTTGTTAAGGATTATTTTAGCGTGACATATAAAGGAAATATGGCGACAGGTTTTCACGACTGGTTAACGATGAAGGCGTCTTGAGATACTTTCTGGTGGCAGGAGGCACAACCTTCATTATTTATCACGTTTTCGGGTTACTTTTAGAGGCGCGCGTGACAGGAATAACGTCATAGTAGCGGTGGGCGATAATGGGGAGCCTGGCGTAACGTGTTATATTCCTTGCCCCTTTCTTTTTGTGCCGGTTGTACTCTATCCGGATGGCATATTGGCACTTATAAAGGGACAAAACAGCAAACATAATAGTTAGTCCAGTTATAGCAAAGACATGCGCTGCATTCACATTATTTACATCATTGCTCTCAGGCTAAAACAGAAACTACTCTTATTTCTTGCTGCTGATGTGGATGTCTATGTTTTGCTAATTCAATTACATTATTATTTCATAAAAGTGGCAGGCCACGGAGGGTTTATGGTTTGTTTCTTGCCCTGAGAACTGTGCGTGTATCATTCTGCCTTGACTCAACACGAAGCACAAAATCACCGATTATAGCGGACAACACGCGTATTCCACATCACCTATATACGTTGCTTAAATCAAAAGGTTCGCCCCTATGTCGAACAGCTGACGTCTGGAATTCGAACAGGAGTTGAGGAGGCAAGGGCCAGCTTAAAGGGTGAAACTGGCATGGTAAAACACCTACTCATCTCGTCTTCTTGCTGTCTTCTCGAGGGAAATCTGAGGCACTCCCTGCCAGCCGAGACCCATCTCTCGGGGTCCATTATCACAGATCAACAAAGGAGGCGATCATCAACCAATCGATTCGTCTCCCAGTCGCGTCGTCCCCCAGTCGACTCGTCACCAAATCGAGTCGTCCCCCACTCGACTCGTCACAAAATCGAGTCTTCCCGTAGTTGGCTGATAGAGAGCGGCCTTGAACTGTTTAATGGTGCTAATTACTCCTCCCTTTTTGTGTATTCCTGCTTTGTGAAGTCCCACCCCCTGTACTCTCACTCTCCTCGTCGACAGTTGGGCTCGGGAGACTTTACTCTCCCTTGGCCGTCATCAGTTTGCGGATAACTCATTACTAAGGCCACAATTCCAATGTATTGAGGCACTAAACCCGACATTCTTTCATTGTTTTTCTTAAATAAGTTGCTCAAGTTTTCCAACTGTCGCAAAATTATTTTCTAACTCTTGTTATAGTTGCGGATTTTTTATTTCTATTATCAATATACGTCTACTTCTTTAGCTAAATATACTGGTGGTTCCTCGGCCCAGTTCTAATTATGTATGTGCAAATGTGGTTTAAATTCCTTTGTCATCATTAATTAATCGATAATTAATCCAAACTTCGATCAAATGGATATCGATGACCATCAACTATCAATCGGTGCTGTCATATTTCAACCCCGATTAGCAATGACATTAGAGATACCTTGATGTCATGTTGCAATTCAAACATAATGCAATTACATATATAACACACTGGTTCGATTCCATTTCAACTGATTGCGAAAGCGACGAGGAATCAAAATGTTTTAGCGTCATGTTTGGAATGAAGCTAAAGTAATCGTCGTTCATGCAGTGAAATAAGACCACCATCCCAGAGGATTATGTGTGATGTCTTTACGTGGTGGTTGGACAGTCTAATCCAGAGCATTCAGGCCTCGGAGACCCACACAAAGACCGCCTCCTACCAGGGAACGACCGGAAGAAGAATTCAATTACATCTGTCGACATTGTTATCGCGTCGATGGCTGCTTCAATGACTCAGTTAACTGTCCCCATATAACTCACGTAAGTTCATTTCAGAAGGTAAATAATTGGTATAAGCTAAATAAGACTTGGGTTTTAAAGGGCACAGTAATAGGTGATTGTGACAAATGTTGCGAATATATGTGAATGCCCCGCTTTCGATGATTAGATTTCGTAAAAATGGCGATGAGCCGGGGGCGACTTTTTATCGTCGCTAGATGGCGCTGCGTACAGAAGAGTCATATGCTGTGTTTAAGTGATTCATTATTTTCCCTTTCATTGCTAAAATATTATTTTGGAATTTTTTGGGCGAAATGAACAATGCTTTCCTTGTTTTTGTCGAACCGTTTTGATGTTTAGTATAAGCATTACCACCCGTCAGCTAGATTACCAGGTTATGGTAAAGAACAGAACGCTCGATTAACAAAAATTGCATGCATAAATAGCTGGAAGTTGAATCAAGTCTCTCTCTTCCTCTTTGATCTCCTGCCAGTACAGCAACGCCACCTAGCGAAGGAGTACTGGAATAAAAAGCAAATACGCATTTTTGTTCTCTCGTTCTATTATTGCCAGTAAGTTATTCTGACTATGGATCGATATTTTGTGAGTGTGATTTTATGGGTTATTTTAATACAGTGTTATATAAATGAGATAAATCTCATTAGTACATAACCTGTGACTGCTGTCAATACCACTAAACAAAGGTCAAATTTCATACACCGGTTGGAATTATCGAGTAATAACCATACTATGAGGAAAGTAACTTTCAATGAGCATTGCCCAAAATGGGTTTGGAAAGCATGAATTGCCCACGTTAAACCTACCGATCTCCATATTTCTTGTCGCCAGATACAACAGAAAGAACGTTAAAGAAGGAAACTTTAGTTGGCTTTCTGTGGATTAATCATTCTCCTGGTCTCACAACTGTCACGTTCAGTACACGGTAATTACATCTACATTCTTGTATCACCTGCCTGTGTCCGTGCTAAGACATTCTCCAGCAGGGAATAACATCTGGACAAAACCTTTAATGTCAAATCATTCAATGCTTTCTTAGCCTTTTCGTTTCACAGTTTTAGAAAGACACTGACCAATTCTAAAGTCATGTCGATCCAGGATATAGAAGAGCCATGTACCTGGAGGTAACCCCTTACACTTTTCTAGGAAGAGCGTGGAATTTACACCGTGCGTAGAAATAAACATTTGCCCAGTGAGCGCGAACGTAAGGATAGTCGTGTCTGACTTGGCTGAGTTATTTCGACAAACCCGAGCGCGCTAACCACTAGACCACCCGGGTGGTCCCGTGCTTAAGTAGAAGATGAAACCTTGCAGGAAAGAGCCCCCAAAACCTACCGCTTTAACTCACTTGGGTGGGCGTGATATTCCGTGAGCGGCAAAGATTTTAGGATGGAATATCACACAATCCAGCTTTAAATACACCCGGACGTTTTTTTCTCATCGACCATGACGTGGTGAAGGCAAGAAAAAACCCAGTTTATTCTCAATGTTCGGGGAGAGTAATGTCTCTTATAAGCCTCCGTCCGAGTCGGTGTCGTCGACAAAGCGCGACGCGGAACTGACGACATAATCCGACGAGTCGTCTCTCAGACAGAGCGAAGCGGTCGTATAAATGAACCATTGCCTAGGGGTTTTACGATAACGCGAGAAGACGCGAGATTTCAACGAAACCTAAAAAGCAGCACAGGAGTCATTTTTGCACGTGGAGGGATTTTGTAACATCTCGAAGTGCATGTGTGGAATAGATATCTATGTAACTTTGAATAAATCCAATGCTATGAGGAACCAGTGCCAATCGCGTTCACACAGAGGGACACAGACATATGCCGGGTGCGAACGTAATCCTTAATCAAAATCTAATATTCATGAACAGCCATGTTTTTTTTAGGAACTCCAGCCCAAGACGTTGATATGAAAGAAATTGGGAAATAATCTCCATATGATTTTTGTGGGTAGGTCGACGGGTAAATTAAATTATATGCGGCACGTAAACAGATACCTATAAGAAAATCGCATTTCAATTCAGCTTTAAAAACAACAGACTATTAATAGGGGGGGGCAGGTACCCCCTCTGAATCGCGAATATCGAGAAATTCACTGCTATAACGGATCGCGGTAAATAGGCAAAAGGTCTTCGCGTTGAACCAGGAATTGTACCGATAACGATCCCCCAAATTTGTCAACAGCTGGTCGCGACTCTCCAAGAATTTCTGGATGCCAATCGCGCACATCTGGAAAAGTTGCGGACCCCCCCCCCGCATTAATCTCGCCGAAACCGCCCCTGGCGTTATAACGACATGTGTGTGAGATTTATATTCACATATCAATGGATTGATTGATTGACAAATATATGTGCTTTGATAGTTATATAAGTATCCTGTTTGCGTTATCATTGATGGAGCTGGGTTCGATTTCCCGTCAGGCTCGGATTCTGAATCTAAGTCTTGCTTGATCTGATTTGGCTGATGAGACCCCATTGGTCTAGTTTATTCCCGGGGGAACACAACATTGGCTTAAAATAGTAATTTATTCATTCATTTCTCAGACCATAACGCCACTTTCAGTAACGTTGTCAGGGTGATACATTTCAGGTAAATCTACTTTTATGTACCTATGTTTAAATTGGTTACAAGCATCTGAGTACAAGTAGGATTGGCAACTTTTATATTCTGTCTGGAACAAAATGAATCTGTTGATCTCAATAACGATTTGACTAATATATATATTTCTAATTTGTCATTGGCATGCCGAGTATTGTCATCAATAGATTCCAACTCCCTCCAGGTTTGTAAGCCAAAACTATTTTATTGGATGAACTACATATTTGATTAATGCTATGATTGGTAGGACGGACCAGCAAATCCTCGGGATCTATACGGTAACTAATCAAGCTTGTTCCTCAGTAATCTCTATATATGTGAGCAACGACCAAGTTCACTGGAAGCGTGTGTCACTAATAGAATGTATGATCAATGTTTCCATGTGATCCGTAGCATAATGTGCCAATTAACATTCGTCACCCACCGTCCAGGCAATCGCTCGTACCTACACCAGGGAAATTGAACAAGGAATAGACATGGAGCTATCCTCGATGGTATGCAACCGAGCATCTATGCAAGGCGAGTATTCCCTGAAAGAATACAAAATTAAAACGAATTAAAATATTTTTCATAAATTTACGTCACACTACAGCAGATATTTATTTATTAACGTAACGTAATACGTGAGTAAATCAAGCAAGTCATTTAACGAACACAATTCCGACTGCAATATCAGAACAAATAAACAGAGGATAGGATACTGCACGAACTAAAGACACGCACAACCAGTTTTGCGTGTCGCAACGTTGATATATGCCTCGTGAAACAAAATCCTTCGTGTGACTACTGGTCATTTCTCTGAATCGTGTGACTACTGGTAATTTCTCTGAATCGTGTGACTACTGGTCATTTCTCTGAATCGTGTGACTACTGGTCATTTCTATGAATCGTGTGACTACTGGTCATTTCTCTGAATCGTGTGACTACTGGTCATTTCTCTGAATCGTGTGACTACTGGTCATTTCTCTGAATCGTGTGACTACTGGTCATTTCTCTGAATCGTGTGACTACTGGTCATTTCTCTGAATCATAATAATGAGGTGATAAAAAACCCATTGAGAGAGGTGCAATTGTGGAGAAAATATCTTTGTGAAGCAGCTGTCTGAAGAGAGTAGGCGATTATCATAATACTTAAAACTGGAACGTTTGCGACTTATTAACAACTTCCGTTCCTTTTCGGTCCATGTCGCATGAAACGATTCATCTCAGGCAATCTGAGAAGGACGTCAATAGTGTTCAGCTTCAAATCTTCCTTCCGAGTGAGCTCCGGATAAATATCACGTGTAGATATCGTCAATGAAATAAAAGGAAACAAATCACAAAGCTGCCATAAGCTTTAGCACCATCTGTCTTGTGTGTTTTTTTCCATCCGAGGTGGTTCATATGTATTGCTGTCTTTGAACACGACATTAAATCTGCTATGTGCTATGCGCCATATTAGATATGCATGCACTTCTCTTCTGTCGATTCAACTCTATCATCTTAACATCATCACAACATCGTCTAGCATATTCTACTTTTGAGTATCTGCCATCATGACTACCACCCTGACTAACGCTAGTGCTTCATTAACCCATCAAACATTCTGTATCACAAGAAAGTGCCATTTGGTATTTAATATTCGGATTTATCACAATGTGACATTGTGATATTGGCGTTAGTACGCATTTATCACATCGTGATGCCGTCACGATTAATGACAATACGACTGACTTGTTCCGAATGTTATTGACAACACGGCGCAATGCCAGGTAGCCTAGGCAACGCCCCTATTCACCACCAGGAGTAGAGGTCATACTTTAACGTCATTCTAATAACGTTTTTAGTTTTTAGTTTCTAGTTAGAATGATGAGCAGTAAACACAAAATACGAATGGGTAACGTGAATTCACCCTTTTACGAGTGACGCCATAAGCGTTCTCCTCTTTAAGAGTGACGTCATACTTTCTTCTCTTTATGAGTGACGTCACCCTCCCCCATTTAAACCCACACTGTATCATTTCCCTTCATCCTATATCCCCTCGGAGCCTAAAAGGCACTTCTAAGCAAGGTCAAGGTCATATGGAGCTGATCGATCAGAGTTCTTATCTTAGTTTAATGGATAAATGCCGAGATACTGACCGTCTTGGGGAGAGAGGATTAGGGTGGGGACGGGGGGAGGGGAGGTGAAAGGGTGCGGGTATAGAGGCGTGGGTGAGATGGGGGCGGGCAGTGGGGTGTTGGGTAGACGGACGTCGGGGGGGGGGGGGTGCAAGGTGAAGGAATGACGTTAAGCAGATGCACGTGGAGGGTGTGGGGTATATGGATGTGGGTAAAGCGGTGTCAGGCGAGGTAGGGGCGGGCGGTGGGCCATTAGATGAACGTATACGGGCAGAGGTTGTGGAATCAGGTGAACCTGATAGTGTTTACGTGGGGCATTGCATGGGGGGTGTCTGTATGGCGGTGGTGGGGGGGGTTTCTGGGGATCGAGCGCTCCTAGTTACTTCTTCTTTGGCGTAATTTCAGTACTGCAAGCGAACACTTTAAGCCAGCCAATCCACCCTCCCCCTCAATCGATGTTCTTGTACAGCTTGCCACCATGGCCGGACGCACCACTGACCGTCAGTTATCTTACCCCCCGTCCACAGCATATCCCTCCCAAGGGTCGCCATTTTCCCGACCTATCATCCCCCCGCGAAATCCCCACCATCCCCACCATCCCCACCACCCCACACCCGCCATCCCACTCCCACCTATACAAAAGGTCTTTCCACATCTACTGCTGATAATATAATGTCATGTATGTATATGATACTAAAGGGGGAAAGTAATGCGAGGAGACCGCTTCAAAGTTGGCCCAACACATTGACTATTCTCATGAGAGGCCGCGTCGGCTGACACGTGGATAGCTTCATCACTCTCCATGAACGCCATATTTCTGTGGTTTACACGGTCGTTTCCCCGTGAGTCCCCGAGTTCGGAGGCCACACACGTCTCCCCGTGATCTCAAACACTGCTGAGTCAGCAATACAACCCGCACAGCCGGTAGCAGCTCAAGACGTCCTGGGTGGCTACGGCACCTTGTCAACGGCTTGTAACTTTAGTGTTTTCCGAGCTAGATTAACGAGCGACAAAGTAGAATATAAAACAGGTTGTGTTCCTGGGTGTAGTTGTACAAGCGAACCATCTGAATCCGTGCTGTAGGGGTGATGAAGCACGCTTTCAGTAACACTTGCCGCCGTGTTTCCATGGAGTAGGTTCTTAGCAGACCTGGGGACTTCTTGGGCCTTTTTCAGTCTCTATAGAACATAGCATCTCGGGCACCCATACACACCCATACCCATACACAAATCGGTGGCGGGGGGGGGGTGGGGGGTTGAGAGAGAGATCCCTAGCCGGTCCTGGAAATGGCCCCCGCCCCCACCCCAACCTCCTCTGTCCTCCATAGATCCCCGCCCCCCCCACCCCCCCGCCATACTTTTGTTACCCTCCTAGCCGCCATTTAGTTGAGCGAATATACTGATGACAATACTTTCTCTTCAACACCTATAAACAGTATGTACAATAATTACCCATCGCACTAATCCACAAATTGCTCACATATTACTGACGAACAGATTGGTCTAATCCCTTCCCCCGGATAATCTCAAAGCCTCGCCTTTAAGCCGTCAATACCTAGATACTACCACGATAATAGTTCTTTGTCCAAGATAATGAAAAACACCTTCACCCGGATGAAAAATAACTGAGTTGTCAATCATAATTGGTACTCACCACTTGGTCCTACCCAGCGGTAGTGGATGGAGTGTCAGCCAAATTGGGGTGACAGCCCTGAAGCGAAGAACGGGATATGGGAAGAGTCCATTAATCCTGGAGGGGAATACGTAAGTAGGCGTCTTGAAAAAAATGGGCTTGATTGGTTGGGAGAAAAAAGCAGACCTGTCTCGTAATGAGCTGGCAGTAGACGGTTATTGGAAAAAGATAGAGACAAAGCTAGTTTTGTGACCCTCGCGCGCCGGCGAATCTCTGCGTTGAACTGTCGAATCACTCTCCACCTTCGATAATCTCCGAGAGGGGCATATTCATATAAACACCTATGATATACCCTTCTTTAGAAGTATAGTTTTCATATATATATACGTTTCCTGGGCCTCTTGTTTCGTATCGTAAATACCAACTGTAAAGCTTAATGTTAATATCCTGTAGTGGAGAATTAACGGTGTCGATGTCCTAAAGGAACCACAAAAGACGCACCAGTCAGGGAAAATTGTGTCTTGGCCAGTTACCATGTTATGTATTGCGCAATATATCTTTGCGTTCAGGCGATATGCGCATATTCAAGACATAATTTTCATTTAAAATATGTATACCGTTCATTTTTTGCAAAAATGTTTTATAAACATGCTTTTAACTAGCCACATTCTTATCTCTACTTTGAAATCGCGATGTACGGGTAATATATGGACCTATCTAGCTGTTGTTCATGTCAAATGACTCCACGTCTAAACCATGGTTGGCATCTGTTCCCGTCTGCGAAAGTCGATGGATTTGCAGCTTGGTTTGGGTTTAAGTTTTAAGATTTGTATCTCTGCATTTACGCTTATGATTGAATACGCCTATCTGTGACCGACAGAGTTTACCGCAGTCGTCGCACCAGTGACCTGTCGATAGGTCTTGGTTTGTGCCGGCTGGTGGGCGCCTAGATTAACCATATGGGGTCCATATTTCCAGTATTGCAAGCCACTGCTTTCTACAGTGTGGGGCAAAGCGGTAACAAAATTATGGTACAGTGGCAATACACGAGAGAAGGGCCGACCTGCATGCTAACCGCACTCGGACATCTCTCATGTTACTTAATACATCCTACCCACTACACAACGTTATCGTTTGAACATGTCACTTCATGGATGTATTTCACTAGCTTGCTTTCAGCGCAATTTTGTTTGCGCAAAGTATGTCATTATGTAAAGGCACTTCTGTCAGATGAAAGGGCCAAAAATAAAGAACTTTCAGACAAAATGGGCGGACGAGGTTGGCGGCGAATGCATGCCTCGGTTAGAGAGCATGAAGCCATTGCTTCCAATGAGTAAGACTAAAACTCTCATTATGATAGCGGCGGCGGGTTGGAGAAATCGAACAGGAATTAGTTCTGGGTTGCCCGGCAGCGGACGGAACAAACCGGAAGTCAGCGGCTGTTGCCAATGACCGAAGCTGTAACCTTTTTAACACCAGCTATAAATACTCAAGGCAAGGTCATTACAAGGTCGTGAGAACGTACCCCAACAGGGCCAATGACGGCACATTTTCTGGTCGGTTATCGACTGGTCTCTCGCCTCATTTGTCAGGGATCATTTTAGCGTGGCATATGAAGGAAATATGGCGACAGGTTTTCACGACTTGTTTACGATGAAGTCGTCTTGAGAGACTTTCTGGTGGCAAGAGGCACAGCCTTCATTATTTATCACGTGCTCTGGTAACTATGATTAATAAGTCGCTCATGCGATGAGTGTTCTAACCCTAATAAACAGGATTGACGCGTTGGAGTCAGAGATGTCAAGCATAGGTTGTTTAGCCAATAAAATACCCTGAACCATAAACTCCTAACATAAATGCAATCGAAAAGTAAGTGCTGAATTGTTTCAGTCTCAGTCCCACAAAAAGACCATTTCTCTGAGTTTTGATGACATTTATGCAAAAACTGATTTGTGACCAATGCTAAATTCAGTAACAGCAACTTTTTTTTCTTCAACCGTACAGTGCAATGGTAATTTATAATATTGGCACCAAATGGCTTCCTCTGTATCAATTTCTAAATACTGACACCACCGTTCTTCGTTTTTCCTTGCCCCTTTCTTTTTGTGCCGGTTGTACTCTATCCGGATGGCATATTGGCCATACTTATAAAGGGAAAAAACAGCAAACATAGTAGTTAGTCCAGTTATAGTAAGGACATGTGCTGCATTTATATCTACATTGCTCTCACGATAAAACAGCCACTACTCGTATTTCTGGCTGCTGATGTGAATGTCTGGATGTTTTGCCTGTTCAATTACATCATTACTTAATAAAAGTGGCTGGCCACGGAGGGTTTATAGTTTGTTTAATGCACTGAAAACTGTGCGTGTATCATTCTGCCTTGACTCAACACGAAGCACAAAATCACCGATCATAGCGGACAAAACGCATATTCCACGTCACCTATATACGTTGCTTAAGGCAGATGCATAGATTACATTTGTTTTCAGACAAACCTCTTTAAAACAATTAAGTTCTAGTTATGCGTATTCCAAATGATAAAATAACATAAAAAAGATATGTCTTCTACCTATGTTTTTGTAAAAAAGACTTTGAATAAGTCTGGGGTCACATCAAAATTATAATGGTTGTCAATAGAGAATTTGGGAATTTGGACACGAAATATTCAACAGAAAAAAAAGGCTCAGACAAAATTAATAAAAATTTGTCTGGAACAAGCTTGCTCGTTGCATGTTCAAATAAGATGAACAAACTATAGGTCTCCTACCTTGTTATTTTCGCAAAACGACTATGAACATGGAATATGTGTAGGTAATTCTGATGGTGGAAATGGAAAAATGCTGAATTTGAGACACTACTAGTACTCAATGGGAAAACCTTTCGATGATAAAGTGACACTGCGGGCGATAATACATCATTCGCCAAATGGCAGCAGCATAGTCGCCGCGTAATAATCCACCAGACGGAGCCACAGTGATGCCGGGAACTTCCTTAAATCAAAAGGCTCGCCCCTATGGGGAACAGCTGAAGTCTAGAATTCGAACAGGAGTAGAAAGCGCGAGGACCCAGCTTAAAGGGTAAAACTTGCCTGGTAACACACCTATTTGGACGTGACGCTGCAACTCTGTTCCACCCTATTCACCCGCTGACTGATCAAACAGTGCGTATCCTTCGACCCCCCCCCCTGCCCCCACCCCCCGCCGGCCCTCCCCTGCACCTACCCTTCCACCCTCCCATGGGTGTATTCGTGGTGATATTGTACAGGCCATGACAATGGGTCATGTACTACAAGACCGGAAAGCCGGAGTCCGCGCGTGCGCACTAAAGACCCACTCACGCCTTTTGTTCGGGAACTCGAGGGAGGCGTATCTTTGAACGGAACTCTCGAATGGTGCAAGTCGCTTGCCATATTTCTTCTTCTCGCTGTCTTCTCGAGGGAAATCTGAGGCACTCCCTGCCAGCGGAGACCCATCTGTCGGGGTCCATTATCACAGATCAACAACGGAGTCGATCTTCAACCAATCAAATCGTCCCCCAGTCGACTCGTCACCAAATCGAGTCGTCCCGTAGTTGGCTGATAGAGAGCGGTTTTGAGCTATAGCGACCATGCTGAGCCACTGCGCTGGTGGATCCCGAGCGTTCGACTTCACTCACATCACACCATTTCTGCATGAGAATGGAGGTCTTTTCATTGGTGCTAATTACTCCTCAATTTTTGTGTGGGCCCCGCTTTGTGGAGTGCCCCCACCCCCCCGCCTCCTGTTCTACCACTCTCCTCGACGACAGTTGTGCTCGGCGGAATGCACCCTCCCTTGGCGGTCATCAGTTTGCGGAGAACTCATTACTGAGGCCTCAATTATTGTAAAATCCAATGTATTGAGGTACTAAATCCGACATTCGTTCATTGTTGTCATTGAAGAAGCTGCTTAAGTTTTCCAACGGTGGCAAAACTATTTTTCAACTGTTGTTATGTTTGCGGATTTTCTATTTCTATCACCCATATAGTTTTACTACTTCCGCTGAATATACTGGCGGTTCCTCCGCCCAGCTTTGTCTATATAATTATGTACAAATGTGGTTTAAATTAATTACTCAACTATCAATCGGTGCTGCCATGTTTTAACCACGATTAGCAATGCCATCAGATATACAATGGTGTCATATTCATCATAATGCCATTACATATATCACACCCTCGTTCGATTTCATTTCAATTGATTGCGAAAGCGACGAAGAATCAAAATGTTTCGGCGTCACGTTTAGAATGAAATTAAAGTAATCGTCGTTCATGCAGTGAAATACCACATTCGTCGCAGAGGATTATGTCGGACGGGCTTGAGGCAGCACTGACGGTATTTACGGGGTGGCTGGACAGTCTAGTCCAGAGTATTCAGGCATCGGACAACCCACACAAAGACCGCCTCCTACCAGGGAACGACCAGAAGAAGTATTCAATTACATCTGTCGACATTGTTATCGCGTCAATGGCTGCTTCAATGACTCAGTAAGCTGTCCCCATAAAACTCGCGTAATTTCATTTTAGAAGGTAAATAATTGGGTATAAACTAATTTAGAATTGGGTTTTATCGGGCACAATAAAAGGTGATTGTGACAAGTGTTGCTGTGAGTATGTGATGATCCCCCGCTTTCGGTGATTAGATTTCCAAGTGGAGCAAAAATGGCGATGAGCCAGGGGCGACTTTTTATCGTGGCTATATGGCGCTGCGTACAGACGAGTCGTATGCATTGTTTAAGTGATCAATTATTTTCCCTTTCATCGTAAAAATATTATTTTGGGATTTTTGGGCGAAATGAACAATACTTTCCTTGTTTTTGCCGAACTGTTTTGATGTTTAGTATAAAAATCACCACCCGTCATATACGTTACCAGGTTATGGTAAAGAACAGGACACTCGATTAACAGCAATCGCATGCATACACTACTGGAAGTTGAATCAAGTATCTCTCTTCCTCCTTAATCTCCTGTCAATACAGCAACGCCACCTATCGAAGGAGCACTGTAATAAAAAGCAAATACGCATTTTTGTTCTCTCTTTCTATTTGCCAGTAAGTTATTCTGACTATGGATCGATATTTTGTGAGTGTGATTTTATGGGTCATTTTAATACAGTCTTATATAAATGAGATAAATCTCATTAGTACATAACCTGTGACTGTTGTCAATACCACTAAACAAACGTCAAAATTCATACACCGGGTGGAATTATCGAGTAATAACCATACTATGAGGAAAGTAACTTTCAACGAGCATTGCCCAAAATGTGTTTTGAAAACATGAATTGCCCACGTTAAACCTACCGATCTCCATATTTCTTGTCGCCAGATACAACAGAAAGAACGTTCAAGAAGAAAACTTTAGTTGGCTTTCTGTGGATTAATCATTCTCCTGGTCTCACAACTGTCACGTCCAGTACACGTTAATCACATCTACATCCTTGTATCACCTGTCTGTGTCCGTGCTAAGAGATTATCCAGCAGGGATTACCATCTGGACAAAACCTTTAATGTCAAATCATTCAATTCTTTCTTAGCCTTTTCGTTTCACAGTTTTAGAAAGACACTGACCCGTTCTAAAATCGTGACGATCACGGGTATAGAAGAGCCATGTCCCTGGCCGTAACCCCTTACACTTTTCCAGGAAGAGCGTGGAATTGACACCGTGCGTAAAAATAGACATTTGCCCAGTGAGCGCGAACTGAGGATAGTCGTGTCTGACTTGGCAGAGTTATTTCGACAAACCCGAGCGCGCTAACCACTAGACCACCCGGGTGGTCCCGTGCTTAAGTAGAAGATGAAACCTTGCAGGAAAGAGCCCCCAAAACCTACCGCTTTAACTCACTTGAGTGGGCGTGATATTCCGTGAGCGGCAACGATTTTAGGATGGAATATCACACAATCCAGCTTTAAATACACCCGGACGTTTTTTCTCATCGACCATGACGTGGTGAAGGCACGAAAAACCCCAGTTTATTCTCAATGTTCGGGGGGAGTAATGTCCCTTATAAGCCGCCGTCCGAGTCAGTGTCGTCGACAAAGCGCGACGCGGAACTGACGACATAATCCGACGAGGCGTCTTTCAGACAGAACGAGGCGGTCGTGTGAATGAGCAATTGCCTGGGGTTTTACGATAACGCGAGAAGACGCGAGATTTCAATGAAACCGGAAAACCAGCACAGGAGTCATTTTTGCACGTGGAGGGATTTTGTAACATCTCGAAGTGCATGTGTGGAATAGATATCTATGTAACTTTGAATAAATCCAATGCTATGAGGAACCAGTGCCAATCGCGTTCACACAGAGGGACACAGACACATGCCGGGTGCGAACGTAATCCTTAATTAAAACCTAATATTCATGAACAGTCCAAGTCGTTGATATGGAAGAAATTGGGAAATAATCTCCTTATGATTTTTGTGGGTAAGTCGATGGGTAAATTAAATTATATGCGGCACGTAAACCGATGCCTATAAGAAAACCGCATTTCAATTCAGCTTTAAAAACAACAGACTATTAATAGGGGGGGGGGAGGTACCCCCTCTGAATCGCGAATATCGAGAAATTCACTGCTATAACGGATCGCGGTAAATAGGCAAAGGGTCTTCGCGTTGAACCAGGAATTGTACCGATAACGATCCCCCAAAATTGTCAACAGCTAGTCGCGACCCTCCAAGAATTTCATTCATTTCTCAGACCATAACGCCACGTTCAGTAACGTTGTCAGGGTGATACATTCCATGTAAATCTACTTTTATGTACTCATGTTTAAACTGGTTACAGACATCTGAGTACAAGTAGGATTGGCAACTTTTATGTTTTGTCTAGAACAAAATGAATCTGTTTGACGATACGATTTGACGATATATATTTCCAAGTTTGTCATTAGTATGTCGAGTATTGTCATAATTAGCTTCCAATTCCCGCCAGGTTTGTAAGCCAACACTATTTTATTGGATGAACTACACATTTGCTTAAATTTGCTAGATGATTGATTGATAGGACGGACCAGCAAATCCTCGCAATCTTATACCATAACTAATAAAGTTTGTTCGTCAGTAATCTCCATATATGTGAGCAATTTCACTGGAAGCGTGTGTCACTAATAGAATGTATGATCAATGTTTCCATGCGATCCGTAGCATAATGTGCCAATTCACATTCGTCACCCACCGTCCAAGCAATCGCTCGTACCGACACCACGGAATTTGGACAAGAACTAGAAATGGAGCTATTGTCGATGGTAAGCACCATAGCGTCTATGACGAGGCAAATCACCGATCATGGCGTACAAAACGCGTATTCCACATCACCGATATACGTTGCCAATATCAAAGGGTTCGCTCATATAGGGAACACCCCACTTCTAGAAATCGAACAGGAATAGAAGAAGCGTGGACCCAGCTTAAAGGGTACAACTTGCCTGGTAACACACCTATTTGGCTAGGACGTGAGGCCGCTGCTCCGTTCCACCCTAATCACCCGCTGACAGATCAAACAGTGCGTATCCTTCGCTGCCCCCCCCCCCCCCCACCGCCAGCCCCCCCCCCCAGCTCTCCCCCGCACCTACGCCTCCCCTCCCCCCGCCCCCAAGGTTGTATTCGTGGTGGTAGTATGCAAGCCATGATAATGGCTCCTCTACTACAAGACCGAAAAACCGGAGTTCGCGCGCGCGCACTAAAGACCCACTCACGGCCTTTGTTCTGGAACTCGAGGGAGGCGTATCGTTGAACGGAACTCTCGATTGGTGCAAGTCGCTTGCCATATTTCTTCTTGTCGCTGTCTTCTCGAGGGAAATCTGAGGGACTCCCTGCCAGCCGAGACCCATCTCTTGGGGTCCATTATCACAGATCAACAACGGAGTCGATTCAAGCGTCAACCAATCAAGTCGTCCCCCAGTCGACTCGTCACCAAATCAAGTCGACCCGTAGTTGGCTGATAGAGAGCGGCCTGGAACTATGGCGACCATGCTGAGCCACTGCGCTGGTGGATCCCGAGCGTTCGACTTCACCCACATCACACCATTTCTGCATGAGAATGGAGGTCTTGCCATTGGTGCTAATTACTCCTCAGTTTTTGTGTAGGCCCTACTTTATGGAGTGCCCCTCCCCCACCCCCGGTACTCCCACTCTCCTCGTCGACAGTTCTGCTCGGGGGACTTCACCTTCCCTTGGCCGTCATCAGTTTGCAGGTAACTCATTAGTGAGGACACAATTGTGAAATCCAAAGTATTGAGGCAATAAATCCAACATTCTTTCATTGTTGTCCTTCAATAAGCTGCTCAAGTTTTCCAACTGTCGCAAAATTATTTTCTAAATCTTGTTATATTTGCGGATTCGTTATTTCTATTATCAATATACGTCTACTTCTTCAGCTAAATATACTGGTGGTTCCTCGGCCCAGCTCTGATTATATATGTACAAATGGGGTTTCAATTCCTTTGTCATCATTAATTAATCGATAATTAATCCAAACTTCCATCAAATGGATATCGATGACCATCAACTATCAATCGGTGCTGTCATATTGCAACCCCGATTAGCAATGCCATTAGAGGTACCATGATGTTATGTTGCAATTCAAACATAATGCAATTATATATATAACACACTCGTCCGATTCCATTTCAACTGATTGCGAAAGCGACGAGGAATCGAAATGTTTTAGCGGCATGTTTGGAATGAAATTAAAGTAATCGTCGTTCTTGCAGTAAAATAACACATTCATCCCAGAGGATTATGTGTGATGGGCTTGAGGCCGCGCTGACGGTCTTTACGTGGTGGCTGGACAGTCTAATCCAGAACATTCAGGCCTTGGAGACACACACAAAGACCGCCTCCTACCAGGGAACGACCGGCAGAAGAATTCAATTACATCTGTCGACACTTTAATCGCGTTAATCGCTGCTTCAATGATCCAGTTAACTGTTCCCATAAAACTCACGTAATTTCATTTTAAAAGGTAAATAATTGGTATAAACTAATTTAGACTTGGGTTTTATCGGGCGATAGGCGAAGTGTTGTGAGTATGTGATGATCCCCCGCTTTCGGTGATTAGATTTCCAGGTGGCCTAAAAATGTTGATGAGCCAGGCGCGACATTAAATAGACGCTATGTGGCGCTGCGTGTAGAAAAGTCAGATGTATTGTTTAAGTGATTAATTATTTTCATTGCTAAAATATTAGCTTTAGATTTTTTGGCGAAATGATTAATACTTTTCCTTGTTTTTGCCGAACCGTTTTGATGTTTAATATAAACATCACCACCCGTCAGCTAGATTACCACGTTATGGTGAAGAAAAGAACGCCCGATTAACAGCAATTGCATGCATAAACTGCCTCTTTTTATTGCCAGTAAGTTACTGACTATGGATAGATATTTTGTGAGTGTGATTTTATGGGTCATTTTAATACAGTGTTATATAAATGAGATCAATCTCATTAGTACATAACCTGTGACTGTTGTCAATACCACTAAACACACGTCAAAATTCATTAACCGGGTAGAATTATCGAGTAATAACCATACGATCAGACAAGTAACTTTCAATGAGTATTGCCCAAAATGGGTTTTGAAAACATGAATTGCCCACGTTAAACCTACAGATCTCCATAATTTCTTGTCGCCACATACAACAGAAAGAACGTTAAAGAAGAAAACTTTAGTTGACTTTCTGTGGATTAATCATTCTCCTGGTCTGACAACTGTCACGTTCAGTACACGTTAATCACATCTACATCCTTGTATCACCTGTCTGTGTCCGTGCTAAGAGATTCTCCAGCAGGGATTAACATCTGGACAAGACCTTTAATGTCAAATAATTCAATGCTTTATTAGCCTTTTCGTTTCACAGTTTTAGAAAGACACTCTCCCCCGGTCTAAAGTCATGTCGATCCAGGGTATAGAAGAGCCATGTCCCTGGACGTAACCCCTTACACTTTTCTAGGAAGAGCGTGGAATTGACACCGTGCGTAAAAATAGACATTTGCCCAGTGAGCGCGAACTGAGGATAGTCGTGTCTGACTTGGCAGAGTTATTTCGACAAACCCGAGCGCGCTAACCACTAGACCACCCGGGTGGTCCCGTGCTTAAGTAGAAGATGAAACCTTGACGGAAAGAGCCCCAAAACCTACCGCTTTAATTCACTTGGGTGGGCGTGATATTCCGTGAGCGGCAACGATTTTAGGATGGAATATCACACAATCCAGCTTTAAATACACCCGGACGTTTTTTCTCATCGACCATAACGTGGTGAAGGCAAGAAAAAACCCAGGGTGTTCTCAATGTTTGGGGAGAGTAATGTCCCTTATAAGCCTCCGTCCGAGTCGGTGTCGCCGACAAAGCGCCACGCAGAACTGACGACTTAATCCGACGAGTGGTCTCTCAGACAGAGCGAGGCGGTCGGGTGAATGAACCATTGCCTGGTGTTTTACGATAACGCGAGAAGACGCGAGATTTCAATGAAACATAAAAAGCAGCGCAGGAGTCATTTTTGCACGTGGAGGGATTTTGTAACATCTCGATGTGCATGTATGGAATAGATATCTATGTAACTTTGAATAAATCCAATGCTATGAGGAACCAGTGCCAATCGCGTTCACACAGAGGGACACAGACACATGCCGGGTGCGAACGTAATCCTTAATCAAAATCTAATATTCATGAACAGCCATGTTTTTTAAGAACTCGAGCCCAAGTCGTTGATATGGAAGAAATTGGGAAATAATCTCGTTATGATTTTTGAGGGTAAGTCGATGGATAAATTAAATTATATGCGGCACGTAAACAGATATAAGAAAACCGAGTATTTCAATTCAGCTCAAAACACAACCGACCATTAATGGGGGACCCTTGCTGAGTCGCGAATCCTCAAAAATTAGGGCGAACAATATCGCCTCTCCCAGATTATGACATTTTAAAGCTGGGCGCGCCAAACAAAATGTCTTAATGGAGATGTCGCGAATATCGAGGAATTCGCGGACTCGCCCCCCCCCCCCCCCCTACACACACACTGATTAATCTTGCCGAACCCTGGTGTTTTTTCGTCGTTATAACGATACGTGTGTGAGATTGATATTCACATATCAAGAAATTAATTGATTGACATATATATGTACTTTGATATTCTGTTTGCGTTATCATTGATGGAGCTTCCGTAGCTCAGTTGGCAGTACACGGGGCTCCAGATATATGGACCTGGGTTTGATTCCCCATCAGGCTCGGATTCTGAATCCAAGTCTTGTTTGACATAAAAATTTCATTTTCTGATTTTCCTGATGAGACCTTGGTCCCGTTTATTCCAGGGAAAACAAAATTGCCTTAAAATAATAATTCATTATTTCGTTTCTCAGAACATAACACCCCGTTGATTAACGTTGTCACGATGATACATTTCATGTAAATCTAGCTTTATGTCCCCATATTGAAGCTGTTTTTTAGGCAACTGGGTACAAGTAGGTCTGGCATTCGTTTATATTCTGTCTGGAACAACATGAATCTGTTGAACTCAATAACGATTTGACGATATCTATTTCTAAGTTTGTCATTAGTGTGCCGAGTATTGTCATAATTAGCTTTCAACTCTCACAAGGTTTGTAAGCCAACAATATTTTATTGGATGAACTACACATTTGATTAATGTTATGATTGATATGATAGGCCAGCAAGGCCTCAGGATCTACACAGTATCTAATCAAGTTTGTTCCTCAGTAACCTCCATATATGTGAGCAACGACCAGGTTCACTTGAAGCGTGTTTCAGTAATAGAATGTATGATCAATGTTTCCATGTGATCCGTAGCATAATGTGCCAATTAACATTCGTCACCCACCGTCCAAGCAATCGCTCGTACCGACACCACGGAATTTGAACAAGGACTAGAAATGGAGCTATCCTCGATGGTAAGCACCATAGTATCTATGACGAGGCAAATATTCTCTGAAGGAATACAAACTTAAAACAACTTAAAACACTGTTTTCATAAACTGACGTCACACTATGGTAGATATTTATTTATTAGCCGAACGTAATACGTGAATAAGACAAGCAAGTCATTTAACGAGCACAATACCGCCGCAATATCAGGAAAAATAAACAGAGGATCAGATATTGCACGAACTGAAGACGTCACGTGACATACAACCAGTGTTGCGTGTCGCAACGTTGATATATGCCTCGAGAAAATCCTTTGTGTGAGTACTGGTCATTTCTTTGAAATAAAAGACATAATCGTAAGGTGATAAACTACCCCAGTCCATTTTGAGAGAGTTGAGAGGGGTCGAATTGTGCAGCTGTCCGTCTCCCAATTTCCAGAGAAAATATCTTAGCCAAGCAGCTGTCTGAAGAGAGTGGGCGATAATACCTAAAACTGGAACGTTTGCGATTTATTAACAACTTCCGTTCCTTTTCGTTCAATGTCGCATGAAACGATTCATATCAGGCAACCTGAGAAGGACGTCAATAGTGTTCAGCTTCAAATCTTCCTTCCGAGTGAGCTGCGGATAAATATCACGTTTATATATCGCCAGCTAGTGCTTTATTTACCCACCAAACATTCTGTATCACAAGAAAGTGCCATTTGGTATTTAATATTCGTATTTATCACAATGTGACATGGTGATATTGGGGTTAGTACGCATTTACCACAGAGTGATGACGTCACGATTAATGACAATACGACTGACGTCAGAATGGTTCCGAATGTTATTGACAACACTGTGCAATGCCAGGTAGCCTAGGCAACGCCCCTATTCACCACCAGGAGTAGACGTCATATTTTGACATCATTCTAATAACGTTTTTAGTTTTTAGTTAGACCGATGAGCAGTAAACACTAAATACGAGTGGGTAGCGTAAATTCACCCTTTTTCGAGTGACGTCATAAACATTCTCCTCTTTAAGAGCGACGTCATACTTTCTTCTCTTTAGGAGTGACGTCGCTCTTCCTCATTTAAACGCACACTGTGTCATTTCCTTTCATCCTATATCCCGTCGGAGCCAAAAAGGCCCTTCTAAGCAAGGTCAAGGTCATATGGCGCTGATCGATCAGAGTTCTTATCTTCGTTTAATGGATAAATGCCGAGATAGTGACCGTCAGGGTACGAGGATTAGGGTGGGGACGCCGAGGGGATTGGGGGGGCGGGTGAAAGGCTGCGGGTATAGAGGCGTAGGTGAGATGGGGGCGGGCAGTGGGGTGTTGGGTAGACGGACATGGGGGGTGCAGGGTGCAGGGTGAAAGGGTGACGTAAAGTAGATGCACGTGGAGGGTGTGGGGTATATGAATGTGGGTAAAGCGGTGTCAGGCGAGGTGGGAGCGGGCGGTGGGGCATTAGATGAACGTATACGGGCAGAGGGTATGGGAACGAGTGAACCTGATAGTGTTCGCGTGGGGCATTGCATGGGGGGTGTCAGTATGGGGGGGAGGGCTTCTGGGGATCGAGCGCTCCTAGCTACTTCTTCTTTGGCGTAATTTCAGTACTGCAAGCGAATACTTTAAGCCAGCCAATCCCCCCTCCCCCTCAATCCATGGTCTCGTACGGCTTCCTACCATGGCCGGACGCACCACTGACCGTCAGTTATCTTACCCCCCGTCCCCAGCATATCGCTCCCAAGGGTCGCCATTTTCCCGACTCATCGCCCACTTCCCCCCCAACCCCGAAATCCCCACCATCCCCACCACCCCACACCCACCTATACAAAACTTTCTGCATTCACTGCTGATAATATAATGTCATGTATGTATATGATACTAAAGGGGGACAGTAATGCGTGGAGACCGCTTCAAAGTAGGCCCAACACATTGACTATTCTCACCAGAGGCCGCGTCGACTGACAAGTGGATGGCTTCATCCCTCCCAATGGACGCCATATTTCTGTGGTTTACACGGTCGTTTCTCCGTGAGTCCCCGAGTTTGGAGGCCACTCACGTCTCTCCGTGATCTCAAACACTGCTGAGTCAGCAATAAAACCCCCACAGCCGGTAGCAGCTCAAGACGTCCTGGGTGGCTACGGCACCTTGTCAACAGCTTGTAACTTTAGTGTTTCTCGAGCATGATTAGCGAGCGACAAAGTAGAATATAAAACAGGCCGTGTTTCTGGGTGTAGTTGTTCAAGCGAACCATCTAAATCCGTGCTGTAGGGGTGATGAAGCACGCTTCCAGTAACACTTGCCGCCGTGTTTCCATGGAGTAGGTTCTTAGCAAACCAGGGGACTTGTTTGTCCTTTTTCAGTCATTTTAGAGTGGACCATATACAACAAAGTGTCTTGTGTGCGACCATCATGACTTCCAAGCCAAACTAGGTTCATATTTGCCCGTAGTCATTTCATCTTTATGCTATTGTAAAAATAATAGTATTTAAATGTAAACAAAGGCATGGCACGTTACGCAGAAATGTAGAACACAATGAAGGGGGGGGGCGGGGTTGAGGGAGAGACCCCTGGCCGGCCCTGGAAATGCCCCCCGCGCCCCACACCCACCTTCCCTGTCCTCCATAAATCCCTCCCCCGCCCCTCATACTTTTGTTACTCTCCTAACCGCCATTGGGTTGAGCGAATATACTGATGGCAATACTTTCCCTTCAGCACCTATAAACGGTATGTATAATAATTACCATCACACTAATCCACAAATTGCTCACAAATTGCTCACCAATAGATTGGTCTAATTCCTTCTCCCGATAATCTCACAGCCCCGCCTTTAAGCTGTCAATACCGAGACACCGCCACTTAAGTAGTTCCTTGCCCAAGATAATGAAAAACACCTTCACCCGGATGAAAATTAACTGAATTGTCAATCATAATTGTAACTCACCACGTGGTCCTGCCCAGCGGTAGTGGATGGAGTGTCAGCCAAATTGGGGTGATAGCCCTGGAGAGAAGAACGGGATGTGGGAAGGGGCGATTAGTCCTTGAGGCGAATACGTAAGTGGGCGTCTGGAAAAAAGAAAATGGGCTCGATTGGTTGAAAGAAAAAAACAGACCTGTCTCGTAATGAGCTCGCAGTACACGGTTATTGGAAAATAAATAGAGACAAAGCTGGTTCTGTGACCCTCGCACGCCGGCGAATCTCTGCGTTGAACTGTCGAATCACTCTCCACCTTCGATAATCTCCGCCAGGGTCTTTGTAATACATTTGTCGTGCGCCATGTTCGCATTCTTGCTCACCAGGGGGCGCAAGCGCAACTCGAAGAGAGAAAATGCACTGGAGAGTAAGGGTGTATTTGATTATGCACTTCGCCTGCCCGGCGTGATTTTTTTGCGCATGCGCTTTTAAAGTTCCGTGTTTCTGATATTCAAACGTGAAATCCGCGTTGTCCGACAGCAACATGGCCGACGAAGGAGAAGAAGGTGTCGCTCGTATATTGTTCACCTATTGTTTTGCTCCTATATTGCTCAGAGATCGGTCGTATATTGCTCCCATATTACTGGCATTGTTCTCGTATAGAGAAGAGACGGACTAGATCTATACACGCCCTAATAAACAACCGCTGCATTGCACCAAACAACCTCTTGTCTGGTCCCTGGAGTCATGGCGTCACAACATTTGGCAGACGACATATCAAGGAGACAGCGCTGTTGTTTATATCGCGGCGCTAATCTGCTAATGCGGCTGCGCGCAGACAATGTCAAGGTCAACCAAAGGACGGTGAAGGTGAACAAAAGTAATCTCAGCGTCAACTAAAGCTGATCGATGAGGATTTTCGTCTCGGTCTCTGAGAGGCAATAGATAAGTACCACCTACCCTGAGTGTTAGTGATGGATGAAGCATGTACCGAGTCAACAGGAAGCCGGGAATCTCATGCAGATGGCGCTGCAGACAGCTCAATCTCCCGTGCTGTTCTCTAACGGCCAAGAGACTGAATGTCAGGTGTCGTATAAGAACGCTGAAGATTCACCTTGAAGAGCTACGTACTCCTTACTAATTCCAATTAAACGGCCCATCGTAAGTTTACGAGAAACGAAAATCAGTGAGAATTAATGTACCGCCATCTTCGTGCAATGTCTCGAATACTGCCGTGATAAGTGCAACCCCTTTTGTTCATTTTCAACACGGCAATACGGCAAGTGTTACAATATGCTTCTAAGTGAAAAAGTCACCGGGCTTCTATCGGAAATATTCCCGAGACAAACTATCGAGTTTTTACTCGCGATATGCGTCACAGCGACAACCGCAGTTCTCGCTCAACAAGCTATATATAGAGATAAAATGAGACGTCCCGGCATCGGACACTCGGAATAAATCATCCTGTGTGTACTCATAAAAATAGCACGTAATTGGTTGGCAAGGAACTAAAACTAAGCGATCAAAACGCGTAAGTACTTAATCAACTATGTTTGTGATGTGTCTGAGGATAGTTGTGAGCTATGAAGCTGTTTCCCCAGATGCCTGGAGATGAGAACCCTGGGACTGATAGAACACGGATTTAAAGGGTCGCAGAGCTGGTATTCTGGTTATTCACAATGTTTACACTGGGGCTCTTTATGATGTGACCACTCTGTCACCGAGCGATGGTGTTTGCCTTGTAGACATAACTACGGCGCCACGCTTATGAGTGAATCCCTCCGCTCAGTGGAGATTACAAGGTAAATATTGGATCTGATACAGACTTCGTGGGACTTCATCATCAATATATTCTATAACACTTCATCATCACTTCATCAGCCCTTCATCAGCACTTCATCAGCCCTTCATCCACACTTCATCATCACTTCCTCATCACTTCATTATAACTTCATCACTCCATCGTCACTTCCTCATCACTTTACCATCACTTCATCATGACGTCATCATTACTTCATTACTTCAGCACTTCATCATCACTTCATCATCACTTCATCATGACGTCATCATTACTTCATCATTACTTCAGCACTTCATCATCACTTCATCATCACTTCATCATCACTTCCTTATTACTTCCTCATCACTTCCTCATCACTTTACCATCACTTCATCATCACTTCCTCATCACTTCCTCATCACTTCCTCATCACTTTACTATCACTTTGCCATCACCTCATCATCACTTCATCATCAATTCATATGTGCGAAGTATTTCGATTTAAGGCACTGTCTGTTACAGCGAACGACACAAAACGCGCAAATCATTGCCGCGCCGGGACAGCCGACACGCCAGACATAATGATGACATGCGGACTTTCATCTATGATGAAAAAGATACCCCTCAAACTTCCGACCGGGGGGGGGGGGCGGGCTCTGAAAATACCGCGAAAAAATACCCCGACGGAGCGGATTTTGGCACATATCCAGAGGATTTTGACGGTGAAAATGGGGGGTGGGGTTACCGCGGAACCCCCACAAACCCAGTAAGGTATTAATTACCCCCCGGGGATGAGTTGTATCCGGATGAAGCAAAACCTATATCGATGGTCGTCGTATATGTCACCCCCCTGGCCCAGGTGGAGTAACGAGACATGGTCAGAGGGAGGCGGCACGGGTGGCCGAGCAGACCTAACACGGTGCCACCCACTACTATGCGAGATCCCACAGGGGACAGAAGACGTGGTGACCCTCCGCTTGTTCGCGATATAACCTACAGAGGATGAAGCGTTCATTCGATCAGACGGTGTTGCCCTCGCATTTGAAGCAGTAGGAACAGAAAAGGTTGATACCACGACCGACAGAAAACTAACGTGCAGCGCGCCCTTGTCCCCCCACCCTCGGCCTCCCCCCCCCCCCCGCCTTGTCCCTCCCAGCCTGCCTAGCCCCTCCCCCAACCCCCTCCCACCATCCGGATGGGCCTCCATCTCCAGGGAAATCTGTCGCGCACAATGACAATGCCAGCAGACCCCCATCTCCACCCCCCGCCCCTCCTTTCCCTCATCCCTCAGGAGGGAGCCATTATCACCGCTGCCCTCAGCGCGAGTCGTAACCAGGACAAGTCGTTCCAACCACGTAATGGCGGCAATGAGGACGGGTGTTTGTGTGTGGGGGGGGGGGCGGTTGGTGTGTGTGTGTGAGGGTGGGGGGGGCGGTTGGTGTGTGTGTGTGTGTGTGAGGGGTGGGGGGCGGTTGGTGTGTGTGTGTGTGAGGGGTGGGGGGCGGTTGGTGTGTGTGTGTGTGTGTGTGAGGGGTGGGGGGCGGTTGGTGTGTGTGTGTGAGGGGTGGGGGCGGTTGGTGTGTGTGTGTGAGGGGTGGGGGGCGGTTGGTGTGTGTGTGTGAGGGGTGGGGGGCGGTTGGTGTGTGTGTGTGTGTGTGAGGGGTGGGGGGCGGTTGGTGTGTGTGTGTGAGGGGTAGGGGGCGGTTGGTGTGTGTGTGTGAGGGGTGGGGGGCGGTTGGTGTGTGTGTGTGAGGGGTGGGGGGCGGTTGGTGTGTGTGTGTGTGTGATGGGTGGGGGGCGGTTGGTGTGTGTGGGTGTGTGAGGGGTGGGGGGGGCGGTTGGTGTGTGTGTGTGTGTGGGGTGGGGGGCGGTTGGTGTGTGTGTGTGAGGGGTGGGGGGCGGTTGGTGTGTGTGTGTGTGATGGGTGGGGGGCGGTTGGTGTGTGTGTGTGTGTGAGGGGTGGGGGGGGGCGGTTGGTGTGTGTGTGTGTGGGGTGGGGGGCGGTTGGTGTGTGTGTGTGAGGGGTGGGGGGCGGTTGGTCTGTGTGTGTGTGTAAGGGGTGGGGGCGGTTGGTGTGTGTGTGTGTGAGGGGTGGGGGGCGGTTGGTGTGTGTGTGTGTGTGTGAGGGGTGGGGGGCAGTTGGTGTGTGTGTGTGTGAGGGGTGGGGGGCGGTTGGTGTGTGTGTGTGTGAGGGGTGGGGGGCGGTTGGGGTGTGTGAGTGGGGAGGGTCGGGGGGTGGTGGGAAGCGGTGCTGGTGAAGTGGCGATGGCTTGCAGGCAGGGGCGGCACTCCGGTTGCTGACCACCTGTCGCAGGAGAGGGTGGGGGGGGGGGTGTATGAGAGCCTAGCTTAAAACTGGGCCACGTCACCACGTGCTGAGTTTGGCTACTGTGGGTTAGACATATTTACACACTAAAGGATTCCCAGAGGACCAGGTCGGCCATCCAGGGACGAGACTGCGACGAGACTGGGACGATATTTCATCGTGTTGGCGGCAGCGAGTCAGACAGACCACGTGGTCACTCCGCTCTTGAGATTCCCCGCGAGACCTGTTTCAGGGGAGACCGCGCAGTCAGGCAGGTCCAGGACAACCACAGCATTGCAGCCCGGAGAGTCATCGTGCGTCTGCCGAGTATGTGGAGGTCATGACACGTATCTCTGGGTCTCTCCTATCTGTCCCACATTAACAGGTGAATGCGACATTGAAAACCACGTCCCTCGTCGCCGCTGGGGGCCGGCGCGACAGCTCAGTCGGCTAGAGCGCTCGCATTGAGTGCTCTGGTCACCTGAGAGCCTAACGGCACGTGGATCGGTGGTTCGAACCCTGCTGTGGGCATGTCTGTGTGGTCGCAGGAGAAAGATCCCATGTCTTTTTTCGTAAACAGTAGGGGGTTACCCCCGTGGGCATGACTCCACTCTTCCTTCCTTCTCCCATTGGCGCGATGTGACCAAAAGTGGTTAAAGCGTCCTGAATAACCAACCAATCGTCGGCGTTACCCTCCATAGATGGCGCCACCAGCGTGATGTAATCCTAACCGTATACCGTAACTGCAACATTGGTGTTATTCCCGACACTGGCGGGGCCGGCCGGGTAGCTCAGTGGGCTAGAGCGCTCGCCATGAGTGCTCTGGCCACCCGAGAGCCTCATGGCACGTGGATCGGTGATTCGACCATGGCCATGTAAGTGTGGTTGCATGATAAAGACGTCCTTGTCCTTGTCCATGTTTTGCTTTGCAAAGAGTAGGGGGTTACTCCCGGGGACATGGCTCCACTCTCCCTTCCTTCTTCCATTAACGCGATATTACCACAAGTGGTTAAAGCGTCCTGAATATACAACCTGACACTGGCCCCCTAACCCCCAACCCACAACCTCTGACCTTATTCCTGACACTAGCCTGGACCCCACCCCTAGACTCCTAACCGTTAAACGCAGACCCTACCTTAACCATCAATCTACTCCCAACCACGACGTCTCGAGCAGAGCAGCGAGGACAGCCAAATACGACTAAAGAATACATACCCACCCCCACCCCCACCGCCACCACACACTACCTCACCTCTCCTCCCATCCCCTCCCCCCCCCCCCCCCGCCACCACACACTACCTCACCTCCCTCAGTAACACCGACAACTCTTCGCCATATATATATATATTATTTAGAAATTGACCTTAGGAACCATGAGGGATTAAATTCACACCACGTCCGTAAATGCTGCAGCTCCACCTACCGACGAAGTCAATATTCTCGCGGTCTGAAATCCCAGCAGGACGAATTAAAATGTCAACGTGGAGCAATGGATATAAACGACAGAGCGACACGAGGGCGCTGTCCTCACTCCTTGAGTCATATAACAAGCGAGATATGACAATTTGCATTCAGCGCCTGGTTTTTCTCCTTCATTTTCAACCACAGCATAAAGCAGCGCCCTCCGAGGCCGAGGAGGTTGGTTATCCACGGGAGACTCGTTCGTTTTAATTGACAATAAGCCGGGCTGAGATATTCAGACGCTGTGATTACTCTACTGACGATATCATGAACTGTAAGATATAAATACACCGTCCTGACAACACATGTTTCGTCGGGACTGTGCGGCAAATGCGTAAGTAATGTGATGGCAAAGGCGATGGCATTGAAGGAAACTAAGGGAACGAAAATAACATGATTGGACGTGAGACGAGTCATAGTACGTCATAATGTGTCACATGGGGTCATAGTGCTCTGGCGCCATAGTGTATGACAGTGTTAGATAATAAGGTAATTTAGAATTTTTGACAATACACAATTCTTGGATATCATTATGCGTCATATTATAGGACGTCATTATTCGGATGTCCGGACTGAAGGCGAAGACGTTCGCTGGCGTATTAGCGGGTATCAGCGGGTATCAGTTGGTATCAGTGAGTATTAGTTGGTATCAGTTGGTATCAGTTGGTATCAGGGGGTATCAGCGGGTATCAGCGGGTATCAGTTGGTATCAGTAAGTATTAGTTGGTATCAGTTGGTATCAGTTGGTATCAGGGGGTATCAGGGGGTATCAGCGGGTATCAGCGGGTATCAGTTGGTATCAGTGAGCATTAGTTGGTATCAGCGGGTATCAGTTGGTATCAGTGAGTATTAGTTGGTATCAGTTGGTATCAGGGGGTATCAGCGGGTATCAGCGGGTATCAGCGGGTATCGGCGAGTATCTGCAGGTATCGGCGGGTATCCGCGGGTATCAGTTGGTATCAGTGAGTATTAGTTGGTATCAGTTGGTATCAGTTGGTATCAGGGGGTATCAGCGGGTATCAGCGGGTATCAGCGGGTATCAGCGGGTATCGGCGAGTATCTGCAGGTATCGGCGGGTATCCGCGGGTATCAGTTGGTATCAGTGAGTATTAGTTGGTATCAGTTGGTATCAGTTGGTATCAGGGGGTATCAGCGGGTATCAGCGGGTATCAGCGGGTATCAGCGGGTATCGGCGAGTATCTGCAGGTATCGGCGGGTATCCGCGGGTATCAGTTGGTATCAGTGAGTATTAGTTGGTATCAGTTGGTATCAGTTGGTATCAGGGGGTATCAGCGGGTATCAGCGGGTATCAGCGGGTATCAGCGGGTATCAGCGGGTATCGGCGAGTAACTGCAGGTATCGGCGGGTATCAGTTGGTATCAGTTGGTATCAGTTGGTATCAGTGAGTATCAGTTGGTATCAGCGGGTATCAGCGAGTATCTGCAGTTATCAGCGGGTTTCAGCGAGTATCTGCAGGTATCGGCGAGTATCAGTGAGTATCAGTGGGTATCAGTTGGTACCAGTGGGTATCAGCGAGAGTCAGCGCGTACCAGTGGGTATCTACGGGGATATAGGGGGAGCTAGATCGTCTCAAACCATCATCATCTAAAACACACGAGGAAGACCGCGTGGCGAGACACAAAACATGCCAAAACCACCTCTGGAATGTACCGGGCATAGACGAATCTCGGTAACATCTCTACCTACCCGCCCCCCCCCCCCCACCCCCCCACTCCTTCCTCCCTACCCCCGCCCCATCACTACCGATGGACCCCATATTTCTGTGGTTTGTACACACGGTCGAGGCCCCGAGTTTGGAGGCCACTCACGTCTCCCGGGGATCTCAACACTGCTGAGTCAGCAATAAAACCCACGGCACAATGTCCTCAGAAAGTGTTCGAGCTGACATGGCGGGGAGAAAGACGACTTGTCACCCGCTCAATGACTTAGATTGTCTGTATATGAATGGGAGGCTCACCGGTTGTAGTTAACGCACGTAATGAACATGTGTGTGACGGAGCCCAGGCTGTGACGGTGTTTGTGCTCTCCTACTCGTTGGTTTCTCGCCCCGGTGGAGAGGATGTGGCATTCTTGTGACGATGGAACGCTCTCCGCATGCACAATAATTGCCCCCGGAGAGCTGTGCTGTCCGTGTTACAACAAAGGTTATGAACATACCTCTACCCTGTGAGAGGCTGTCGGGGTGTTTTGCGCTCTACGATGGTTCATCTTCCACGTTAGAACCCACGAAATGTATTATTGTAGTACACGTTAAGCGTGAGTAGTACGTGAGCTATGCTGAAACAATGGTTCGCCCTTACATGGAAGACCGACCTCTACGACTCGTCGGTGTGTCGCCCCGAAGGGGGGAGATAACAAATGGCCGACGGAAGACTTTCCACGTGAACAAGTAGAGAGCTCCGCTGTGCACTCGGTAATAGACCGATCCGGCCTGTCAACCATTCACGATGGGTGTGTTGTTATGTCAATAGACCGATCCGGCCTGTCAACCATTCACGATGGGTGTGTTGTTATGTCAATAGACCGATCTGGCCTGTCAACCATTCACGATGGGTGTGTTGTTATGTCAATAGACCGATCCGGCCTGTCAACCATTCACGATGGGTGTGTTGTTATGTCAATAGACCGATCCGGCCTGTCAACTATTCACGATGGGTGTGTTGTTATGTCAATAGACCGATCCGGCCTGTCAACTATTCATGATGGGTGTGTTGTTATGTCAATAGACCGATTCGGCCTGTCAACTATTCACGATGGGTGTGTTGTTATGTCAATATTAATAGACCGATCCGGCCTGTCAACCATTCACGATGGGTGTGTTGTTATGTCAATAGACCGATCTGGCCTGTCAACTATTCACGATGGGTGTGTTGTTATGTCAATATACCGATCCGGCCTGTCAACTATTCACGATGGGTGTGTTGTTATGTCAATATTAATAGACCGATCGGGCTTGTCAACCATTCACGATGGGTGTGTTGTTATGTCAATAGACCGATCCGGCCTGTCAACTATTCACGATGGGTGTGTTGTTATGTCAATAAGAGACCGATCGGGCCTGTCAACCATTCACGATGGGTGTGTTGTTATGTCAATAGACCGATCCGGCCTGTCAACCATTCACGACCTCACTGTTCCTAATTAGATCATGTTAGCTGTCTATCTTAATTAATATTGCCAAAAGTATACAGTATAACACACCTTGTTATACCAGTGTAGAGCTCTTTCTTCACGCAGTGAAGCCATATGTAAGTATTGATGCACTCTGTTCAACACCCATTTAACATGAAGTAGGATCAATATTGGTGAACTTTCTATCAGACGATCAGGGATAGTTTTGTCATCAACGTACTTTATTTTGCATTAGTAAAAAAACCTGAGCATGTGACAGCCTGACGAGACGAGCCTATTGGTTGATGCTTCACGCTCCTTGTGGCTTAATTCTGTTTCGTTGTCTCTTTCTTTATATTTATTGTTATTCTGACTCCACCCGACCCCCCATAACTCCCATAGCGAATCCCCCCCCCGCGCCTATAAGTCCCATAGCGACTCACGCACCTCGACATAATTCCCATCCGCATTGCATCTTAATGCGAGTGATTTTGTTCCATGCAGACAGGTCAGTTGGGTGCCGGCGCGTGATTCCACTAAGCGACAGCCCACAGGAACCGTTCCCATTGTAACACAAACCATTTTCCTGGTTATTCTTACCGTTTAATGGGCTTAGTTCTAACGTCACTCACGCAAGAATGGACTTCGCATAAGGTATCCTAACCCATTTGCACTATTTCACCTGAGATCGTCGATAAAAACACAACATTGTTTCCAAAGCTAATGGCCGCTAACTTGTCAATAAATATTCTAATCGCCAATTCCGTTCTCCCTGTTCCATTTTAGTGCGAACCAAATTGGTGTCACATCCGGGTGACGATAAAGCTCGTCACCATGGCGACGTCGCGAACGCCCCGGTGGATAAATCAAGCATGCGCGTTGGATTATGGGTCAGTTAACGTTTGGTGTATTTAGCACCAGCAGTTAAACCGGAGGCATATTTTCCGAGCAATTATAACATTGCAAGACGTTCGTAGCCAGCTTGGTTATGGAAGCGATAAACTGTATCATTTAGAGGCTTAGCTGGGTAAATTGGCGGCTTTACGAGGCCTAAACTGGTGGGTAGGTGTCGGAATGCAACGGTGATATTAACTCAATAACTGCCGCACACCCGGCCAAAGCACCGATTGCTCTACACGACGATCCTGGCGGCTAAGAGGCGGACTGAAATGGCGGACCAGGGGCCGCATTCATAATAATCGCCCAGCACACGCAATTTGTTTGCCGACAGCGGAGATACTGACTCACGAACTAAACACTCCATCGAAAATAAAATCGTCAGGGCGTCAGGAGCTTTCTAATGGTACCATCAGTGAATTGGAGACACCCTCCGTAAGGATCGACTTCTGCGTTGTTAAATCGTAACCTTTTTTATTTCTTAAGTGGATTTTATAATTTTGACCTAACCGGAGGAAGTTGATGTAGTGCAGGTTGCTTACAGATACATCTACTTCACACAAGTTTGCTCGTTCATTATATACCTCACGGGCGATAAAACATGCAATTTATTAATCGCCCGGCAGATTGGAATAGCCTGTCAGTACTACCCCGATAACCTGGCAGAAGGAGTGCCACGGGTAAACCATGGAAAATTTTACCCTCAATAATTATCTTTTTTCCGCAAGAGTTGAAATGGAGTCTTAGCCGAATAAATATTCTTGATTTGACCTGATATACATCACATGTAACACTAACTATGCCATTAGTATGGGAATCCATGCATTTAAACGCTCTTTGGTTAGTTGGGATTACATTCCACTCAAACAATCGTGGTTAAAGGTATGATGCACCTTAAACGGTCGGCCTCTCTCATTTAATCAATGCACAGGCATCAGTTGTAGTCCTGTAATAACGAAATGTCTATTTTTTGTTTATATTATGGACCAAAACGCGTGAGGGTAATCGTTTTGTGCGGAGAGGCTGTGACGAACGAGCGACCTCTGCTGGAAGAGTAGTGTGACGAACGAGCGACCTCTGCTGGGAGAGTAGTGTGACGCATCCAGGAATGGCATAACGGAGGAAAAAGTATGGTAGGGTGATTAGCCGATAAGCGGTACATGTTGGAACAAGCGACAACGAAGCAGCCAAAATGGCAACGGTGCAGCTTGGCACTTGTGTAAGGCTATTTAGTTTTCATCAGACTTAGGGCGGTTTTACTATATAAAACTCCGAAATAAGCACTCGTCGCTCTCTGGTGCTGAAACCATTTACAGATGGCATGCTTCAGACAAAATGGCGCCACTGTTTCCGACGAACACGGGAACCGCATTCTTTATGGCCAGCCAATGGGCCGCCGTGGAGTGGTGAGGGCAAGAAAGCGGGTGCGGCCAACTCAGCATAAGAGGGTTAATCGCTCCGTGATTGGCCAAGGAGTCTGCGACAGGAACCGGAAGTCGTTGGGTAAGAAGTGAAAGAAAGAAAGAAAAAAAAACTTGGTGCACACGCCGCTAATCGATAAGACCCGAGATATTTGTGATGGCGATGGTGAAGTGTGTGACAATAACTTGAGAGAAATGGAGCGGTAAAAATGTGTTTACAATATTGGACTGCGATGCACTGGAAGAGGATGCTCAAATACCAGGTTACTGTGGATATGTCATGCTCACCCGCGCTGCTAACAACGAACGTCTTTTACCAAAACTTATTTTAGATAATTAAATGGTAAACCCATACACCTACCATGTATATATCTCGACTTCAGCATATTTGGATAAATATACCATCATGAATAATAATAACAATGATAATAATAACAAACTGAGCTCAAGAGCGATTGCTGAACAAAGTTTCTAATACATACAATTATAAATAATTTTATGACCTACGTTATCACATTGGCAAATACGCATTAAATTCCCCTTCAGCGCGCCATATAAAATAGTATTGTATAGATTGATGCCGGAACCGGAACCGGAAATGGAACCGCTACTAAATGGCCGTAGATTCCGTCTCGGTTCGTTTATATTATCGCTCGAAGCAAGAACAAAATATGCCTTTGAACCAGATTTTGGTGCTTCGTCAATAAGAGCAAGGATAAAAAATACTCGGTTCTCGTTTCATGTGTAAATATTCCTCGGAGGGAGACCGATGATCAATGGGCTGGGTTATGTTTGAACAGATGCCACTCCCGCTACAAAACGAGACTCGATCGAGGAGCGTTACAACGCCTTGTGCAGACAGGGTGAAACGGGACAACATATTTTACTTTTTTTATACATCATATCCTTCAGGGGCCAGTTCCTGATTGGATTACTCGGCCTAGTGTTTGCTGAGTGCGGTGAGTGGTGAGTGGAAGCGAGCCAAAAAATGGGTTCCTGGGCGTGAATCCATCATTGTGTGTGGTGTATGGTAGGTACGGGGCCCTGAGCTGGCTACACAGGCTGATGACACATCCGGGCACCAAAAAACATCGTCATCTCGACATCTGCGGGAGGAATCATCGATTTTCTTGTCATTAATCCTGGAGTCTGTTATCAGTTTGTTCCACGATAGGTCTTCTGTCTCTTATCGCCGTATTGGGGGTACGCTTGGCTATGACAGTGGCTCCATCTAGCGTATATCCACGGTGATAAATGTTCACAACCCCTCTAGGGAAAATTAATGATATTTGTATCGGCGTTATGCCACCTATGTACAATAGTTAATGATATATTTATCGGCGTTATGCCACCTATGTACAATAATTAATGATATATTTATCGGCGTTATGCCACCTATGTACAATAGTTAATGATATATTTATCGGCGTTATGCCACCTATGTACAATAATTAATGATATATTTATCGGCGTTATGCCACCTATGTACAATAATTAATGATATATTTATCGGCGTTATGCCACCTATGTACAATAATTAATGATATATTTATCGGCGTTATGCCACCTATGTACAATAATTAATGATATATTTATCGGCGTTATGCCACCTATGTACAATAATTAATGATATATTTATCGGCGTTATGCCACCTATGTACAATAATTAATGATATATTTATCGGCGTTATGCCACCTATGTACAATAATTAATGATATATTTATCGGCGTTATGCCACCTATGTACAATAATTAATGATATATGTATCGGCGTTATGCCACCTATGTACAATAATTAATGATATATTTATCGGCGTTATGCCACCTATGTACAATAATTAATGATATATTTATCGGCGTTATGCCACCTATGTACAATAATTAATGATATATTTATCGGCGTTATGCCACCTATGTACAATAATTAATGATATATTTATCGGCGTTATGCCACCTATGTACACAAATTAATGATATATTTATCGACGTTATGCCACCTATGTACACAAATTAATGATATATTTATCGGCGTTATGCCACCTATGTACACAAATTAATGATATATGTATCGGCGTTATGCCACCTATGTACAATAATTAATGATATATGTATCGGCGTTATGCCACCTATGTACAATAATTAATGATATATTTATCGGCGTTATGCCACCTATGTACACAAATTAATGATATATTTATCGACGTTATGCCACCTATGTACACAAATTAATGATATATGTATCGGCGTTATGCCACCTATGTACACAAATTAATGATATATTTATCGGCGTTATGCCACCTATGTACACAAATTAATGATATATGTATCGGCGTTATGCCACCTATGTACAATAATTAATGATATATTTATCGGCGTTATGCCACCTATGTACAATAATTAATGATATATTTATCGGCGTTATGCCACCTATGTACAATAATTAATGATATATTTATCGGCGTTATGCCACCTATGTACAATAATTAATGATATATTTATCGGCGTTATGCCACCTATGTACAATAATTAATGATATATGTATCGGCGTTATGCCACCTATGTACAATAATTAATGATATATTTATCGGCGTTATGCCACCTATGTACAATAATTAATGATATATTTATCGGCGTTATGCCACCTATGTACAATAATTAATGATATATTTATCGGCGTTATGCCACCTATGTACAATAATTAATGATATATTTATCGGCGTTATGCCACCTATGTACACAAATTAATGATATATTTATCGACGTTATGCCACCTATGTACACAAATTAATGATATATTTATCGGCGTTATGCCACCTATGTACACAAATTAATGATATATGTATCGGCGTTATGCCACCTATGTACAATAATTAATGATATATGTATCGGCGTTATGCCACCTATGTACAATAATTAATGATATATTTATCGGCGTTATGCCACCTATGTACACAAATTAATGATATATTTATCGACGTTATGCCACCTATGTACACAAATTAATGATATATGTATGGGCGTTATGCCACCTATGTACACAAATTAATGATATATTTATCGGCGTTATGCCACCTATGTACACAAATTAATGATATATGTATCGGCGTTATGCCACCTATGTACACAAATTAATGATATATGTATCGGCGTTATGCCACCTATGTACAATAATTAATGATATATTTATCGGCGTTATGCCACCTATGTACAATAATTAATGATATATTTATCGGCGTTATGCCACCTATGTACACAAATTAATGATATATTTATCGACGTTATGCCACCTATGTACAATAATTAATGATATATTTATCGGCGTTATGCCACCTATGTACAATAATTAATGATATATTTATCGGCGTTATGCCACCTATGTACAATAATTAATGATATATGTATCGGCGTTATGCCACCTATGTACAATAATTAATGATATATTTATCGGCGTTATGCCACCTATGTACAATAATTAATGATATATGTATCGGCGTTATGCCACCTATGTACAATAATTAATGATATATGTATCGGCGTTATGCCACCTATGTACAATAATTAATGATATATTTATCGGCGTTATGCCACCTATGTACAATAATTAATGATATATTTATCGGCGTTATGCCACCTATGTACAATAATTAATGATATATTTATCGGCGTTATGCCACCTATGTACAATAATTAATGATATATGTATCGGCGTTATGCCACCTATGTACAATAATTAATGATATATTTATCGGCGTTATGCCACCTATGTACAATAGTTAATGATATATTTATCGGCGTTATGCCACCTATGGACAAAATGAACCGGACCAAGTCTAGAACCACGACAGTAATGAGTTGAGGGAAGGTAAGGTCTTCTTTTCCAGCTCGTCCCCTTTCTGTATCTCTTTATATGTTGCTGTGTATGTTACTGTATATAGTTTTATAGTATATCTTTGCTTATATACCCACGACCGATTGGTCTGCAGCCGAGTGCATCTGACGTTTAAACCCCATGAAATAAAACAAATTCAATTGGCGCTTTATGCCAATTTGGTGTACACGAGGCCTAAACTAGGCCAAGGAACATCGCAGGACACTGAAGGAGGAAAATGGATGAAACATACTTCGGATTTGAAGCCAGGACCTGTTGCTCTTTTGCACACGATTTCAGGTGAACAAAGGAAAAGGAGTTCGCTCTGCTTTATCACTTGTTTTTCAGAATGGTGCACTTTGATACATTTCGCTGAAATACTAATATTACTGAAGCAAGGCCCGTTATTTTTGAGTTTCCTTCTTGAGAATGACTATTTTGCAAGAAATTATAACTGTTTTGACCGTTTTGCAAGAATCTCAAAATTTGTCCCCGGCCGCCAGCAGCGGTCTGATCGCAGACACGTAGCTCCATCCAGCGAATGAAAGCTTGCCCCAGTCTGTCACAGTCTGTTACAGCGCACGCTATGGCATCCGACCCATCGTCAAGACGGCAAAAAAAGTACGTCGCCAATTAGCTGGACAGGTAGAAATTGGGGAAGTCAGACAAAAAAAAACAGTTGATAAATGACACGTCTCCGTTTAAAAAAACCCTCAAAACGACAACATGTGGACCTGTAGAACGTCCGGGCATTCGGAATGGACAGGAAACGGGACAGACTTCCTTGCGGGACGTTTGCGTGTCAGCGAAACTAAGCTAATCTCTGCCATTGTGATGTATGAGTAGGAAGCTGTCATCAGCCAACATCTGACAGCAGAGAGCTAATAGGTCCGCACGGAACCGTGAATAATACAGGTAACTACAGGTGCGTCAGCTTACTGCTCACAGTGTAGGTGGGCGATAATATGGAAGATTGCTCTCATGCTAGTGTTATGGTAAGACTATGGTCGTCATTATAAAGAGTCTTCAAAATTTTCAATGTCAAATGTCGATTTTTCCCGACGTTCTGTGTCGCTTTTTGGCTAAGTTCAGTGTCGTTTTTCAGAAATCTGTGTCGATGTCGATTTTTCAGATCCTCAGTGTCGGAACTTGGGGGTCAATGTCGAATATCAATTGTTCAAATATGCCTGTGTCGCGTGTCGCCATTGACCCCTTCCTGACCCCTATTATGTTACTGGTATTTAGTTATGTGTACCGGGGCCAGAGGTCAACGCTTACTTGCTACTAACTTGGAAGTGTGGGAGGGGGATGGCTGCCGGGGAGGGGGATGATCTGTAACCGCGCATTTTCTCATTCATATCTTCTTTTCAAACCTCTTATGCTGTTGGTGCATTCGACATTTTATTTTCAACTTCATTATCGTATGTTATTATTGCAACTATTTAAACAACCTCAATTGTATCCTTACAGCAAATCCGAGAATGGCTAAAATGAAAACTGGACCAATCAGAAAACTTCATCCACGTGGGAAACAAATGCTACACACTGAAGAGACGCCCTTGATTTGTTACTAGAATCAGGCACTGGCCCCGTTTTTCCCACAGGACGAACAGACAGTCTTGCTGTTCGTTCTAGACAGATTCTATGTATGTAACTCGCCATCTGTCTTCATTTGGCGTTCGTCCATATTTCATGTCCTTTGAGTCTCAGTGACCAACTCGTAGTCATCTGTCATATATGAAAAATGTAAGAATTAGATCGTATATTCGGATAAGCTTACTCCTCGTGCCAAATCGCCCCCCCCCCCCTCCCTCCTACCACATGAGCACCCCCTCCCCACCCCCCGTTGTACATCACATCTTTGGATTACGTGCTGGGGGAGTGTGACAATTCAAAATCTCAAGGGGGAGTGTCCCCCTCTTCTGGTACCCCTCCCCCTGTCTGGTACCCCCACCCCCCCACCTCGTCCGGATCTACGCCTGCCCCCTTGTCCCCTCCTATTCACTCCACCCGCTGTTTAATTTACCGAGCAGTATCTCAGTTCACACTGATCGGTACATTAAGTTCAAACCCCAGAGGACTTGACCCGCCGGGGGAAATAACAATCTCCCAACCCGAGCAGTTTGATGTATTGCCGGTGACAACGAATCTGGCAGCGCTTAACTACACGACCCTGCTCGCCTTCATGTTATGTTTGCGGTATTTAGAAAATGATTTATTTTGACGCCAGCCGGAACTTTTTTTATTTATTTATTTATTTATTTATTTATTTATTTATTTATTTATTTATTTATTTATTTATTTATTTATTTATTTATTTATTTATTTATTTGTTTAATCTTTATTTTTAGCGCCATGAAAATATTTATATTGGCGCGAGGAGAATAAAAAGGAACTTTACAAGCATAGCCGTTACATACATCACAAGTATGGCTTAACATGCCAAATATGATGGAGATACAGACACAGTGGCTTTAACAATAATCCCTTGGCACCTGTAACCACTGCGACATGCTTCAGCGTTAAAATGTCACGAGGTGGCATATATTATATGAATATCCTGCATTGTTCCGTGTCATTGCTTTCTGTAAGTAAAGTTACAAGCTAAACAAGACCTGGTTGGTCAAAGTTAGATGGTGCCTCCACGCCCCCCGCCCCCCCTCCACTACACCTTCCCTCCCACCCACTTCCTTACAGTAATATATTCCAGATCTGCAAAGTCATAAAATACCACGAATATAAATGGATATCCTAAACATCATTGTTTTCCGTAAGTGGAGTTAACTAAACAAGGCATGATTGTCATGGAGTTACGTTCCTAATCCCACTCCTCCCGCCCCCTTCCCCCCGTCCTCCTTCCCCCAACTGTTTTCCACCCCCTCCCCGTCCCCCTACAACCCTCCACGCCCCTACCCCTCCCGCAACACCCCTCCACCCCGCTGCTGCTAACGGGCAAGTCATTGATCGAGGCAGGGGCCCGGTGGATCTCCTGCCAGGCGAAGAAATCAAAATAGATTGCCCTCCCACCGCGCGGCCGAATGAGGAACTAGAGACATGGGCGGGCTGCAGGCGGGCGGGCGGGCAGCGCCCCCCTCGCGTTCTGTCTCGCGTCGGTGGAGATTGAGGCATCATTATTGGCGGCGACGACAAGATTCGCGTTGTAACGGCTGCGAGGCGGTGCCGCGGGTTGTGGGTAAAAGACGCGCATGGGGGGCTTGTGGATGCGGGGTGGGGGGATGCGGACGAGGGAGTCCGGGGGTTGGGGACGGGGACGTCCGGGTGATGGGCAGAGGGGCATCCTGGGGATGGGGACGGTGGAGTCTGAGAGGTGGGGACGGGGGAGTCCGAGGGGATGGGGACGGGGACGTCCGGGTGATGGGGAGAGGGACGGGGGAGTCCGAGGGGATGGGGAGAGGGACGGGGGAGTCCGAGGGGATGGGAGGAGGGGTGGAGAAGCATCTGTTCCAGTCACGAGGGCGGCTTATAATGAGGATGGAATGCTGCAAGTTTTACGGCCCTAGAGGACGAATAGATTGTGTCGACTGAGGGTGAGGTGCGGGACGCGGGGGGAGGGTCGGTTCGGGGGGGGGGAGGCTGAGGGTGCGGTGCGGGACGCGGGGAGAAGGTCGGTTCGGGGTGGGGGGGGGGATGCTGAGGGTGAGGTGCGGGGCGTTGGCAAGGGTCGGGGCTGGGGCGGGGAAGGGGTATGAGGGAGAGAGGGGGTAGGGTGGGGTGTAAGAAGTGAGTGTGGCAGGGGAAGAGGATCAGAGTTAAGGGGTAAAGGAGACGAGGGTGGGGGTTATATATAGAGGGTGGGGGTGAGAGGTGAAGGTTTAGGGAGGCGTCGGGTGGGGTGGGGTGGGGTGGTGGAGCGCGTGAGTGGTGGGATGGGGGAATCACACGCTAACTGGGGGTGAGGTGGAGGGGTAGGAGGGGTGTGTGTGTGTGGGGGGAGGGCGTTGTCGTTGGGGGCCCAGTCTTACACGCGATTGTGGTGATCGAGATAAGTGAGGAGACTAGGGGGAGGGGATGGAAAGGGCAGGGGGGTAGTTAGAAAGGGCGTTTCCAATGTAGAAGATAAAGAGCGACGTCGGGTTATGCGGGTGCGGGGGGGGGGGGGGAGGGGGGAGGAAGCGGGGGATGGAGGCGCAAGTGGGGTCAAAACACGAGGGGGCGAAGCTGCAAAGTAGTGATCTCGAGTGCGAAAGGAACCCGCGAGTGTCATGGTAGAAATTGTGGCATTGTAGCGGTCTGGTGAGGGGGGGGGGGGTCATTATCTAGTGTCCAGTGTCGATTTTTCACAACGTTCAGGGTCAGTGTTTTTGTGTGTAGAATGACACTATCTGTGTCGATACCGCCCTGTCAGATACTCAGTGTCGGGATGTGGGGGTCAATGTCGAATGTCGAATTTTCAAATATGCCTGTGTCGATCGCGTGTCGCCATTTACCCCTTCCAGACCCCTTTATTGTCGCATTGTGCTGCGGTGCGGTCCAAAGGAATGCACACCCCCCCCCCCCCCACCGCTCCACCCCTATTTCACACATACACACATACCCACCCCCACCCCACACACCCGGGTCTTTGCTGAAGGTACTCGCAAGATGCCGCGCGTCACCGTAAAGTCTGATTAATGGAAACCGCGATTTAAGACTGTGACAAGCCACGCCCCGCATCATGTCACGTAGCTTATCGTCAGCTTCCGTATGATAGATCAACCACCGTTCCAAAGATCCATTGTAAACCGAACAAGTTGAGCCGAGGGCGCCTCACAAGCTCCCCGCACGGTGGCGCTACACACGCTCCCCGCAAGGTGGCGCTATGTACGCAAGCTCCGCTTTTACCGCTGCTGTTGGCCGGGGGCAAATTTCAAGATTCTTGAAAAACGGTCACATCGCGCTGTAATTTCTTGCATCATTATAATTTTCAAGAATAACACATACATACAAATAACGAGCTCTGTGTATTTTAATACAGCAAAAACATCGTTTACCCTTTCGAAAAAAGTTAAAACTAAATTCCTTTCAATTTGCGCAGCGCCGTCCTGACGAGCGAGAGTGAAAAGGCATTGAGGAAATAGGCGACAACAGAGATATAATGGAAACCTAGCGGAGTGAGTCGAAGGCAGAGAGTGGGCAGGGCACAGCAGCCTGTCACCCCCGGCCTATGACACGTTGGAGTCGGGGGCGGGGCGGGGTGGGGGGTGGGGGGGAGCGGCAAACGTGGGTCCATTTCTTTGGGGGAGTAAACATATACCGCCCGGTATACCCAACACGTGACAGTGCTCTCCCCGGCGTACCGATAGGGCAACGCTGTATGCGAATAAAATGTTCATACCGGTAGTGTCCAGTGTACTTTTCAATCCACCGCCATCTTCTCCCGAATGTCCCGTGTTGTTGAACGTTGTACACTTGGTGTGCCCAATGGATGCGTGCGCACCCGACCCGGGGGAAACAAGGTTCCGGCAGTATAAGAGGCGTAACGTGCGTATGCGGCGCACAATGGGGAATTACCTGGTTTACCAAGGAACGACAGAGAGAGCCAGAAGAGAAATGGTGGCAATTCTTTTCAAGTTTCAGTTACAAATCATGCATGAATGATCGGTACTAATCTGCTAATTGCACATACGTTGCAAGACACGTCCATTGCAATACACGTCCATTGCAATACACGTCCATTGCAAGACACGTCCATTGCAATACACGTCCATTGCAATACACGTCCATTGCAAGACACGTCCATTGCAATACACGTCCATTGCAATACACCTCCATTGCAATACACGTCCATTGCAAGACACGTCCATTGCAATACACGTCCATTGCAATACACGTCCATTGCAATACACGTCCATTGCAAGACACGTCCAATGCAATACATATCCACCGCAATAGGCGTCCATTTTAAATACACCATGTCACGTCTGCTGCTGCAGTATAACTAATATCTACAACTGTAATAACAACCCATTGTTATAATAGGGTCGATTGCCGTTCACGGTCCACTGGTCCAGCGCAACATCACAAATCAATTTAATAATATATTATGATCTCCCAACTGCCACACCAACCCTCGAACCGCCGCTCTTTAACGTTCCAACAAGTATTTATTAATAACACAACAAATCTCCGCATATCTTTCAACCTGGACTACCGTAGAACCGCCGTTACGTGTCCGTGCGCTGTGCATGTGCAGGTTTCAGAATCCACTTTAGCACGTTTTAGCACGCAGTGGCGGTTCTACGGTATGTAGGCGGCCGGCCTCCCGAGGCTTAGAAACAACTGCGCATTACACAACGCAATGGCGGTTTAAAGGATATGCTGATCGAAGATAGCTATGATATTACAGACACCCGTCAGCGACCAGTGCGCTGAGGTGATTCACCCAGCATTCCTAATAGGACTCCCAGCAGACTTCATCAATAAAGGAAGGCGATATGTCCCTCCTAGCGCAATGGAAGGAGTTGGTTCCGTATGTTTGTATTTCTGAATTGCTCGTCGATATTCAGGGCCAACTATAGTACGGCATTATAAGGAGGCGGATGGACGGCGCGGTAGGTGCATATTTAAAATTCCCTGGTGAGGGTCTTTTTTATCTTCTTGGTTCCTTGTTTTCTGGGGTGTGGGTGTGGGTGTGGGTGTTGGTGTTGGTGTAGGTGTGGGTGTGGGTGTGGGTGTGGGTGTGGGTGTGGGTGTGGGTGTGGGTGTGGGTGTGGGTGTGGGTGTGAGTGTGGGTGTGGGTGTGGGTGTGGGTGTGGGTGTGGGTGTGGGTGTGGGTGTGGGTGTGGGCGCGGGTGTGGGTGTGGGTGTGGGTGTGGGTGTGGGTGTGGGTGTGGGTATGGGTGTGGGTGTGGGTGTGGGCGTGTGGGTGTGGGTGTGGGTGTGGGTGTGGGTGTGGGTGTGGGTGTGGGTGTGGGTGTGGGTGTGGGTGTGGGTGGGGGTGTGGGCGTGGGGGTGTGGGTATCGGCGTGGGCGTGGGCGTGGGTTTGGGGGTGTGGGTTTGGGTGTGGGTGTGTGTGTGTGTGTGTGTGTGGGTGTGGGTGTGGGTGTGGGTGTGGGTGTGGGTGTGGGTGTGGGTGTGGGTGTGGGTGTGGGTGTGGGTGTGGGTGGGGGTGTGGGTGTGGGTGTGGGTGTGGGTGTGGGTGTGGGTGTGGGTGTGGGGGTATCGGTGTGGGTGTGGGTGTGGGTGTGGGTGTGGGTGTGGGTGTGGGTGTGGGTGTGGGTGTGGGTGTGGGTGTGGGTGTGGGTGTGGGTGGGGGTGTGGGTGTGGGTGTGGGTGTGGGTGTGGGTGTGGGTGTGGGTGTGGGTGTGGGTGTGGGTGTGGGTGGGGGTGTGGGTGTGGGTGTGGGTGTGGGTGTGGGTGTGGGTGTGGGTGTGGGTGTGGGTGTGGGGGTATCGGTGTGGGTGTGGGTGTGGGTGTGGGTGTGGGTGTGGGTGTGGGTGTGGGTGTGGGTGGGGGTGTGGGTGTGGGTGTGGGTGTGGGTGTGGGTGTGGGTGTGGGGGTATCGGTGTGGGTGTGGGTGTGGGGGTGGGTGTGGGTGTGGGTGTGGGTGTGGGTGTGGGTGTGGGTGTGGGTGTGGGTGTGGGTGTGGGTGCGTGATTCTAAGAGTTGTGAACTTACGAAGAAGAAGAGCCTCTGGAGTGGATACACATGACTTCAGCTCGGGGTTGTTTGCATGCGACCCGCGTAGTAGTCACGAGGGTGGGATCCCGTGGGGGGGGGGAGGGGTGGACGCATGGGGGTGGGAGGGGGCGGTGAGAAGAGGGAGGCAGGATAGGTGAGGGGCCTTGAGGTTGGACGTGGAGTGTGGCGAGAGGCGAGTGGCGGGAAGGAGTGAAGAGGTGGTAGTGAGGACAATAAAGCTTTCATGTCTTCACATAAAATGTTAGAAATTGGATGCCATTGTGGTCCGTAGTGTGCGTGGTAGAGGTGCGTGGTGGGGAGGCAGTGGAGGGGGTGGGTGGAATAGAGGCAGCGGGGGGAAAGGAGTGGGGGCATGTACAGATTCCTGTTGGTCCGATGAGAGGGGGCGGGGTGGGGGGGAGGCCTTTCCAGGACCGGATTCAAGAAGGGATAATTGTAGGTGAAGTGGAGAAGGGGAGGGGGGCGGAGAGTGTTGGGATGGGGTGTAGAGGCGGGGAGGGGTTGGGATGATGTGTAGAGGCGGAGGTTGTTGGGATGGGGTGTAGAGGTGGGGTTGTTGGGATGATGTGTAGAGGCGGGGGGGGGGGTGTTGGGATGGGGTGTAGAGGCGGAAGTTGTTGGAATGGGGTGTAGAGGCGGGGGATGGTGCGTGTGGTAACAAAAAGTGCCTGGGGTTGCTTAAGGTGTCCGTACGGCTTACCGGGATGGGGTCATTGACATTTGGGCATCCGCCTCACCCGTGCCTGTGGGAGGGCCGGCGGGCGGGGTGGGGGTAGGGTAAAAGTGACGGCGGGGGTCGGCTTACAGTCAAATTGTACTACAGAAATTAGGCTGTTCGTCTGAGGCTTGAGCTGGAAGCGCATGGCGGCTGTCACCGATAAAAAAAACGTTTGATTGATGAATATCCAGCTAAAGAAGGGAGGAGGACGGAGGGGGTCGGGAGGAGGACGGAGGGGGTCGGGAGGAGGGGGTCGGCAGGGTAGGGAGGGGGTCGGGAGGAGGGGGTCGGCAGGGTAGGGAGGGGGTTGAGATGAGGTCGGGAGGAGATGGTGGATAGCCCTGTTATGAATCGGGTCCTTAGGGCCATCTATGGATGACTTGTTGGTGGGTTAAGCGAGCTGTTCGGGACCATGGTAGGACGAGATGAGACGGCCCCAGACACGGGTGGGGTTCGAACCCACGACCTATTGGCATCCATAGGCGGCTCCACAACGTCAGCCATACATCGGGAGTACAAGACGGGGGCAGGGCGGTTGTTGGGCGGGGGGGGGGGGGCGCGGTGAATTCATCTCCGGCCAATTTTGTTCAGTTGCATCCCTCATAAGTGACTATAATAGACGAAGTACTTACGACATTGCAAGCGCAATGAGGCAAAAACTACTTTCCAAATGTGAAATCCTTCATACGCGCACAAACCCTCTTGATAAGCAACGGAAGTCTGTTTGACTTGATGACCGTATTGCTTCCAAAAATTGTTACAACCGTCCGCTGGAGCCAACGCGGGGTCGTTTGCGCTAAAGGAAATCATAAACTGTAAGTCGACATCCCTGGCCATTCGGTGTCGCCATCTAACGGCCGCAGTTGCAAACCAATGAGAAGCGCTGGGGATGGGGTGATGGGGGGATGGGGTGATGGAGTTCTACAGCAGCAGTGCACTCCCCATTTAAAAGATTGGTTGGGTGGGAGGGTGGATATGACGTCCCCTCGTTTTAGGAAAATGAATGACCCTTTTAGGTTTACTGCTCATAATTGCTCCCCACCCTCCGACGTGCTTTCTCCCAAAGTGGCCTATGTACGACCAGAAGCTCAGTAACTTTTGCCCCGTAAAATTGAAAGTTTATGTTGGTCGGCCGAAGATGTAAGAACATGTTTTTTTTTGTGTTTTTTTTATGTAATTGGTCATAAATATGTGCCACAAAAATAAATTGAATGATATGACCTGGAAGACATTTGTATCAATATGGCTTCTCTCTAGTGGTCGCTGGGAAATGTTTATTGACGTTCCCTAAAAGCTAACGATAAGTTGTTAAATTAGCGTGTAAAATATAGTTACGATCTCGTAACATTTAATGCGAGGATCCCCTTACGATCAGTTGTTAAATTAGCGTGTAAAATATAGAGTTACGGGCTCGTAACTCTTAGTGCGAGGGGGGGGGGGGGGTCCCCTTATTCCATGGCCAATAGGCTGGGAAGGAAGGGTCGAAATGACTCTAGTGATGACTCTAGCTCTCCAGCTGCCGTGAGTCGCTTTGATGGGGTCCAGAGTCAAGGGGATTATTGCACAGGTAGCTTATTGTGATGCATGCACGACAAGAGTACCACGTGAGCTATTCGGTAGCAAGCATTAATTAAGGCGGATATGAAAAAAATACCATTGTACAATCATGAATAATCGCATGGTCAGACCGGGAGATGATGTAAACCACGTAATCATATCTCAAAAGACCCTCCACGCCAACCTCCGTCTTCCCTTGACCCCCTCCTCCCCCACCTACTCCACCTCCCCCATTCGTCCACATTCACCTCTCTTTCACCTTCCCCCACCTCCACCTCCACCTCCAGCTCCACCTCCACCTCCAGCCCCCCCACCACTATCTCCACCTCCACTTCCACCTCCACCTCCACCTCCACCTCCACCTCCAGCCCCACCACCACTATCTTCACCTTCGCTCCGATAGCACCACCTTTCCTCCACCTCCCACCACCGCCACTAAAACAACAAAGATGGCTGGTTAAAAGTAGTTACCCCCTCAGCCTCACCCCGCCGCCCCCTCCACTTCCCCTCAGCTCCCCCCAACCCATACCCATATACCCCTGCCTCGTTTTTTTTACATACGTCGGACCCAGCATTCGCAATGAAACATGACCCCCGTGGGAGACCGCGTAGAAATCATACGTAAGGCTCGGGCCAAATGGTTTCCTCGCATGCGATTGGCCCATCTGGGATCCTCGCGACCAATCAATTTGGTCGGTTTATAATGGATGTCCTTCGAGACCGATGGAGTTCGCAAGCAAAGGTCAGCGAATGGGCTCACTACGAATTGAAATACGCTGCGTGAATCCATCTAGCTACCTCTAGTAAAGGCAAATTTGAAAAGACATTTTCGAAAGTTATACCCCATATTCCTTATTTCCCCTGTCAGGCCTGCCATCGGCTGCATTAGTTCGGCCGATAAAGACTCTGAGACTCAGGCACAGACCTGGCATCTGAGTGCCAATAGAGTTCCGAACCAACCATCAGCGCACGCAGTTGGTGGGTCGGTTTTATGCCATGCGTGCATTGGGCCAAGACATCTTTCGCGGCGATGACACGGTCAGGAGTTGAAGCCAACTTCGGCCAGATGCCGTTACCCACGAAGACCAACGACATGTTTATCTGGAAGTAGGGTGTGGGTGTGTGATTCCGAGAGGTGGGGGCTTAGGAAGAAGAGCAGCTTGGGGAGGGGGTAGGGGGGGGGGCAGCTTAAATCTGTGGTCGTGACACGGGGGACATCAGCTCGGGGTTGTTTGTATGCGACCCGCGTAGTAGTCATGAGGGGGCGGGGGGTGGGGGAGGAGTGGAGGGGGGGGGGGAGCAGCTCCCAAATCTTGGGATTTATATCAGATGAGAGGCTTCGTTGATGGCAGAAATGCAATCATAACGCAAACAGGTAGCCCCATATATTGAGTGCGTTATGAGTCGCGTAAGACTACATCCACAAATAAGGAGGCCGGACAACAGAACGCGTGCTTTACATATCAGTTTAACGGTGCTAAAATAATATTACTATGGAGGAGGTGGTAGGAGGAAATATATGTGTAATATTTAAATTAAAATGTTATCGGAACTATTTAGTTAATGCATGCGTCGTCATAGCTATCATCGGCAGGAACTTGATCAAGTGTACGCACCTGCTGCACACGAAATGAAACAAATTACTCCCGAACACCAGGATTGCACGTGCCGGCACAGCCCAATGGGTACGCCCGTGCGTACGTGCCTTCGGCTGGCTACGACCCTGGTCGGTTTTAACGGAATACTTGCTTTAGCAATTTAAGCTTCCCAAATAACATATTTTTACCGCATATTGACATACATGCTTTATGTCACTATGTGGTGAATTTACCGGGTAAATATACGGTGCATTCAAGCATTTACATTGTTTAACAAATACTAGATGTCACCATGTAGGCAATAGATGACTTCGCAAATCATAGTTCAGATTATTCCACTGTGAGGCGCCACTGCATGTGCAATGCATTCTGGATATCATTTTGGTCTTGGCGAGATGCGGAGATGGCGTCAGTAGCATGACAGCGTATTTTGTAGACACTTAAACCAGCGATATTACCATCTATGTAACGGAAACGTTATTTAATCTCGGTGTAATTTAGACATGTTCATTAATGTTATACATGCTATGCCAATAGCTGGAAATGTGGTATTTATCTCCATAGAAAAAATCAAGATAACACCAAAATATTTCCCAGAACTCTTTGCGTCAGTCACGCTTTTTCCAAGATTATTTCGTATTATTGCGAAGTCGTGTACGCTATCTATTATCCACTGTATATTTGTATTTATTAAAGCCATTTTTAGGGTGGCCAATGCTGTACATGCAGCCATGAAGAAATAACAAATAAGCAAGAAATAAAGTTGTATTTAACGTCGGTATATAAAAGTCAACAATAAACATGAGCACAAGTGCCATTGACCGACAATGATAAAATGACATGAGTTAATGTGATAAATGTACATATGATAATGAAAAAATTACAACCATTCTATCATCTATTTAATCCTTACCCGTTAGTTATGTTGCACCATGTGCACGAATTACAGTGACACAAGAACACATCCGAGGTTGACAGCATTGTTTTGAATTCCTCAGCAGATTTCATCAACTTTATTTTTGTTGTTGAGCATATTGCTTCCTTGATACTTCACTGAATTTTGTCCATATAGGCTGTTGTCTTAACGCGTGGCATACATAGAGTTGGTCCATTTTTCAACACGTAATTGCTTTCCTTTAAATGATGCATGTCATGAAGGTAACTGGGGCCAATCTTGTTGATACTCTCGTAAACTTCTAAAGCTATACCTCGCAACCGCTCAAAATCTTGCAACGGTCTACCCGCTTTCTTCCTCAACTCTGTATATGCTGATCTAAAATCCTTAAACGACGAGAGGTGGCTTATATAGCGTCGATGGAGGTGTCTTTATGTATCATGTATCACTTCGCTTAGTCACGTGGTGTTTGTATGATGGGAAGCGGGGTGGAGGGGGAACTTTTGTGTTAGCAACCTTATTTCCATATCAAATAAGTATATTCTGTCTTGCGTTTAAATCCTGAAAGCCTGTGGGTTAACCGGAGAAAAGCAAATTTGTGCACCGAAGCAGAAGTTGGTGGCCGGCTTTATATCCCTGCGGGCCTGTTCGCTGTTCGGTATTCTGTGTGACGTCGACCGCGCTCGCTGGGACGTCCGAGAGCGACAAAATAGTCTGCGCAGTTTTAAGTTGAAGTTGTTGTTTTACAGACTCAATGAGATAAAAAACATATATGCATCATAATTTTGAGATATATTTAGTCTTGATTTAAAATGTAAAAAATCTAAGACAGCGCATTTAAGTAGGCTGCTGTAAGGGCGCCGGAATCGTCTAAGGGCGTGTTCGATTTACATGAAACCAAAACCAGTTTGCCGAACTGACTGTTTGCTCGAAACCGTGAAATTAATTGAGAGAGCTGGTTCGACGGTTTCGGTTCCGCGAACTGTCAGTTCAATCAACACACACCATAGTTAATCATAAATGTAATGAATAGAGAATTCTGGACAAAAGTAGGACAGTAATATTATTACGGACAGTCCAATCGCGGGAAGAAAATAAAACAGACGGCATATTTATGCTTGCATAACTTCATAAGCACATGGTCATTGCCAAAATACATACACTCAAATGGGTAAACCGTTGAAACCGGTTTCAAAAATGGCTCCGGTTTCCTGTCGGCTAAATGGAACACGCCCTAAGGTTCCGTTGTGTCGCGAAAGGTTTTGTCTTGACAGCCGTCGTTCCCCATTAGTCGGGCGTTTGGGCCACGGTGCGCCAAAGTCGTTCATGCTAAGGGAAAAGCGATCGCATTTGCTGCGTGCACGGCGAAGAGACCAAAGATATGGGTGAAGCAAGACGGTCTTTAAACCAGAGAGACCACCGGGGATGGCAGCTTTACTTCATTATAGAGCCGCACGGGTGCAGACGCAGGTGCACTTGCATAACGCGTTCGTCGAAATCCGCCCCCATAGTAACTGTTTCCCGCCTCACCCCCCCCCCCCTGTCCAGAACAAAACCCAAGGCAGCTTCACCCCCTTCCCCCCACACTTACGATCCTGCATATATTTCAGCGGTGGCCTTGCGCCCCCTCCTACCCCCCCCCCCCCGTACTGCTGGCTGCCAGGGTCGGTCCGCGCGTCTGTGACGACAGCGGGAAGACAGTGTTATGTAACCAAAATGGGAATAGAATCGCCATTTCCGCTTGAAAGCCTCCTTCTCCTCCTCCTCCTCCTGCCACCTTCCCCCTCATCTCCCCTCTCCCCTCTCCCCTCTCCCCTGTCCCCTCTCCCCCGTCTTTCTCCCCCTGCCGTCCTCCTCTCCCTCGTCACCCTTCCCCCTCCGTCTCCTTGCCCATCCCCTCCTCATTTTTCTCCCTCCTCCTCCCCCCTCCTCCTCCCCCCTCCTGCTCCTCCTCCTTCTCCTGTTCATCTTCATTGTTCCCCCTTCCCCCTCCCCCTTCTCATGCCCTCCTCATTCTCCTGACCCTCCCCTCCATCACATCTTTCGTCCCCCTCCTCCCCCCTCCTGCTCCCCACCCCTCCCTCCTCCCCCCTCCCCGCACCACCACCGCCGAGTGTTGTCAGAAGCAGACCAGCCATAACGGACATAATATTGGTCAGGACAGCTTGAAAGGGTCGCGACCAGGAGTCGCTTATTGAATATGGACTCTACCCACCACAGCCCGCCACGGTCGAGCGCTGAGTGCCCCGGAGACACGTGGAGGGCGGCCATCAGGCATACCGCCGGTTATTAAGTTAACGCGGGGTGGTGGGGGTGCTGAGCGGATACTATACGGTTATTTACTGACAGGTGCTTGACCCGACCCAACAAAACCCGACCCCGCCGAACCTGACCACACCAGACCAGACCCAACCAGACCCGACTCAACCAGACCCGACCCAACCGGGCCCCAGACCCGACCCAACCAGACCCGACCCGACCCAACCGGACCCGACCCAACCAGACGCGACCCAACCAGACCCGACCCAAACAGAGCCGATCCAACCAGACCCGACCCAACCAGACCCGACCCAATCAGACCCGACCCGACCCAACCGGACCCGCCCCAACCAGACAGGACCAGACCCTATCCAACCAGACCCGACCCAACAGGGCCCGACCCAACCGGACCCGACCCGACCCTATCCAACCAGACCCGACCCAACCGGGCCCGACCCAACCGGACCCCACCCGACCCAACCAGACCCGACCCAACCAGACCCGACCCAACCAGACCCGATCCAACCAGACCCGACCCAACCAGACCCGACCCGACCAGGCCCGACCCAACCGGACCCGACCCGACTCAACCAGACCCGACCCAACCAAACCCGACCCAACTGGGACCTAAGACCCGACCCAACCAGACCCGACCCAACCATACCCGACCCAACCAAACCCGATCCAACTGGGCCCAAGACCCGACCCAATCAGACCCGACCCAACCAGACCCGACCCGACCCAGCCGGACCCGACCCAACCAGACAGGACCCGACCCGATCCAACCAGACCCGACCCAACCGGGGGCGACCCAACCAGACCCGGCCCAACCAAACCCGACCCAACTGGGCCCCACTCCCGACCCAACCAGACCCGACCCAACAAGATCCGACCCAACCAGACCCGATCCAACCAGACCCGACCCGACCAGGCCCGACCCAACCGGACCCGACACGACCCAACCAGATCCGGCCCAACCAAACCCGACCCAACTGTGCCCCAGTCCCGACCCAACCAGACCCGACCCAACCGGAGCCGACCCGACCCGACCCGACCCGACCCAACCAGACCCGACCCAACCAGACCCGACCCCTGTCCCAATCTCCCATTACCGGCCTGTCTGTCTCGGTGTCTGTCCCCTGTACCAATCTCCCATTACCGGCCTGTCCGTCTCTGTGTCTGTCCCCTGTGCCAATCTCCCATTACCGGCCTGTCCGTCTCTGTGTCTGTCCCCTGTGCCAATCTCCCATTACCTGCCTGTCCGTCTCTGTGTCTGTCCCCTGTGCCAATCTCCCATTACCGGCCTGTCCGTCTCTGTGTCTGTCCCCTGTGCCAATCTTCCGGCCTGTCTGTCTCTGTGTCTGTCCCCTGTGCAAATCTCCCATTACCGGCCTGTCCGTCTCTGTGTCTGTTCCCTGTGCCAATCTTCCATTACCGGCCTGTCCTTCTCTGTGTCTGTTCCCTGTGCCAATCTTCCATTACCGGCCTGTCCGTCTCTGTGTCTGTCCCCTGTGCCAATCTCCCATTACCGGCCTGTCCGTCTCTGTGTCTGTCCCCTGTGCCAATCTCCCATTACCGGCCTGTCTGTCTCGGTGTCTGTCCCCTGTGCCAATCTCCCATTACCAGCCTGTCCGTCTCTGTGTCTGTCCCCTGTGCCAATCTCACGGCCTGTCTGTCTCTGTGTCTGTCCCCAGTGCCGATCTCCCATTACCGGCCTGTCCGTCTCTGTGTCTGTCCCCTGTGCCAATCTCCCATTACCGGCCTGTCTGTCTCGGTGTCTGTCCCCTGTGCCAATCTCCCATTACCGGCCTGTCCGTCTCGGTTTCTGTCCCCTGTGCCAATATCCCATTACCGGCCTGTCCGTCTCTGTGTCTGTCCCCTGTGCCAATCTCCCATTACCGGCCTGTCCGTCTCTGTGTCTGTCCCCTGTGCCAATCTCCCATTACCACTCTGTTCGTCTCTGTGTCTGTCCCCTGTGCCAATCTCCCATTACCGGCCTGTCCATATCTGTGTCTGTCCCCTGTGCCAATCTCCCATTACCGGCCTGTCCGTCTCTGTGTCTGTCCCCTGTGCCAATCTCCCGGCCTGTCTGTCTCTGTGTCTGTCCCCTGTGCCAATCTCCCATTACCGGCCTGTCCGTCTCTGTGTCTGTCCCCTGTGCCAATCTCCCATTACCACTCTGTTCGTCTCTGTGTCTGTCCCCTGTGCCAATCTCCCATTACCGGCCTGTCCATATCTGTGTCTGTCCCCTGTGCCAATCTCCCATTACCGGCCTGTCCGTCTCTGTGTCTGTCCCCTGTGCCAATCTCCCGGCCTGTCTGTCTCTGTGTCTGTCCCCTGTGCCAATCTCCCATTACCGGCCTGTCTGTCTCTGTGTCTGTCCCCTGTGCCAATCTCCCGGCCTGTCTGTCTCTGTGTCTGTCCCCTGTGCCAATCTCCCATTACCGACCTGTCTGTCTCGGTGTCTGTCCCCTGTGCCAATCCCCCATTACCGGCCTGTCTGTCTCGGTGTCTCTCCCCTGTGCCAATCTCCAATTTCCAGCCTGTCCGTCTTTGTGTCTGTCCCCTGTGCCAATCTCCAGGCCTGTCTGTCTCTGTGTCTGTCCCCTGTGCCGATCTCCCATTACCGGCCTGTCCGTCTCTGTGGCTGTCCCCTGTGCCTATCTCCCATTACCGGCCTGTCCGTCTCTGTGTCTGTCCCCTGTGCCAATCTCCCATTACCGGCCTGTCTGTCTCGGTGTCTGTCCCCTGTGCCAATCTCCCATTACCGGCCTGTCTGTCTTGGTGTCTCTCCCCTGTGCCAATCTCCCATTACCGGCCTGTCCGTCTCTGTGTCTGTCCCCTGTGCCAATCTCCCATTACCGGCATGTCCGTCTCGGTGTCTCTACCCTGTGCCAATCTCCCATTACCGGCCTGTCTGTCTCGGTGTCTGTCCCCTGTGCCAATCTCCCATTACCGGCCTGTCCGTCTCGGTTTCTGTCCCCTGTGCCAATCTCCCATTACCGGCCTGTCTGTCTCTGTGTCTGTCCCCTGTGCCAATCTCCCATTACCGGACTGTCCGTCTCGGTGTCTGTCCCCTGTGCCAATATCACATTACCGGCCTGTCTGTCTCGGTGTCTGTCCCCTGTGCCAATCTCCCATTACCGGCCTGTCTGTATCGGTGTCTGTCCCCTGTGCCAATCTCCCATTACCGGCCTGTCCGTCTCTGTCTCTGTCCCCTGTGCCAATCTCCCATTACCGGCCTGTCTGTCTCTGTGTCTGTCCCCTGTGCCAATCTCCCATTACCAGCCTGTCCGTCTCTGTGTCTGTCCCCTGTGCCAATCTCACGGCCTGTCTGTCTCTGTGTCTGTCCCCTGTGCCAATCTCCCATTACCGGCCTGTCTGTCTCGGTGTCTGTCCCCTGTGCCAATCTCCCATTACCGGCCTGTCCGTCTCGGTTTCTGTCCCCTGTGCCAATATCCCATTACCGGCCTGTCCGTCTCTGTGTCTGTCCCCTGTGCCAATCTCCCATTACCGGCCTGTCCGTCTCTGTGTCTGTCCCCTGTGCCAATCTCCCATTACCACTCTGTTCGTCTCTGTGTCTGTCCCCTGTGCCAATCTCCCATTACCGGCCTGTCCATATCTGTGTCTGTCCCCTGTGCCAATCTCCCATTACCGGCCTGTCCGTCTCTGTGTCTGTCCCCTGTGCCAATCTCCCGGCCTGTCTGTCTCTGTGTCTGTCCCCTGTGCCAATCTCCCATTACCGGCCTGTCCGTCTCTGTGTCTGTCCCCTGTGCCAATCTCCCGGCCTGTCTGTCTCTGTGTCTGTCCCCTGTGCCAATCTCCCATTACCGACCTGTCTGTCTCGGTGTCTGTCCCCTGTGCCAATCTCCCATTACCGGCCTGTCTGTCTCGGTGTCTCTCCCCTGTGCCAATCTCCAATTTCCAGCCTGTCCGTCTTTGTGTCTGTCCCCTGTGCCAATCTCCAGGCCTGTCTGTCTCTGTGTCTGTCCCCTGTGCCGATCTCCCATTACCGGCCTGTCCGTCTCTGTGGCTGTCCCCTGTGCCTATCTCCCATTACCGGCCTGTCCGTCTCTGTGTCTGTCCCCTGTGCCAATCTCCCATTACCGGCCTGTCTGTCTCGGTGTCTGTCCCCTGTGCCAATCTCCCATTACCGGCCTGTCTGTCTTGGTGTCTCTCCCCTGTGCCAATCTCCCATTACCGGCCTGTCCGTCTCTGTGTCTGTCCCCTGTGCCAATCTCCCATTACCGGCATGTCCGTCTCTGTGTCTGTCCCCTGTGCCAATCTCCCATTACCGGCCTGTCTGTCTCGGTGTCTCTACCCTGTGCCAATCTCCCATTACCGGCCTGTCTGTCTCGGTGTCTCTACCCTGTGCCAATCTCCCATTACCGGCCTGTCTGTCTCGGTGTCTGTCCCCTGTGCCAATCTCCCATTACCGGCCTGTCCGTCTCGGTTTCTGTCCCCTGTGCCAATCTCCCATTACCGGCCTGTCTGTCTCTGTGTCTGTCCCCTGTGCCAATCTCCCATCACCGGACTGTCCGTCTCGGTGTCTGTCCCCTGTGCCAATATCACATTACCGGCCTGTCTGTCTCGGTGTCTGTCCCCTGTGCCAATCTCCCATTACCGGCCTGTCTGTATCGGTGTCTGTCCCCTGTGCCAATCTCCCATTACCGGCCTGTCCGTCTCTGTGTCTGTCCCCTGTGCCAATCTCCCATTACCGGCCTGTCTGTCTCTGTGTCTGTCCCCTGTGCCAATCTCTCATTACCGGTCTGTCCGTCTCTGTGTCTGTCCCTGTGTCAATCTCCCATTACCGGCCTGTCCGTCTCTGTGTCTGTCCCTTGTGCCAATCTCCCATTACCGGCCTGTCCGTTTCGGTGTCTGTCCCCTGTGCCAATCTCCCATTACCGGTCTGTCCGTCTCTGTGTCTGTCCCTGTGTCAATCTCCCATTACCGGCCTGTCCGTCTCTGTGCCTGTCCCCTGTGCCAATCTTCCTGTACCGGCCTGTCTGTCTCGGTGTCTGTCCCCTGTGCCAATCTCCCATTACCAGCCTGTCTGTCTCTGTGTCTGTCCCCTGTGCCAATATCCCATTACCGGCCTGTCCGTCTCGGTGTCTGTCCCCTGTGCCAATCTCCCATTACCGGCCTGTCCGTCTCGGTGTCTGTCCCCTGTGTCAATCTCCCATTACCGGCCTGTCTGTATCGGTGTCTGTCCCCTGTGCCAATCTCCCATTACCGGCCTGTCCGTCTCGGTGTCTGTCCCCTGTGCCAATCTCCCATTACCGGCCTGTCCGTCTCGGTGTCTGTCCCCTGTGTCAATCTCCCATTACCGGCCTGTCCGTCTCTGTGTCTGTCCCCTGTGCCAATCTCCCATTACCGGCCTGTCTGTATCGGTGTCTGTCCCCTGTGCCAATCTCCCACTACCGGCCTGTCTGTCTCGGTGTCTGTCCCCTGTGCCAATCTCCCATTACCGGCCTGTCTGTCTCTGTGTCTGTCCCCTGTGCCAATCTCCCACTACCGGCCTGTCCGTCTCTGTGTCTGTCCCCTGTGCCAATCTCCCATTACCGGCCTGTCTGTCTCTGTGTCTGTCCCCTGTGCCAATCTCCCATTACCGGCCTGTCTGTCTCTGTGTCTGTCCCCTGTGCCAATCTCCCATTACCGGCCTGTCCGTCTCGGTGTCTGTCCCCTGTGCCAATCGCCCACTACCGGCCTGTCTGTCTCGGTGTCTGTCCCCTGTGTCAATCTCCCATTACCGGCCTGTCTGTCTCGATGTCTGTCCCCTGTGCCAATCTCCCATTACCGGCCTGTCCGTCTCTGTGTCTGTCCCTTGTGCCAATCTCCCATTACCGGCCTGTCCGTCTCTGTGTCTGTCCCCTGTGCCAATCTCCCATTACCGGCCTGTCTGTCTCGGTGTCTGTCCACTGTGCCAATCTCCCATTACCGGCCTGTCCGTCTCGGTGTCTGTCCCCTGTGCCAATCTCCCATTACCGGCCTGTCTGTATCGGTGTCTGTCCCCTGTGCCAATCTCTCATTACCGGCCTGTCCGTCTCGGTGTCTGTCCCCTGTGCCAATCTCCCATTACCGGCCTGTCTGTCTCTGTGTCTGTCCCCTGTGCCAATCTCCCATTACCGGCCTGTCTGTCTCTGTGTCTGTCCCCTGTGCCAATCTCCCATTACCAGCCTGTCCGTCTCTGTGTCTGTCCCCTGTGCCAATCTCACGGCCTGTCTGTCTCTGTGTCTGTCCCCTGTGCCAATCTCCCATTACCGGCCTGTCTGTCTCGGTGTCTGTCCCCTGTGCCAATCTCCCATTACCGGCCTGTCCGTCTCGGTTTCTGTCCCCTGTGCCAATATCCCATTACCGGCCTGTCCGTCTCTGTGTCTGTCCCCTGTGCCAATCTCCCATTACCGGCCTGTCCGTCTCTGTGTCTGTCCCCTGTGCCAATCTCCCATTACCACTCTGTTCGTCTCTGTGTCTGTCCCCTGTGCCAATCTCCCATTACCGGCCTGTCCATATCTGTGTCTGTCCCCTGTGCCAATCTCCCATTACCGGCCTGTCCGTCTCTGTGTCTGTCCCCTGTGCCAATCTCCCGGCCTGTCTGTCTCTGTGTCTGTCCCCTGTGCCAATCTCCCATTACCGGCCTGTCCGTCTCTGTGTCTGTCCCCTGTGCCAATCTCCCGGCCTGTCTGTCTCTGTGTCTGTCCCCTGTGCCAATCTCCCATTACCGACCTGTCTGTCTCGGTGTCTGTCCCCTGTGCCAATCTCCCATTACCGGCCTGTCTGTCTCGGTGTCTCTCCCCTGTGCCAATCTCCAATTTCCAGCCTGTCCGTCTTTGTGTCTGTCCCCTGTGCCAATCTCCAGGCCTGTCTGTCTCTGTGTCTGTCCCCTGTGCCGATCTCCCATTACCGGCCTGTCCGTCTCTGTGGCTGTCCCCTGTGCCTATCTCCCATTACCGGCCTGTCCGTCTCTGTGTCTGTCCCCTGTGCCAATCTCCCATTACCGGCCTGTCTGTCTCGGTGTCTGTCCCCTGTGCCAATCTCCCATTACCGGCCTGTCTGTCTTGGTGTCTCTCCCCTGTGCCAATCTCCCATTACCGGCCTGTCCGTCTCTGTGTCTGTCCCCTGTGCCAATCTCCCATTACCGGCATGTCCGTCTCTGTGTCTGTCCCCTGTGCCAATCTCCCATTACCGGCCTGTCTGTCTCGGTGTCTCTACCCTGTGCCAATCTCCCATTACCGGCCTGTCTGTCTCGGTGTCTCTACCCTGTGCCAATCTCCCATTACCGGCCTGTCTGTCTCGGTGTCTGTCCCCTGTGCCAATCTCCCATTACCGGCCTGTCCGTCTCGGTTTCTGTCCCCTGTGCCAATCTCCCATTACCGGCCTGTCTGTCTCTGTGTCTGTCCCCTGTGCCAATCTCCCATCACCGGACTGTCCGTCTCGGTGTCTGTCCCCTGTGCCAATATCACATTACCGGCCTGTCTGTCTCGGTGTCTGTCCCCTGTGCCAATCTCCCATTACCGGCCTGTCTGTATCGGTGTCTGTCCCCTGTGCCAATCTCCCATTACCGGCCTGTCCGTCTCTGTGTCTGTCCCCTGTGCCAATCTCCCATTACCGGCCTGTCTGTCTCTGTGTCTGTCCCCTGTGCCAATCTCTCATTACCGGTCTGTCCGTCTCTGTGTCTGTCCCTGTGTCAATCTCCCATTACCGGCCTGTCCGTCTCTGTGTCTGTCCCTTGTGCCAATCTCCCATTACCGGCCTGTCCGTTTCGGTGTCTGTCCCCTGTGCCAATCTCCCATTACCGGTCTGTCCGTCTCTGTGTCTGTCCCTGTGTCAATCTCCCATTACCGGCCTGTCCGTCTCTGTGCCTGTCCCCTGTGCCAATCTTCCTGTACCGGCCTGTCTGTCTCGGTGTCTGTCCCCTGTGCCAATCTCCCATTACCAGCCTGTCTGTCTCTGTGTCTGTCCCCTGTGCCAATATCCCATTACCGGCCTGTCCGTCTCGGTGTCTGTCCCCTGTGCCAATCTCCCATTACCGGCCTGTCCGTCTCGGTGTCTGTCCCCTGTGTCAATCTCCCATTACCGGCCTGTCTGTATCGGTGTCTGTCCCCTGTGCCAATCTCCCATTACCGGCCTGTCCGTCTCGGTGTCTGTCCCCTGTGCCAATCTCCCATTACCGGCCTGTCCGTCTCGGTGTCTGTCCCCTGTGTCAATCTCCCATTACCGGCCTGTCCGTCTCTGTGTCTGTCCCCTGTGCCAATCTCCCATTACCGGCCTGTCTGTATCGGTGTCTGTCCCCTGTGCCAATCTCCCACTACCGGCCTGTCTGTCTCGGTGTCTGTCCCCTGTGCCAATCTCCCATTACCGGCCTGTCTGTCTCTGTGTCTGTCCCCTGTGCCAATCTCCCACTACCGGCCTGTCCGTCTCTGTGTCTGTCCCCTGTGCCAATCTCCCATTACCGGCCTGTCTGTCTCTGTGTCTGTCCCCTGTGCCAATCTCCCATTACCGGCCTGTCTGTCTCTGTGTCTGTCCCCTGTGCCAATCTCCCATTACCGGCCTGTCCGTCTCGGTGTCTGTCCCCTGTGCCAATCGCCCACTACCGGCCTGTCTGTCTCGGTGTCTGTCCCCTGTGTCAATCTCCCATTACCGGCCTGTCTGTCTCGATGTCTGTCCCCTGTGCCAATCTCCCATTACCGGCCTGTCCGTCTCTGTGTCTGTCCCTTGTGCCAATCTCCCATTACCGGCCTGTCCGTCTCTGTGTCTGTCCCCTGTGCCAATCTCCCATTACCGGCCTGTCTGTCTCGGTGTCTGTCCACTGTGCCAATCTCCCATTACCGGCCTGTCCGTCTCGGTGTCTGTCCCCTGTGCCAATCTCCCATTACCGGCCTGTCTGTATCGGTGTCTGTCCCCTGTGCCAATCTCTCATTACCGGCCTGTCCGTCTCGGTGTCTGTCCCCTGTGCCAATCTCCCATTACCGGCCTGTCTGTCTCTGTGTCTGTCCCCTGTGCCAATCTCCCATTACCGGCCTGTCTGTCTCGGTGTCTGTCCCCAGTGCCAATCTCCCATTACCGGCCTGTCCGTCTCTGTGTCTGTCCCCTGTGCCAATCTCCCATTACCGGCCTGTCTGTCTCGGTGTCTGTCCCCTGTGCCAATCTCCCATTACCGGCCTGTCCGTCTCTGTGTCTGTCCCCTGTGCCAATCTCCCATTACCGGCCTGTCTGTATCGGTGTCTGTCCCCTGTGCCAATCTCCCATTACCGGCCTGACTGTCTCTGTGTCTGTCCCCTGTGCCAATCTTCCATTACCGGCCTGTCTGTATCGGTGTCTGTCCCCTGTGCCAATCTTCCATTACCGGCCTGTCCGTTTCTGTGTCTGTCCCTGTGTCAATCTCCCATTACCGGCCTGTCCGTCTCTGTGTCTGTCCCCTGTACCAATCTCCCATTACCGGCCTGTCTGTCTCTGTGTCTGTCCCCTGTGCCAATCTCCCATTACCGGCCTGTCCGTCTCTGTGTCTGTCCCCTGTGCCAATCTCCCATTACCGGCCTGTCTGTCTCGGTGTCTATCCCCTGTGCCAATCTCCCATTACCGGCCTGTCTGTCTCTGTGTCTGTCCCTGTGTCAATCTCCCATTACCGGCCTGTCCGTCTCTGTGTCTGTCCCCTGTGCCAATCTCCCATTACCGGCCTGTCCGTCTCTGTGTCTGTCCCCTGTGCCAATCTCCCATTACCGGCCTGTCTGTCTCGGTGTCTGTCCCCTGTGCCAATCTCCCATTACCGGCCTGTCCGTCTCTGTGTCTGTCCCCTGTGCCAATCTCCCATTACCGGCCTGTCTGTATCGGTGTCTGTCCCCTGTGCCAATCTTCCATTACCGGCCTGACTGTCTCTGTGTCTGTCCCCTGTGCCAATCTCCCATTACCGGCCTGTCTGTATCGGTGTCTGTCCCCTGTGCCAATCTCCCATTACCGGCCTGTCCGTCTCTGTGTCTGTCCCCTGTGCCAATCTCCCATTACCGGCCTGTCTGTCTCGGTGTCTGTCCCCTGTGCCAATCTCCCATTACCGGCCTGTCCGTCTCTGTGTCTGTCCCCTGTGCCAATCTCCCATTACCGGCCTGTCCGTCTCTGTGTCTGTCCCCTGTGCCAATCTCCCATTACCAGCCTGTCTGTCTCTGTGTCTGTCCCCTGTGCCAATCTCCCACTACCGGCCTGTCTGTCTCTGTGTCTGTCCCCTGTGCCAATCTCCCATTACCGGCCTGTCCGTCTCTGTGTCTGTCCCTGTGCCAATCTCCCATTACCGGCCTGTCCGTCTCTGTGTCTGTCCCCTGTGCCAATCTCCCATTACCAGCCTGTCTGTCTCTGTGTCTGTCCCCTGTGCCAATCTCCCATTACCGGCCTGTCTGTTTCTGTGTCTCTCCCCTGTGCCAATCTCCCATTACCGGCATGTCCGTCTCTGTGTCTGTCCCCTGCGCCAATCTCTCATGTCGTCTGTGTTATTATTAAATAAACGCTCTCTCTCTCTCTACCATGATCTCTCTGTGTGTGTGGCTGTCCCTCTGTGCTTCCTCACTGCGTAAGTTTTCGTAGGTCTCCCTGGTCTTCATCATATTGTCTCTCTCACTACCCCCCACCCCCACCCCCGCCACCCACCCACCTTCTATCTCTCTTCCCCTCCATGTCTGTATCTACGGGGGCGGATCCCGGAGTTTGAAAAGAGCGGTGGTAGCGACCAGGTGGGGGGCGCTCTGAACAACATTGCGACCGGGGGACCCACCGCATTTTTTGACGACCGGGGTAGTGTGGGTCAACGCCGCCTCAGATAGCGTTCTTCCTCAATAAGGCGGGCGGGGGGCGGGGGAGGTCCACGCACCAGATGGCATAAATTTGTGCATTGAAAAACGGCAATATTCGTCAAAAAGGGAGAATAAGGACCCCCTGGACCCCGCCCCCCCCCCCCTCCCCGCTGCCCCGGCCCCTGGACCCACCCTTGTATCTATCTGCCTCTCGCGCCAGCGCGGTCGCTGTCCTAATTGGCCTTCCATTGTTGTCCTGCCTGGCTGTCAATGTCAATGTGATATCTGCACGGCTCATCACCTCCGTGACGACGTCCCATCACGCCCCATCAGTCACTGCAGTCCCTGGTCACCCCTGACCATGTTCTCACCCTGGAACCCGCCACCATTACAGCCACCGTGTGGTTTAACACGGTTTACATATACTAATGTGCCACTCCCCAGCTAGTCGTGGCCCCAGTCGCATGGGTAGCCCCAAGTGTAACCACGTCATTGATCGACCGGGTATTAAAGGTTTTATGATGACAAATTTAGCGGCGTCCTGGCGTTTTAAGCAGCGGGTTCGGCTATTGTCCTGCAAATTTAGCGGGGAGGGGTGTCGCGTCCCAGCAGTAGCGAGTTCGGCTATTGTCCTGCAAATTTAGCGGGGAGGGGTGTCGCGTCCAAGCAGTAGCGAGTTCGGCTATTGTCCTGCAAATTTAGCGGGGAGGGGTGTCGCGTCCCAGCAGTAGCGAGTTCGGCTATTATCCAGCAAATTTAGCGGGGAAAGGGGTGTCGCATCCCAGCAGTAGCGAGTTCGGCTATTGTCCAATGTGCTGTGCTTGGCCAGCTCAAGCGATCCGTAAGTGGTTCGAATCCCATCAGTGCAAATGTCTGCATGTTTGCAGGATAAACGTGCCCTGCCATTCTTCGCAAAGGGTAGATTGTTACTCCCAGAAACATTGCTCCTCTCCATCATCGGCACGACATGACCTACACATGTTGAAGCGTTCTACTCAAAAACCAATTGACTGTCAGATAATGCACATGAAGCAATAGGTCTCGGGTTCGAGTCGCCTAGGGTTTTTGTCGAGTGTGCTCTGCCAGCCCAAGAAGCCGGTGCGTGTTCGTTTATCGTCATGTCCATGTTTATCGAAGATAACATGTTCCTGTCTTTCTTCGCGATCACGCTCAGCATCCGAATCTAGTTTATGTGTCCACAAAAGTGGCGTAAACGACTAACGCATCGATCTACTGCTACCAGAGTTCCTACGAGAGAATGACATCAAGGCGAGGTTTGTTTTCTGACATCAATCATCGCATTACATACAGACGGCCAGTTCCGTAACCCAAGCGTCAGCGCTCTGGACATTCCATCAGCCCAACCAGTGTCCCACTACCCCCCCCCCCCCCCACCACCACCTCGCCCATCCCCCCACTCCCCAGCGCACCCCACACCAACATACCTCCCATGGTATTAATTCCCAATTTTTGTTTTGTCACCGCTGGCCTGGATTGCCCAATATGTGTGCGAAGGTGTCATAAATAAAACCGCCGAATCCAATTCATCCATCCACGTCTTCTTCGTGTTATGTCTAGGCTTATTTTTTTCTTTTCCATCCTGCCAATTGGGCCCTTGATGACACAAGTGTGTGGCATCACGCGAAATATATTGTCTTCACCTAGACGGAGACACGCAATTCCCGAGGCGTTGGCACGAACTATGGTTAGAGTAGAACAAAACAAACAGTGCAGGCTGACGTGGAACAATACGGCGTCGATCTCCGTTCATTGCAACTATGGTCTAGTTTTCGGACGCCATTTGTAGTCTTGCGATTGGTCTTTGGGGACCGGTCATCATGGAGTGTTTGCCTAAGTGGTATTAGGTACGTGAGTTTTTTTTATTGCGGGTCTTCTCGCTATTCAGTCCTATTTGCTTTATTTGTTCATGACACATATTACTTTGCTTTGTCAATATTGGCGTGCTGAGATTAGCAGCTATTCGTGGAGATGAACAAATATTTTACTATATTCTATGAGCAGTAGCTTTTGATATTAATGCGCCATTTCGCGGCTATTTTGTCTCGAATTCACAATCATGATATCAAGTTCAGTTTTTTTATATTAATAAATAATTCCTGTAATTAACAATAACTGAATCCTTACAATTACTGTGGGACATGAACAATAAACTCTCATTCCCTGACTTCCTTGGTAATAACAATTATATCGTGTCTCTAACCTTTTTAATCTAGTTATTGTTCTTAAAGATCTACAAACAATTAGTTTTTTAACTTTTTATTTATGCCAAGTAACTCCTCTTTATAAGTTCTCCCACCTTGCTAATCTATTATATTACTAATTATTATGTATCGATTATCACGCATTTCTTGACATTACTCGATATTTACTGTTACTACTTGATATTAACATTGGCCTTTTGCTGCCAACAATTCTTAATACAAAGAACCATTTGGCAACATTTTTTCGAAATCTAAGCATTTTTCTCGTGTCAATAATAAGTATCGCCTTTTGCTCTCCCACCTTGGTAATCCGTTATAATATTAAAATTTAGTTTGCCTCTATACTTCATGATGTTAACAATGAATTCATCCCTGAATAATGATATGACATTAACGACCATTTGCCAACCTTCACAGGAATACACATGGGGTTGGTTGTGCGAACAATTCGTCACTAAATATTATTAATAGGACGTGTAATGGCACATATGGTCCCGCTTTCAACCCCTTGAGGCTGTGCGACAAACTAGACACGGACACAATGGTATTAACACGTCACCGTGACCTTGGAGCGCCTGGTTAGGCGTCCAATGTTACACCCCACCCAATTCCACGCTCTACCCCTGCCGACCTACCCCCCTCCCTCCCCCCCCCCCCCTAACCGTCACCATCCCATCCACACACCCTAGTTACATAGCCAACCAAGGAGAGCAAATTCCGCGCTGGGACTCCTAATCAAGACCCATAACATGGTCATTACTGGAGGCGCCATATGTCTCTGCCTGAATCTTCGTTGGCAGTCGTTAGCCTCGCCAGAACCCCCACCCCCCCCCCCCCCCACCCCGCCCACACACACACACACACACTAACCCTTAATACTTCCCAATTTATGGCCCCACCCGGCGGATTGTTCCCGTGGGGCAATCTCCAACAAAAAGAGTAAAACCCAACCCTGCCACCTACCGGGACTGAACAGAACGGAACCGGGCGGCAAAGCCTGACATTGCTTTGACCTTGGCATACACGTGCGCATAACGCTATGTGTGTATATGGCAGGACGGCGTGGATTTATTATCATTATTATGACTGATATTGCTTTGACCTTCGGGTTCACGTACTCATAACGTTATGTGTATATATGAGACCACGCTGTGTTATTCTATTATTATGACCCCCATTTAGTGAAGGTCAATGGGTAACATCCGCTTCACGGTGTCGTCGAGAGATGGGAATCTACGAGGGCGTAAAAAAAACGAAAGTAGGACATCAAACACCATGCGTGTACCATTCACGCACCATCCACCGCTCTCGGCAAGCAGACGCATCCCTAAAAACGTGGTAGCGATAAAATGAGCATGAAACTCGACCACGTGGTAGCGATAATATGAGCAGGAAACTCAACCACGTGGTAGCGATAATATGATCAGGAAATTCAACCACGTGGTAGCGATAATATGAGCAGGAAACTCAACCACGTGGTAGCGATAATATGAGCAGGAAACTCAACCACGTGGTAGCGATAATATGATCAGGAAACTCAACCACGGGGTAGCGATAATATGATTAGGAAACTCATCCACGTGGTAGCGATAATATGAGCAGGAAACTCAACCACGTGGTAGCGGTAATATGAGCAGGAACATCAAGTACGTGGTAGCGATAATATGAGCAGGAAACTCAACCACGTGATAGCGATAATATGATCAGCAAACTCATCCACGGGGTAGCGATAATATGAGCAGGAAACTCAACCACGTGGTAGCGATAATATGAGCAGGAAACTCAACCACGTGGTAGCGATAATATGATCAGGAAACTCATCCACGTGGTAGCGATAATATGAGCAGGAAACTCAACCACGTGGTAGCGATAATATGATCAGGAAACTCAACCACGTGGTAGCGATAATATGATCAGCAAACTCATCCACGGGGTAGCGATAATATGAGCAGGAAACTCAACCACGTGGTAGCGATAATATGAGCAGGAAACTCAACCACGTGGTAGCGATAATATGAGCAGGAAACTCAACCACGTGGTAGCGATAATATGATCAGGAAATTCAACCACGTGGTAGCGATAATATGAGCCGGAAACTCAACCACGTGGTAGCGATAATATGATCAGGAATCTCAATCACGTGGTAGCGATAATATGAGCCGGAAACTCAACCACGTGGTAGCGATAATATGAGCAGGAACATCAAGCACGTGGTAGCGATAATATGAGCAGGAAACTCAACCACGTGATAGCGATAATATGATCAGCAAACTCATCCACGGGGTAGCGATAATATGAGCAGGAAACTCAACCACGTGGTAGCGATAATATGAGCAGGAAACTCAACCACGTGGTAGCGATAATATGATCAGGAAACTCATCCACGTGGTAGCGATAATATGAGCAGGAAACTCAACCACGTGGTAGCGATAATATGAGCAGGAAACTCAACCACGTGGTAGCGATAATATGATCAGGAAACTCAACCACGTGGTAGCGATAATATGATTAGGAAACTCATCCACGTGGTAGCGATAATATGAGCAGGAAACTCAACCACGTGGTAGCGATAATACGAGCAGGAAACTCAACCACGTGGTAGCGATGATATGAGCAGGAAACTCAACCACGTGGTAGCGATGATATGATCAGGAAACTCAACCACGTGGTAGCGATAATATGGGCAGGAAACTTAATACGTTGGCCTATTATGGCGGCGTCGCTCTTAACTCATACCTGTTTCTTGCCCTTATGTGATATCTCATGTGTGGAGCGGGTATTAGTCATAATCTACCATATTTTGTCCCAACAGCAATTATCGCTAAAAGATACGATAGATACTGCACATTTCCCGTCATTTTTCAACTGTTGTTGCGACCGATGTCGTCGATTACGACAAATGTCAGATCATTTTCTGGGAGATATTTCCCGAGCACCCGGGGAGAGGTTGGGGGTGAGTGGAAGGGGGGGGGGGGGGTAGTCAGTCTCGCAGCAACAGTCGCCAATCTTCTTCCGTGGATCATCAAACTCGGTGCAAAACTGGATCTGATACGATGCCCCACTGTGCAAACATCGCTGAACGTGATCTATGGCCTTTTGCAGTTGTTGTTCGGCGTTATTTTCTTGTTCCTGTATGATTGAAGGGACCATCAACCGTCAGCTCAGCCATTATTATCCATGTTCTCGCAATGAAATGCTTCTATTATTAATTGGATTTTCGGTCTTCGTTTCTGTTGCCACATCGTTCATCTCTTCCACACGGCATATTGTCTTATATGTGGCTTCAACACAGCGCCTAGCAGAACATTTATTGATAACGTTGAAAAATGGCCGCTAAGATATTGAGGAAAGACCTGACACCGAGAAGTACTTACTGCATTGAGAAATACAGATCCCTAGTAACTATCTGATACATTAGGAGATCTATATCTCTTGGGAATCAGTTGTGCATTCGGAAATATATATTACTGGAAAATACATTACATTGGGAATTATATATCCCTGATAAATACCCTGTATGCCACGTGGAAATACTTATTGCGAAGTATATATAACTGAAAAATTCTTGATGCAATGTGAAATTTATAGAACAGAAAGCATACTTGTGCAATATATACCACGGTCGGGTTCATTGACATGAATAGTTGGGCGATATTTCATGTCGGCACTTAGTCATATGGCGTGGTTTACTTGCAGACCACGTGATCCGTGCACACACGCACCCTGCGGATGTGAAGATTAGAGCGGGGGTGAGACGGTGGGGCGGGCGTGAGACGGTGGGGCGGGCGTGAGACGGGGGGGGGGGGGGGCTGAGACGCTGTGCAGACTAATCTGCCGAGGCGGCAGCAAGACTTATGAGAACATTCCTAAGAGCAATGAAAGTGCGTTACATAATTGCGTCGTCTATCAGAAGGCGAGACTTGGAACACGTGTCTTATTGATTTACATGGTAACGTCCCACTCACCCCCCCCCCCCAACCCCCCTCTCGCCTCTCCCCTCCCGCCGCGCCCTGCCTTCTTGAGGCTGTGGCTGGCGTGTGCGGGCATTTTGAAGCACTTGACCGAGAACGACGGAAAGAGTGACTCCAGGGATAGAAGTTAGATTAATGGAAACAGAAGGAGAGAGTCAATTGGAACGGGAGCAGTACAACCGGCAGGAACAGCACCACTCACGGTAACCCTAACATGGACGGCAACACTGATAACAAGGCAGGAACAGCACCACTCACGGTAACCCTAACATGGACGGCAACACTGATACCAAGGAAGATAGGCGGTAACGATACAATCAGTATCAGTAAACACAACCGAAAAATATTTACCACTTTCATTGCCCACATCTTATCACCACCAATTGGTGCACATCACTTCACTATAAATCATTTGATGGTTCACATCCTTTCACCACAAATCACTAGATGGTGCACAACCTTTCACTTGATGGTGCACATCCTTTCGCTACAATTCATTTGATGGTACACTTTCTGTCACTATAAATCACTTGATGGTGCACAACCTGTCACTACAATTCATTTAATGGTGCACTTCCTTTCACTATAAATCACTTGATGGTGCACAACCTGTCACTACAATTCATTTGATGGTGAACTTCCCTTCACAAGAAATCACTTGATGGTGCACATCCTTTCACTTGATGGTGCACACCCTTTCACTTGATGGTGCACACCCTTTCGCCACAATTCATTCGATGTTGCACTTTCTTTCACCATAAATCACTTGATGGTGCACAACATCTCACTACCATTCATTTGATGTTGCACTTCCTTTCACAATAAATCACTTGATGGTGTACAACCTGTCACTACCATTCATTTGATGGTGCACTTCCTTTCACTATAACTCACTTGATGGTGTGCAACCTGTCACTTGATGGCTCACACCCTTTCACTTGATGGTGCACAGCCTTTCACGTGATGGTGCACATCCTTTCACTTGCTGGTGCACACCCTTTCACTTGATGGTACACCTCCTTTCACCATGAATCACTTGATGGTGAACATTCTTTCAGCATAAATCACTTGATGGTGCACATCCTTTCACAAGAAAGCACAAACCTCTACCTTAATGTGGCCCGACGTACGCTGTGGCCACCGAAGACCTGAATGTCCGTGCGATGTACCAAGGTGACTTCTGCTGACTCAGCAGCACGCACGGCAGCACAGCGACAGAGGGTGGCTGTCCTGCGAACGCTGACACGCCCCGTCATCCCATTCTGCCTCAGAGATGAACGGGATCGTCAGACCTTAGACTTCTGCTTTGACAGTCATTCCATCCGTTGGTAGGTGTAATGGGATACGATGTATGTCCCGTCAATGGTAGGGTTAACGTAACTCCTCTAGTCATGAACGGGTTCATGTACCCCCCCCCCCTAGTCATGAACGGGATAACTCCCACCCCCCGCCCCTCTCGTCATGAAAGGGTTAATGTAGCCCTCCCCTAGTCATGAGCGGAATAACTAACCCCATTTCGTCATAAAAGGGTTAATGTAGCTCTCCTCTCGTCTTGAACCGAATAACTGACCCCCTCTCGTCATGAAAGGGTTAATGTAGCCCTCCGCTAGTCATGAACGGGTTAACTAACCCCCCTCTCCTCATGAAATGGTTAATGTAGCCATCCTCTAGTCATGAAATGGTTAATGTAGCCCTCCTCTAGTCATAAAATGGTTAATGCAACCCCTTCTAGTCATGAACGGGTTAATGTAACCCCCTCTAGTCATGAAAGGGTTAATGTACCCCACCCCCCCACCACTAGTCATGAACGGGTTAATGTACCCTCCTCTAGTCATGAACGGGTTAACCATTCTTAAATACCTGATACTATCACTACTATAATTTGCATGTATGTAAGTATCACATGTGACAACATTGTGTTTTCTTTTGTTAATAATATATTTCGATCTTGCCAGACACTCCAAATGCGTCAGATCCAGGCACTAAGTGACCGATTTAAAAGAAAGAAAATAAGTAATTTAACAAAATGACGTGGCTAGATCAAATAAAAACTTGAATATGCAGCCCCTGAAAGCCTCATAGATACATATAATCTGAGTAACTATCTGGCTGTAATATTAAAAACCTTTTGCAACTGGACGATATTTGAAGATTGCGTCGAATTTAAGGAGCGCAGGAAAGAGGATATACTCAAATGTGACAAAGGCGGGAAAATGTCCAAATTAAACGGCCAGATACTGAGTTTATCCATCCACTTGAGTCATTCTTCCTGTCGAGGAAATAACCGCCAAACTAAACTTCTGAAATATTTTCCATTTTATTTTATTTCTATTTGATTTATATATCGAATAGATATCGTAAAAAGCACGAGATGCTAGTGCAGATTTCACATTAAAGACTAAAAAGGCCCCGAACACACTAACCGAAACAGCACAAAGTTGATATGACCTCATCCGCATGGCTAAAGTGAACGATCGGACAACGTTCAAAGAGCGTCAAAACAACGGCCGAACAACGTTTAAACAACGTTAGAACGTCACTGTTTGACCTTTCTCCTGGTGTCGCCTAATGTCCCTGGAGTATCTAATGGTACTTAATGTGCAGTTACCATCGGTCGTGGGGTGACAGCCAGCCGGAGTGCCCCACAGCGGCAAATGTTGTCATTACCGCTTTTAACCTCTGACCTCTTATGCCCCACAGGTCTCCATAACCCTCACCCTTTACTTACTCTCTGACCCCCCCCCCCCTCTCTCTCCCCTCTATGATAATTGTGATGCAATACGCTGTCTCCCCAACGCGTTCTTTACATCTTACTCTAATTCCATCGGTCACTAATTCACCCACTCTCTTGGCTGTCTGTATCCCCTGTGCCAATGCCGAACTTATTCGCCTCCACAGTCTACTAAAATAATAAATTCCTTTGTCCTTATAGTAGTCCATCTGTTCGTCTTCTGCCTCAATGTCTCCTTTGATACCATCGACATTATGTGTAATCTGCTTTCCAGCGTGCCAGAACCGCCATCGATAGCATTACGGCTTTTAACCCCTGACCTATTATGTCGCCCCCCGCTCCCAAATTCGCCATAACCCCCCCCCCCCTCTTTTTCCCCCTTGTCATTCCGAACGCATACTTTACCTCCGGATTGTATTCCCTGTAATTGTCAATCTAATAGTCATATTCTTCCTCTGTCTCCACTGCCCATGCCGACGCTTGGTGCATTCTGTATACTTTGTGGTCTAATTGGAAATCCAGTGGTCACTAAAGCAGCTACTCTATTCCTCACTCTGTGAAGCCTTTAGTAAAACCGAAGTTGTGTATGTTTTTCTTTCCACACCCTCTTGTAACTGTAACTCAATTGATCATAAAAGTAGATCCCCTCTTTGTCATGTTGCGCTCTCCTTTATACCCTTTGCTAATATCTAAGTTGGGCGTTTCTAGCTCTGTGTTGTAATCTTGCTCCGTCTGTAAGATATGGTCTCATACGGATCTCCCCCTGGTGTCCGACCGCAGCTCATTCCCTGTGTGTTTAACTTCCATTAACATCCATTCACGTCTTCGTATTTCTCCTCTTTGTGTCATCTGAATATATTTCCATCGTCTTTACTTCAAAAGAATGGGTGAATATATGCCGCGAGCGCACACCTAAACATACAGCTCACAGAGGACCAAGGCCGGTCCATTAGAGCTCTTCAGACGCCACGTGAATGAGGCGGAAAGACTACTTCCGGTACGAAACTACCACTGAAACCTGCCCAGTGGAGTAGCTAATGGAAGAGGACAGCCATTGGAGCGGCGGAATGGGTGCCGGGGAATGGGTTGGGGGTGGGGTGGGGGAGGGAGGGGTGCCGGAGAATGGGTGGGGGGTGGGGGAGGGAGGGGTGGCTTGGAGACGGGGGGCTATGTGTCCCCATGTATTCAATTCTACAGGAGTAGGCAGCTGGCGACAGGGGGCGGAATGGGTATGGTGGGGCTCGCAATACAACACAGCGGTGCGGGGAGGGGGGTCTAGGCCGCGGCGTGTAATACGTCCCAGCGGGGGGGGAGGGAGGGGGGGGGAGAGGGGGGCGTGTATGTGATAGGGCACCCGTCAATATGGGATCCCTGCCCCTGCCCCGCCCCTGACCCTGCCCCGCCCCTGCCCCTGCTCTTGCCCCTGCCCCTGCCCCTGCCCCTACCCCCGCCCCTGTCCCCGCCCCTGCCCCTGCCCCTGCACCTGCCGCCCGTCTCCCATGCTCCTCCCACCCCCCACCCCACCAGCCTCATCTCATCTTACCGCCCGGTACCATTCTCCCAATATAGTGTTGACGAGTTTGTGTCGCGCACTCACCAAGCCTGCGACACAATTTGGTTTATTAACGCAATGATGTCTCCACCCCCTCCCCCCTGGTTCCTTCCTTTCTTCATTTGTCTTCGTCTTGCCCCTCCGCTTGTCCGCTAGCTGCCAAGGAGACATTTTGTTTTAATTGGGGTCGGGGGGGGTGGCGGGGGGGTGCATTTACATCACCCAATTGTAAACGTGCAATGATGTATGGTAAAACACACCGTAAACCACAGTTTTGCAGCAATCGATTTTAATGCATCTCTATTTCACTGGCGAATAAAACATGCACTGATCCCCATGTTAAAGATTGGGCAAGCGGCAAAATACCAATATTGATAGATTGCGACAAATAATTATGGGGAGTAGATATCCGCAAATGGTTTTCATATATCTGCAAATGATTTCCAGATATCTGCAAATGATTTCCATATATCTGAAAATGATTTCCAGATATCTACAACTGATTTGAGGATATCTGCAAATGATTTGTAGGTGTGCAGATGTGATCTCTAGACATCTGTACAGGTGTTATACAAATCTATAAATGATTTGTAACCATCTGCAGAATGTTTGCAGACGTGTGTAAATGATTCTAGATATCTGCAAATAGGCCTTTACATATCTGCAATGATATGGGAGCAAATGATTTGTCGGCATCTGAAAATGATTTGCCGATATACTGAAATGGGATTGCAAATATCTGAAAGATAGGGTATCTCTGTACAGTAATCTCGCACTCAGCGAGCCAAAGTCCAAATCTCGATGCCTAGATATCACTCGCATATTTTCCCACTACTTCGGTGAATAGCCTCACAGGTTCAGATAGTGTCACTAAGTAAAGTCTCAGTGGTCCGTATAGTGTCACTCAGTGGCGTCTCAGTGGTCTGTATAGAGTCACTCAGTGGCGTCTCGGTGGTCTGTATAGTGTCACTCAGTGACGTCTCAGTGGTCTGTATAGTGTCACTCAGTGGCCTCTCGGTGGTCTGTATAGTGTCACTCAGTGACGTCTCGGTGGTCTGTATAGTGTCACTCAGTGACGTCTCAGTGGTCTGTATAGTGTCACTCAGTGGCCTCTCGGTGGTCTGTATAGTGTCACTCAGTGACGTCTCAGTGGTCTGTATAGTGTCACTCAGTGACGTCTCGGTGGTCTGTATAGTGTCACTCAGTGTCGTCTCAGTGGTCTGTATAGTGTCACTCAGTGACGTCTCGGTGGTCTGTATAGTGTCACTCAGTGGCGTCTCAGTGGTCTGTATAGTGTCACTCAGTGACGTCTCGGTGGTCTGTATAGTGTCACTCAGTGACGTCTCGGTGGTCTGTATGGTGTCACTCAGTGACGTCTCGGTGGTCTGTATAGTGTCACTCAGTGGCCTCTCGGTGGTCTGTATAGTGTCACTCAGTGACGTCTCAGTGGTCTGTATAGTGTCACTCAGTGACGTCTCGGTGGTCTGTATAGTGTCACTCAGTGGCGTCTCGGTGGTCTGTATAGTGTCACTCAGTGACGTCTCGGTGGTCTGTATAGTGTCACTCAGTGGCGTCTCAGTGGTCTGTATAGTGTCACTCAGTGACGTCTCGGTGGTCTGTATAGTGTCACTCAGTGACGTCTCAGTGGTCTGTATAGTGTCACTCAGTGACGTCTCGGTGGTCTGTATAGTGTCACTCAGTGACGTCTCAGTGGTCTGTATAGTGTCACTCAGTGACGTCTCGGTGGTCTGTATAGTGTCACTCAGTGACGTCTTGGTGGTCTGTATAGTGTCACTCAGTGACGTCTCGGTGGTCTGTATAGTGTCACTGAGTGACGTCTCAGTGGTCCGTATAGTGTCACTCAGTGACGTCTCAGTGGTCCGTATAGTGTCACTCAGTGTCGTCTCAGTGGTCCGTATAGTGTCACTCAGTGACGTCTCAGTGGTCTGTATAGTGTCACTCAGTGACGTCTCAGTGGTCTGTATAGTGTCACTCAGTGACGTCTCAGTGGTCCGTATAGTGTCACTCAGTGACGTCTCGGTGGTCTGCATAGTGTCACTCAGTGACGTCTCAGTGCTCTGTATAGTGTCACTCAGTGACGTCTCGGTGGTCTGTATAGTGTCACTCAGTGTCGTCTCAGTGGTCTGTATAGTGTCACTCAGTGACGTCTCAGTGGTCTGTATAGTGTCACTCAGTGGCGTCTCGGTGGTCCGTATAGTGTCACTCAGTGTCGTCTCAGTGGTCTGTATAGTGTCACTCAGTGACGTCTCAGTGGTCCGTATAGTGTCACTCAGTGTCGTCTCGGTGGTCTGTATAGTGTCACTCAGTGACGTCTCAGTGGTCTGTATAGTGTCACTCAGTGACGTCTCGGTGGTCTGTATAGTGTCACTCAGTGACGTCTCGGTGGTCTGTATAGTGTCACTCAGTGGCGTCTCAGTGGTCTGTATAGTGTCACTCAGTGGCGTCTCGGTGGTCCGTATAGTGTCACTCAGTGTCGTCTCAGTGGTCTGTATAGTGTCACTCAGTGACGTCTCGGTGGTCCGTATAGTGTCACTCAGTGACGTCTCGGTGGTCTGTATAGTGTCACTCAGTGTCGTCTCAGTGGTCTGTATAGTGTCACTCAGTGGCGTCTCGGTGGTCCGTATAGTGTCACTCAGTGTCGTCTCAGTGGTCTGTATAGTGTCACTCAGTGACGTCTCGGTGGTCCGTATAGTGTCACTCAGTGACGTCTCGGTGGTCTGTATAGTGTCACTCAGTGTCGTCTCAGTGGTCTGTATAGTGTCACTCAGTGACGTCTCGGTGGTCTGTATAGTGTCACTCAGTGTCGTCTCAGTGGTCTGTATAGTGTCACTCAGTGACGTCTCAGTGCTCTGTATAGTGTCACTCAGTGTCGTCTCGGTGGTCTGTATAGTGTCACTCAGTGACGTCTCAGTGGTCTGTATAGTGTCACTCAGTGTCGTCTCAGTGGTCTGTATAGTGTCACTCAGTGACGTCTCGGTGGTCTGTATAGTGTCACTCAGTGTCGTCTCAGTGGTCTGTATAGTGTCACTCAGTGGCGTCTCAGTGGTCTGTATAGTCTCACTCAGTGTCGTCTCAGTGGTCTGTATAGTGTCACTCAGTGGCGTCTCAGTGGTCCGTATAGTGTCACTCAGTGACGTCTCAGTGGTCTGTATAGTGTCACTCAGTGGCGTCTCGGTGGTCTGTATAGTGTCACTCAGTGTCGTCTCAGTGGTCTGTATAGTGTCACTCAGTGACGTCTCGGTGGTCAGTATAGTGTCACTCAGTGACGTCTCAGTGCTCTGTATAGTGTCACTCAGTGCCCTCTCAGTGGTCTGTATAGTGTCACTCAGTGACGTCTCAGTGGTCTGTATAGTGTCACTCAGTGACGTCTCGGTGGTCTGCATAGTGTCACTCAGTGGCGTCTCAGTGCTCTGTATAGTGTCACTCAGTGACGTCTCGGTGGTCTGTATAGTGTCACTCAGTGGCCTCTCAGTGGTCTGTATAGTGTCACTCAGTGACGTCTCGGTGGTCTGTATAGTGTCACTCAGTGGCCTCTCAGTGGTCTGTATAGTGTCACTCATTGACGTCTCGGTGGTCTGTATAGTGTCACTCAGTGGCCTCTCAGTGGTCTGTATAGTGTCACTCAGTGACGTCTCGGTGGTCTGTATAGTGTCACTCAGTGGCCTCTCAGTGGTCTGTATAGTGTCACTCAGTGACGTCTCGGTGGTCTGTATAGTGTCACTCAGTGGCCTCTCAGTGGTCTGTATAGTGTCACTCATTGACGTCTCGGTGGTCTGTATAGTGTCACTCAGTGGCCTCTCAGTGGTCTGTATAGTGTCACTCAGTGACGTTTCAGTGCTCTGTATAGTGTCACTCAGTGACGTCTCGGTGGTCTGTATAGTGTCACTCAGTGACGTCTCGGTGGTCTGTATAGTGTCACTCAGTGACGTCTCGGTGGTCTGTATAGTGTCACTCAGTGACGTCTCAGTGGTCTGTATAGTGTCACTCAGTGACGTCTCAGTGGTCTGTATAGTGTCTCTCAGTGACGTCTCGGTGGTCTGTATAGTGTCACTCAGTGACGTCTCAGTGGTCTGTATAGTGTCACTCAGTGGCCTCTCAGTGGTCTGTATAGTGTCACTCAGTGACGTCTCGGTGGTCTGTATAGTGTCACTCAGTGGCCTCTCAGTGGTCTGTATAGTGTCACTCAGTGACGTCTCGGTGGTCTGTATAGTGTCACTCAGTGACGTCTCAGTGCTCTGTATAGTGTCACTCGGTGGCCTCTCAGTGGTCTGTATAGTGTCACTCAGTGACGTCTCGGTGGTCTGTATAGTGTCACTCAGTGGCCTCTCAGTGGTCTGTATAGTGTCACTCAGTGACGTCTCAGTGCTCTGTATAGTGTCACTCAGTGTCGTCTCAGTGGTCTGTATAGTGTCACTCAGTGACGTCTCGGTGGTCTGTATAGTGTCACTCAGTGGCCTCTCAGTGGTCCGTATAGTGTCACTCAGTGACGTCTCGGTGGTCTGTATAGTGTCACTCAGTGGCGTCTCAGTGGTCTGTATAGTGCCACTCAGTGATGTCTCAGTGGTCCGTATAGTGTCACTCAGTGACGTCTCAGTGCTCTGTATAGTGTCACTCAGTGACGTCTCGGTGGTCTGTATAGTGTCACTCAGTGGCCTCTCAGTGGTCTGTATAGTGTCACTCAGTGACGTCTCGGTGGTCTGTATAGTGTCACTCAGTGGCCTCTCGGTGGTCTGTATAGTGTTACTCAGTGACGTCTCAGTGGTCTGTATGGTGTCACTCAGTGACGTCTCGGTGGTCTGTATAGTGTCACTCAGTGGCCTCTCAGTGGTCTGTATAGTGTCACTCAGTGACGTCTCGGTGGTCTGTATAGTGTCACTCAGTGGCCTCTCGGTGGTCTGTATAGTGTCACTCAGTGACGTCTCAGTGCTCTGTATGGTGTCACTCAGTGACGTCTCAGTGGTCCGTATAGTGTCACTCAGTGACGTCTCGGTGGCCTGTATAGTGTCACTCAGTGACGTCTCGGTGCTCTGTATAGTGTCACTCAGTGACGTCTCGGTGGTCTGTATAGTGTCACTCAGTGTCGTCTCAGTGGTCTGTATAGTGTCACTCAGTGACGTCTCAGTGGTCTGTATAGTGTCACTCAGTGGCGTCTCGGTGGTCCGTATAGTGTCACTCAGTGACGTCTCGGTGGTCCGTATAGTGTCACTCAGTGACGTCTCAGTGCTCTGTATAGTGTCACTCAGTGTCGTCTCGGTGGTCTGTATAGTGTCACTCAGTGACGTCTCGGTGGTCTGTATAGTGTCACTCAGTGTCGTCTCAGTGGTCTGTATAGTGTCACTCAGTGACGTCTCAGTAGTCTGTATAGTGTCACTCAGTGACGTCTCAGTGGTCTGTATAGTGTCACTCAGTGACGTCTCAGTGCTCTGTATAGTGTCACTCAGTGACGTCTCAGTGGTCTGTATAGTGTCACTCAGTGGCGTCTCAGTGGTCTGTATAGTGTCACTCAGTGACGTCTCGGTGGTCTGTATAGTGTCACTCAGTGACGTCTCAGTAGTCTGTATAGTGTCACTCAGTGACGTCTCAGTGGTCTGTATAGTGTCACTCAGTGACGTCTCAGCGCTCTGTATAGTGTCACTCAGTGACGTCTCAGTGGTCTGTATAGTGTCACTCAGTGGCGTCTCAGTGGTCTGTATAGTGTCACTCAGTGACGTCTCGGTGGTCTGTATAGTGTCACTCAGTGACGTCTCGGTGGTCTGTATAGTGTCACTCAGTGACGTCTCGGTGGTCTGTATAGTGTCACTCAGTGGCCTCTCAGTGGTCTGTATAGTGTCACTCAGTGACGTTTCAGTGCTCTGTATAGTGTCACTCAGTGACGTCTCGGTGGTCTGTATAGTGTCACTCAGTGACGACTCAGTGGTCTGTATAGTGTCACTCAGTGGCGTCTCAGTGGTCTGTATAGTGTCACTCAGTGACGTCTCAGTGGTCTGTATAGTGTCACTCAGTGACGTCTCGGTGGTCTGTATAGTGTCACTCAGTGACGTCTCGGTGGTCTGTATAGTGTCACTCAGTGACGTCTCAGTGGTCTGTATAGTGTCACTCAGTGACGTCTCAGTGGTCTGTATAGTGTCTCTCAGTGACGTCTCAGTGGTCTGTATAGTGTCACTCAGTGACGTCTCAGTGGTCTGTATAGTGTCACTCAGTGTCGTCTCAGTGGTCTGCATAGTGTCACTCAGTGACGTCTCAGTGGTCTGTATAGTGTCACTCAGTGACGTCTCGGTGGTCTGTATAGTGTCACTCAGTGACGTCTCGGTGGTCTGTATAGTGTCACTCAGTGACGTCTCAGTGGTCTGTATAGTGTCTCTCAGTGACGTCTCGGTGGTCTGTATAGTGTCACTCAGTGACGTCTCAGTGGTCTGTATAGTGTCACTCAGTGTCGTCTCAGTGGTCTGCATAGTGTCACTCAGTGACGTCTCAGTGGTCTGTATAGTGTCACTCAGTGACGTCTCGGTGGTCTGTATAGTGTCACTCAGTGACGTCTCGGTGGTCTGTATAGTGTCACTCAGTAACGTCTCAGTGGTCTGTATAGTGTCACTCAGTGACGTCTCAGTGGTCTGTATAGTGTCTCTCAGTGACGTCTCGGTGGTCTGTATAGTGTCACTCAGTGACGTCTCAGTGGTCTGTATAGTGTCACTCAGTGGCCTCTCAGTGGTCTGTATAGTGTCACTCAGTGACGTCTCAGTGGTCTGTATAGTGTCACTCAGTGACGTCTCAGTGGTCCGTATAGTGTCACTCAGTGACGTCTCAGTGGTCTGTATAGTGTTACTCAGTGACGTCTCAGTGGTCCGTATAGTGTCACTCAGTGACGTCTCAGTGGTCTGTATAGTGTCACTCAGTGACGTCTCGGTGGTCTGTATAGTGTTACTCAGTGACGTCTCAGTGGTCTGTACAGTGTCACTCAGTGACGTCTCAGTTCTCTGTATAGTGTCACTCAGTGACGTCTCGGTGGTCTGTATAGTGTCACTCAGTGACGTCTCGGTGGTCTGTATAGTGTTACTCAGTGACGTCTCAGTGGTCCGTATAGTGTCACTCAGTGACGTCTCAGTGGTCTGTATAGTGTCACTCAGTGACGTCTCGGTGGTCTGTATAGTGTTACTCAGTGACGTCTCAGTGGTCTGTATAGTGTCACTCAGTGACGTCTCAGTGCTCTGTATAGTGTCACTCAGTGACGTCTCGGTGGTCTGTATAGTGTCACTCAGTGACGTCTCGGTGGTCTGTATAGTGTCACTCAGTGACGTCTCAGTGGTCTGTATAGTGTCACTCAGTGTCGTCTCAGTGCTCTGTATAGTGTCACTCAGTGACGTCTCGGTGGTCTGTATAGTGTTACTCAGTGACGTCTCAGTGGTATGTATAGTGTCACTCAGTGATGTCTCAGTGGTCTGTATAGTGTCACTCAGTGACGTCTCAGTGCTCTGTATAGTGTCACTCAGTGACGTCTCAGTGGTCTGTATAGTGTCACTCAGTGGCGTCTCAGTGGTCTGTATAGTGTCACTCAGTGACGTCTCGGTGGTCTGTATAGTGTCACTCAGTGACGTCTCGGTGGTCTGTATAGTGTCACTCAGTGACGTCTCGGTGGTCTGTATAGTGTCACTCAGTGACGTCTCAGTGGTCTGTATAGTGTCACTCAGTGACGTCTCGGTGGTCTGTATAGTGTCACTCAGTGACGTCTCGGTGGTCTGTATAGTGTCACTCAGTGACGTCTCGGTGGTCTGTATAGTGTCACTCAGTGGCGTCTCAGTGGTCTGTATAGTGTCACTCAGTGACGTCTCGGTGGTCTGTATAGTGTCACTCAGTGACGTCTCAGTGGTCTGTATAGTGTCACTCAGTGACGTCTCGGTGGTCTGTATAGTGTCACTCAGTGACGTCTCAGTGGTCTGTATAGTGTCACTCAGTGACGTCTCGGTGGTCTGTATAGTGTCACTCAGTGACGTCTCGGTGGTCTGTATAGTGTCACTCAGTGACGTCTCGGTGGTCTGTATAGTGTCACTCAGTGACGTCTCAGTGGTCCGTATAGTGTCACTCAGTGACGTCTCAGTGGTCCGTATAGTGTCACTCAGTGTCGTCTCAGTGGTCCGTATAGTGTCACTCAGTGACGTCTCAGTGGTCTGTATAGTGTCACTCAGTGACGTCTCAGTGGTCTGTATAGTGTCACTCAGTGACGTCTCAGTGCTCTGTATAGTGTCACTCAGTGGCGTCTCGGTGGTCTGTATGGTGTCACTCAGTGACGTCTCGGTGGTCTGTACAGTGTCACTCAGTGATATCTCGGTGGTCGCCTGGATCACCTCGTACCCGGCACAGCTGTCACGGCACCAGCCACCCTGGCGGAGTCTCAATCCTTGCGGTCGGAGAATGATTTAAATCCCGTCCCCGCCGCGCCGCTGACCGGCAATAAACGGCAAAACCTATAATAATTAGGACGCGCTAGCTGTCTCGGCCGCTAGGTGGCATTGGCGCTATCACGACAATCCACAACACCAGGTGGCGCTAGACGCCATGGGCCGGTGTAAATATCTCCCCCCACGTGATACACACGTCCTGGGGAGGTCGGCACCGGAAATAAGCGATAATCGGGGTTATTGGCACATATCCGGGATTTATGTTTTAATATAGAGCGCAGTGTATAGCGACTGTCGGGTGTCCACTGCCGATATCCAGGGTCGTTACTCCGGCAAGAGAATATGTATATCAGGTGAGAAATCACTCTCTGCCTTTCCCTCTCTCTCTCTCTCTCTCTCTCTCTCTCTCTCTCTCTCTATACCTCTCTCCATCTACCTCTCTCTACCTCCCTCTATCTACCGCTCTCACTACCTCTCTCTACCACCCTCTAGCAACCTCCCTTTATCTACTTCTCTGTCTACCTGTATCTATCTCTATACCTCTCTCACTGCCCCTGTTTATCTACCTCTCTCTCCTTCTCTCTACCCCTCTCTCTCTACCTCTCTCTTTCTACCTCTCTCTCTGTCGATTTCTGTTTCTCTCGACCTCTCGTTCTCTATACACATTTCGTAGAATTCCGTAGAAACCTCATGGACCATTGGGCGCATTTCTTTTGGTCAGGACCGGTGGGCCACCTAGTTTACTCAAGCTCTTCCAGACCTGCCGGTCGGGCTACGCCGAATATCAATAAAATGTTCACACTGGTCATGTCCGGTTCATTTAGGGGCAACAGAACCAGCCTAGGCAGTCAATTTTTAATCAACCGCCATCTTCGCCCGAATGCCCCGTGCTGTTTTGGACGGGGCACATCGGCATACCGAATGGGTGCGCGCTCACTCTGAGCCGGGTTAACGAAGTGTCGGGCGGTAAACCGATGCGTAATTTGCGTATTCGGTCCACGTTGGGGATACAACCGGGTTACCAAAGAAATGCGCCCAGTGGTGCTAACCCTATATATCTGGTGAGGTAGTCACCCATGCGTAACAACTACAACAGTCTGTCCGCCACGCATGGCTGACGTTGCATGGTTCCGCCAGTAGAGGGCAGCATTGTACTATGTGGTATACGGAATCCGGCATTGATTTGTAAATAAACAAACCCTCCCCTATTGTAATTAACTCATGGCATTCTTTACCAATGCATTCTACTGTTGATTCCTTCGTTGTAAAATTGTACCACTCTTATGGGAATTCATGTTTCTTTACCATGCACATTGCTCTAACAGGCTAGTATATAAACTGTCAAATTCACTACACACACCTTGATGCCTGACCGTTTGCCAAAGTAATGCATCTACGCTAAGCTTACTTTGAATATCAATATCCTCTGAAATACGCATTAAAGTCAATGCTGTTTCCATTTTGGGATTTTCATTATTTAATATGCGTTTAGCCCATGACACCTTTTGGTTGGACAACATGATATCAAAGCTTGGCATTTTTGGTCCTCCATCCTCATTGCTGGAAATCATTGTCGACGTCTTCACTTTTGAGGTTTGTATTGCTCCAAACAAACTAATTTTCTTCCTGATTTCTTCTCATTGTAGATCGCGTTCTACCCTGGGCCACATCCGCCCGTCTTCATCGGGATGTGACTTAAAAGCCGCACTCTACACTGAAATCTCTCTCTCTCCCCCCAGCAGATGTGTACGTTTGCTAACGGTGGTCGGGATAGGCAAGCAATGTTTGTTTAATAGTATTCCACTCATAAACACAAAAAAACAATTCCCATGCGCACGGACTAGCTGCATGGGTGTTTCTCAGACCCTCCCCTCCCCCACCCAGTCCCCCCACCCAACCCCCCTTCTGTTAACCCTTCAATATAAAACAACCGACCCACGCCTCTAACCCTCTGTGTATAAAGTTCAGGGTACTACCACTTGGCCCCAATTTCCAATCTCGACCAGCAGTTAGATCAGATTTTTCTTGTCAGTGAATAACCTCATGGAGCTGCTTTGTCGGAGATTGTCCTTGATGTTGTTCTCACCAGGTTAGATTACCTTGTAAAGCTGCTTCCATTCTGTGCAACGCGCGCGTGACTTGCCCCATGTACTCCGCTAAGCAGCGTGGATCTTGGCTTGGATTGGGTGGCGTCGTCAGTGCTACTGAGATCAGTCTCCATGGGGATCACCCCTGCCCATAGCAACCATTCACCCATGGCGCCCATCCGTCTGTGGCCGCAATCTGTCCATGGCGACCACCTGTCCATAGCGACCACAGTCCATAGCGACCAGCCCGTCTACAGCGACCACCGATCCATAGCGACCACCTGCCCATTGCAACCGTCATCCATGGCGACCAATCCGTCTGTAGCCACAACCTGTCCATAGCGACCACCTGTCCATAGCGACCAGACATCCGAAGCGATCCGCCAGCTCGCTTAGAGCGGCTGTTGCTATCAGCGGATCTTATTGTACGATTCCATCCCCGTCGACAGCTGGTCCAGAAGTGCTACCGACGATGTCACCCTGATTCAAACCTACCAAAGATGACCCCCCACCCCCCCTCTTTCGCCCCCCCCCACTCCCTTTTCACTAACTCCATAGTAATCACAGGGGACAGTCTCTCCCCATCCTTCTAGTCATGACCTGGAATTGGGCAGGGGGAGGGGGGGGGGGGACAGAGAAGAGAACAGTAAATGGGGGATCTAATCTTCCCCGAACATTTCCCTCGCTGGTAGCCGAGCTATCAGTCAATTAACGACATTAAATGATTCGTTGGGCGTTTGTTGTGGGTACGATTGCTTTCGCTGGAGCCCAAACAACTCCTTAAGTGTGGATATTGGAGGCAATCTGATGAACTCTAAACGTTGGGTGACCAGGTTCATTGGACCACTCAGTTTACGGCAGTTGAGGGGATAAATCAACTCTTTGTGCCGCCGCCTTCGGGCAAATGTATTCTTTTTACATCCAGGATACGCGTTTCTTTTTGGACAAAATGACTTGATTGATGGCGACTTCTGGGTAAGCCCAGACTATACTCTTTGGATAATTTAGTTTCGTATGTGTTTAATGTCAATGGGGTGTATAGTTGCGCTTTACTTAGGGCTTAACTCAGGATTCGTTTTTCAAGACAATATAATGGGAGTACTGCCTCCCCCTCCCCCCCCCCCCCTCCCCCAACCCTCCAACAGTCCATGTTCTATAGCATTGGTTCCGTCGACCAATATATGCAATGTAATAATAATTTATAGACCTCGTTCTCTCTTTCCCTCTCTCTCTCCCCTTACCTGTCTCTTCCCTAATTTGCGCTCGGTCCACCTCACTCTCTTTTTCTTGCTCTATTTCTCGCTTTCCCTCTTTTTCCCTCTTGCCCTCTTTCCGTTTCTCTCTTTCCCTCGTTCCCTCATTCTGTCTTTAAATTCCCTTTTTATAACCTCCCCCTCCCCCCCTCTCTCTCTTTTCTTTCCCTCTTTCTCTCTCTCCCTCTCTCAACCCGGACCCACAGTTATCCCGGGAGACATTATATTTCGTCCATAAAAATCCATATTGTATAAACGAGGAACCATAAGTTGAAGGAGCCTGAGGCGGGTCGATGGGGCCTATTGTCCCACTGACAACCATTCTTCCGTCTTTTAGCGACGTATGAGCATCAATGCCACTCATAATATAGTTTCGTTGGATGAGGCTTATAACTGTGCAACATTATCATCCGGCAATATAACTTTCTGAATGATATATGTCAGCACAATATTTTAAAAAGTTATTAGAACCGGATCACTCTGTCCTTCAGATGAGGTTTATATTTATTCTAACGCCCCCCTTTTATCGTGCTCCCTAATAAACAATAGTAATACAAGTGCCAAAAATAAAAGTTACAAAAAAATCATCGTGTTTCTGTCCTTGTTGTGCGTCAGCCAGTACAATTATTCTAACATTTATCATTTATAACATGGAGGATACTTTTAATGATACCACCACGGTGGCAGTTTAATATCTGAAGATCGCGTCCAGCTCTATTTGTCCCGGATTCATCTCATCGTTCTGCCATAACCGCAGACATCTGACAGATCGCTGGCAATGCTTCTGTTATAAGGTACATTAAAGTAATACTAAAGTAATATTAAAGTAATATTAAAGTAATATTAAAGTAATATTAAAGTAATATTAAAGTAATACTAAAGTAATACTAAAGTAATATTAAAGTAATATTAAAGTAATACTAAAGTAATACTAAAGTAATATTAAAGTAATATTAAAGTAATATTAAAGTAATATTAAAGTAATACTAAAGTAATATTAAAGTAATATTAAAGTAATACTAAAGTAATACTAAAGTAATATTAAAGTAATATTAAAGTAATACTAAAGTAATACTAAAGTAATATTAAAGTAATATTAAAGTAATATTAAAGTAATATTAAAGTAATATTAAAGTAATATTAAAGTAATACTAAAGTAATATTAAAGTAATATTAAAGTAATACTAAAGTAATACTAAAGTAATATTAAAGTAATATTAAAGTAATATTAAAGTAATACTAAAGTAATACTAAAGTAATACTAAAGTAATAATAAAGTAATATTAAAGTAATATTAAAGTAATATTAAAGTAATATTAAAGTAATATTAAAGTAATACTAAAGTAATATTAAAGTAATACTAAAGTAATACTAAAGTAATATTAAAGTAATATTAAAGTAATATTAAAGTAATACTAAAGTAATACTAAAGAAATACTAAAGTAATAATAAAGTAATATTAAAGTAATATTAAAGTAATATTAATGTAATGTTAAAGTAATATTAAAGTAATACTAAAGTAATAATATTACTCTTACAGATAATTACCGCCATTTTTCTTTCAGAACATCTGCATAATATACTCATACAAATGTGAAAGATTGGTAATAATATGCGACACAATTGTGACGTGCGCATCAAAAATGATTACAAATGCAAAGCATGTAACGTGAAATTTGAGCTGATATAAAGTGGGGGACTCGTTGTGACACGTCACAGATTAATGCGAGACGCTCTGTGTGACGTCACAGATTAATGCGAGACGCTCGTTGTGACACGTCACAGATTAATGCGAGACGCTCTGTGTGACACGTCACAGATTAATGCGAGACGCTCTGTGTGACGTCACAGATTAATGCGAGACGCTCTGTGTGACGTCACAGATTAATGCGAGACGCTCTGTGTGACACGTCACAGATTAATGCGAGACGCTCTGTGTGACACGTCACAGATTAATGCGAGACGCTCTGTGTGACGTCACAGATTAATGCGAGACGCTCTGTGTGACACGTCACAGATTAATGCGAGACGCTCTGTGTGACGTCACAGATTAATGCGAGACGCTCTGTGTGACACGTCACAGATTAATGCGAGACGCTCTGTGTGACACGTCACAGATTAATGCGAGACGCTCTGTGTGACACGTCACAGATTAATGCGAGACGCTCTGTGTGACGTCACAGATTAATGCGAGACGCTCTGTGTGATACGTCACAGATTAATGCGAGACGCTCTGTGTGACACGTCACAGATTAATGCGAGACGCTCTGTGTGACGTCACAGATTAATGCGAGACGCTCTGTGTGACACGTCACAGATTAATGCGAGACGCTCTGTGTGACACGTCACAGATTAATGCGAGACGCTCTGTGTGACGTCACAGATTAATGCGAGACGCTCTGTGTGACGTCACAGATTAATGCGAGACGCTCTGTGTGACGTCACAGATTAATGCGAGACGCTCTGTGTGACACGTCACAGATTAATGCGAGACGCTCTGTGTGACACGTCACAGATTAATGCGAGACGCTCTGTGTGACGTCACAGATTAATGCGAGACGCTCTGTGTGATACGTCACAGATTAATGCGAGACGCTCTGTGTGACACGTCACAGATTAATGCGAGACGCTCTGTGTGACGTCACAGATTAATGCGAGACGCTCTGTGTGACACGTCACAGATTAATGCGAGACGCTCTGTGTGACACGTCACAGATTAATGCGAGACGCTCTGTGTGACGTCACAGATTAATGCGAGACGCTCTGTGTGACGTCACAGATTAATGCGAGACGCTCTGTGTGACGTCACAGATTAATGCGAGACGCTCTGTGTGACACGTCACAGATTAATGCGAGACGCTCTGTGTGACACGTCACAGACTTATGCGCAGTGCGCTGATTTATCGGACATTTATGCGAATGATAATCAGGTCCCAAGGTGTGGGTATTGGAGGCAATCTGATGAACTCTAAACGTTGGGTGACCAGGTTCATTGGACCACTCAGTTTACGGCAGTTGAGGGGAAGAATCAACTCTTTGTGCCGCCGCCTTCGGGCAAATGTATTCTTTTTACATCCAGGATACGCGTTTCTTTTTGGACAAAATGACTTGATTGATGGCGACTTCTGGGTAAGCCCAGACTATACTCTTTGGATAATTTAGTTTCGTATGTGTTTAATGTCAATGGGGTGTATAGTTGCGCTTTACTTAGGGCTTAACTCAGGATTCGTTCTTCAAGACAATATAATGGGAGTACTGCCTCCCCCACTCCCCTCCCCCAACCCTCCAACAGTCCATGTTCTATAGCATTGGTTCCGTCGACCAATATATGCAATGTAATAATAATTTATAGACCTCGTTCTCTCTTTCCCTCTTTCTCTCTCTCTCTCCCCTTACCTCTCTCTTCCTTAATTTGCGCTCTGTCCACCTCACTCTCTTTTTCTTGCTCTATTTCTCTCTTTTCCTTTTTTTTCCCGTTTGCCCTCTTTCCGTTTCTCTCTTTCCCTCGTTCCCTCATTCTGTCTTTCCATTCCCTATTCATACCCTCCCCCCCTCTCTCTCTTTTCTTTCCCTCTTTCCCTCTTTCTCTCTCAACCCGGACCCACAGTTATCCCGGGAGACATTATATTTCGTCCATAAAAATCCATATTGTATAAACGAGGAACCATAAGTTGAAGGAGCCTGAGGCGGGTCGATAGTGCCTATTGTCACACTGACAACCATTCTTCCGTCTTTTAGCGACGTATGAGCATCAATGCCACTCATAATATAGTTTCGTTGGATGAGGCTTATAACTGTGCAACATTATCATCCGGCAATATAACATTCTGAATGATATATGTCAGCACAATATTTTAAAAAGTAATTAGAACCGGATCACTCTGTCCTTCAGCTGAGGTTTAAATTTATTCTAACGCCCCCCTTTTATCGTGCTCCCTAATAAACAATAGTAATACAAGTGCCAAAAATAAAAGTTACAAAAAAATCATCGTGTTTCTGTCCTTGTTGTGCGTCAGCCAGTACAATTATTCTAACATTTATCATTTATAACATGGAGGATACTTTTAATGATACCACCACGGTGGCAGTTTAATATCTGAAGATCGCGTCCAGCTCTGTTTGTCCCGGATTCATCTCATCCTTCTGCCATAACCGCGGACATCTGACAGATCGCTGACAATGCTTCTGTTATAAGGTACATTAAAGTAATACTAAAGTAATATTAAAGTAATATTAAAGTAATATTAAAGTAATATTAAAGTAATATTAAAGTAATATTAAAGTAATACTAAAGTAATATTAAAGTAATATTAAAGTAATATTAAAGTAATATTAAAGTAATATTAAAGTAATACTAAAGTAATATTAAAGTAATATTAAAGTAATATTAAAGTAATATTAAAGTAATATTAAAGTAATATTAAAGTAATACTAAAGTAATATTAAAGTAATATTAAAGTAATATTAAAGTAATACTAAAGTAATATTAAAGTAATATTAAAGTAATATTAAAGTAATATTAAAGTAATATTAAAGTAATATTAAAGTAATACTAAAGTAATATTAAAGTAATATTAAAGTAATATTAAAGTAATACTAAAGTAATAATGTTACTCTTACGGATAATTACCGCCATTTTTCTTTCAGAACATAATATACTCATACAAATGTGGAAGATTGGTAATAACATGCGACACAATTGTGACGTGCGCATCAAAAATGATTACAAATGCAAAACATGTAACGTGAATTTTGAGCCGATATAAAGTGCGAGACTCGTTGTGACACGTCACAGATTAATGCGAGACGCTCTGTGTGACGTCACAGATTAATGCGAGACGCTCTGTGTGACACGTCACAGATTAATGCGAGACGCTCTGTGTGACGTCACAGATTAATGCGAGACGCTCTGTGTGACGTCACAGATTAATGCGAGACGCTCTGTGTGACGTCACAGATAAATGCGAGACGCTCTGTGTGACACGTCACAGATTAATGCGAGACGCTCTGTGTGACGTCACAGATTAATGCGAGACGCTCTGTGTGACGTCACAGATTAATGCGAGACGCTCTGTGTGACACGTCACAGATTAATGCGAGACGCTCTGTGTGACGTCACAGATTAATGCGAGACGCTCTGTGTGACGTCACAGATTAATGCGAGACGCTCTGTGTGACACGTCACAGTTTAATGCGAGACGCTCTGTGTGACGTCACAGATTTATGCGCAGTGCGCTGATTTATCGGACATTTATGGGAATGATAATCAGGTCCCAAGGTGTGGTTTTATTAGGAACGACAAATATTATTCTTGCAATAATATGGCCACAACATTCAGATGTTGGCTTGTCGTGGCGGGCAAAAGCTGTTTAATTGGCTTCAAGATGCTTCAGTGGATTTGCGAATATTGATACGTAAGAGAAAAAAACATTCACGTGTCCAATGTCGGATGTATTCCTGGTCAGTTTAATCACTATTCAAGTTTTCCATGCGTAGTATATACTTCTGAAGCTCACCCAGAAAGCCCCCCCCCATTCCCCCAGTCCACCACCCCCTCACTAATCCACAATATCCATGCGACAAATGTTGCTACGTAACGCCACTGGAACCAGAACACAACAAACTGCAACAAAAAGCGGAAATCTGTGACCGCCTTATGCGTCCGTGGACCTTATCCGTGCCGGCAGAACGCTTCATTCGCCAGGTGGCGTGCTAAGCGATCGACCGGCAGTCCAAAATGATTCTCTCGGGACGACTTATCGTGGAAAACCACAGATTAAACTCGCATTGCGGGTAGTGCAATGGCGGTTACTCCGAGACCAAGACAATTTTACGATGTACTTATATTAGCATATAAGCTTCGGCTGCTGCTATTGTCTATGTAATATATGTTTGTTTATTTGCGATGCATACCTTTTGACAATACACATTATTATGTCACATCCCTTTGTGTTATTGACAACGTTGGGCCAATATTGCATCAGTATGTTGCAAAGAACACTGAGACACGTAGCATTTTCACATTTAGAGGAAATATTTTTGAGTTTGATGCCCTAAAAAACGTTTCAGTTTTAACGCTTTTATCAGGTTTAAATAAGGGTTTAGCTATCTCGCTAGCAACTGGCCGGATGATGTATGTTTCATAACAAGGCAAGACGTTTCTGATGACACAAAACGGTATAGCATATCAGGTCAAAATTCAAAGAAACGTGATGGCAACTTGTAGAAGTGGTGTAAATAAATATCAACAGAATATTTCACTTTTTAAAATATTTTGTAAATAAAACTAAACCATCGTTCTTTTGCAGTCAACCACTATATTTGCGATGGTCGCACCTGTCAAGTCGAAATACGAACCGTGAGTGACAATTGATTAGTGTGCTATGAGGCGCCTCTATTATCACTCATATATTTCCCCAAGTGAAACCGTTCATCAGATTTATTTCAGAAATAATGCCATACAGATTAATGCGCCATGCGGCCAATGAACACATCAGACATGGATGTTGTAACCCAAGAATACGCCATCTAGCGAGACTGGAATGTGAACGAGAGGTACATGCGGCCAGTGAACACATTAAGCTTCGACGCTGTAACCCGCGAAGACACCATCTACAAGTCATTGACCCCGTGTGGGTTACCCCCTGGGAAGTCGAAAGCGAGGCTGTGAATGACTTCCGGACACGCCACGGACCCATCCCGGCAGCGTACGGCGATGGTCCGTCCGTCCGGTCGCTGCGCTATCATCCCGGCACGAAAACACATAGCGGGACAAATGTCGGTGTTGAGACTGAACAGCCCTAGCATTGGACGTCGCTGTTCGGGGAAAATCTCATAGTTTCCGGAAATGGTTATGGATAGCCGTTGTGTGACGTCATAGAGGTAGATTGCTTAAAACGAATGGTTATCAAAGGAATCAAGAGAGGTACAATGCATGCTGGGAAAGGAATAAATGCAGCGTGGCCCGAGTTCTATGGGGTAGTCCACAGGTTCGACGTGAGTCCATATGTTGGACGTAAGGCCATAGGTTAGACGTGAGTCCATAGTTGGATCTCAGTCCATAGGTTGGACCTGAATCCATAGGTTGGACGTGTGTCCATAGGTTGGACGTGAGTCCATAGGTTGGACCTGAATCCATAGGTTGGACGTGTGTCCATAGTTTAGACCTGAATCCATAGGTTGGACCTGAATGCATAGGTTAGACTTGAGTCCATAGGTTGAACATGAGTCCATAGGTTGGACCTGAGTCTACAGTTTGGACCTGAATCCTTAGCTTGGACGTGAGTCTATAGGTTGGACCTGAGTCCATGGGTTGGACGTCAGTCCACATGTTGGACCTGAGTCCATAGTTTGGACGTGAGTCCACAGGTTGGACCTGATTCCATAGGTTGTACCTGAGTCCATAGGTTGGACGTGAGTCCATAGTTTGGACCTGAATCCATAGGTTGGACCTGAATCCATAAGTTGGACCTGATTCCATAGGTTGGACCTGAGTTCATAGTTTGGACGTGAGTCCACAGGTTGGACGTGAGTCCATGGGTTGGACGTCAGTCCACATGTTGGACCTGAGTCCACAGGTTGAACGTGAGTCCACAGGTTGGACGTGAGTCCATAAGTTGGACGTGAGTCCACAGGTTGGCGTGAGTTCATAGGTTGGACGTGAGTCCATAGGTTGGACGTGAGTCCATAAGTTGGGCGTGAGTCCATAGGTTGGACGTGAGTCCATAGGTTGGACGTGAGTCCATAGTTTGGAACCGAGTCGATAGGTTGGACGTTAGTCCATAGGTTGGACGTGAGTCCATAGGTTGGACGTGAGTCCATAGGTTGGATCTGAGTCCATGGGTCGGACGTTAGTCCACAGGTTGGACGTGAGTCCATAGGTTGGACGTGAGTCCATAGGTTGGACGTGAGTCCATAGGTTGGACGTGAGTCCATGGGTTGGACGTTAGTCCACAGGTTGGACGTGAGTCCATAGGTTGGACGTGAGTCCATAAGTTGGACGTGAGTCCATAGGTTGGACGTGAGTCCATAGGTTGGACGTGAGTCCATAGTTTGGAACCGAGTCGATAGGTTGGACGTTAGTCCATAGGTTGGACGTGAGTCCATAGGTTGGACGTGAGTCCATAGGTTGGATCTGAGTCCATGGGTTGGACGTTAGTCCACAGGTTGGACGTGAGTCCATAGGTTGGACGTGAGTCCATAGGTTGGACGTGAGTCCATAGGTTGGACGTGAGTCCATGGGTTGGACGTTAGTCCACAGGTTGGACGTGAGTCCATAGGTTGGACGTAAGGCCATAGGTTAGACGTGAGTCCATAGGTTTAACCTGAGTCTATAGGTTGCATCTGAGTCCATAGGTTGGACGTGAGTCCATGGTTTGGACCTGAATCCATAGAAAACACATAGCGGGACAAATGTCGGTGTTGAGACTGAACAGCCCTAGCATTGGACGTCGCTGTTCGGGGAAAATCTCATAGTTTCCGGAAATGGTTATGGATAGCCGTTGTGTGACGTCATAGAGGTAGATTGCTTAAAACGAATGGTTATCAAAGGAATCAAGAGAGGTACAATGCATGCTGGGAAAGGAATAAATGCAGCGTGGCCCGAGTTCTATGGGGTAGTCCACAGGTTCGACGTGAGTCCATATGTTGGACGTAAGGCCATAGGTTAGACGTGAGTCCATAGTTGGATCTCAGTCCATAGGTTGGACCTGAATCCATAGGTTGGACGTGTGTCCATAGGTTGGACGTGAGTCCATAGGTTGGACCTGAATCCATAGGTTGGACGTGTGTCCATAGTTTAGACCTGAATCCATAGGTTGGACCTGAATGCATAGGTTAGACTTGAGTCCATAGGTTGAACATGAGTCCATAGGTTGGACCTGAGTCTACAGTTTGGACCTGAATCCTTAGCTTGGACGTGAGTCTATAGGTTGGACCTGAGTCCATGGGTTGGACGTCAGTCCACATGTTGGACCTGAGTCCATAGTTTGGACGTGAGTCCACAGGTTGGACCTGATTCCATAGGTTGGACCTGAGTCCATAGGTTGGACGTGAGTCCATAGTTTGGACCTGAATCCATAGGTTGGACCTGAATCCATAAGTTGGACCTGATTCCATAGGTTGGACCTGAGTTCATAGTTTGGACGTGAGTCCACAGGTTGGACGTGAGTCCATGGGTTGGACGTCAGTCCACATGTTGGACCTGAGTCCACAGGTTGAACGTGAGTCCACAGGTTGGACGTGAGTCCATAAGTTGGGCGTGAGTCCACAGGTTGGCGTGAGTTCATAGGTTGGACGTGAGTCCATAGGTTGGACGTGAGTCCATAAGTTGGACGTGAATCCATAGGTTGGACGTGAGTCCATAGGTTGGACGTGAGTCCATAGTTTGGAACCGAGTCGATAGGTTGGACGTTAGTCCATAGGTTGGACGTGAGTCCATAGGTTGGACGTGAGTCCATAGGTTGGATCTGAGTCCATGGGTTGGACGTTAGTCCACAGGTTGGACGTGAGTCCATAGGTTGGACGTGAGTCCATAGGTTGGACGTGAGTCCATGGGTTGGACGTTAGTCCACAGGTTGGACGTGAGTCCATAGGTTGGACGTAAGGCCATAGGTTAGACGTGAGTCCATAGGTTTAACCTGAGTCTATAGGTTGCATCTGAGTCCATAGGTTGGACGTGAGTCCATGGTTTGGACCTGAATCCATAGGTTGGACCTGAATCCATAGGTTGGACCTAAATCCATAGGCTGGACGTAAGTCCATATGTTAGACGTGAGTCCATAGGTTAGACCTGAGTCCAAAGGTTGGACCTGAGTCCATAGATTGGACCTGAATCCATGGTTTGGACGTTCGTCCATAAGTTGGACGTGAGTCCATGGGTTGGACTTGAGTCCATAGGTTGGATCTGAGTGCGATAACGGAACGTCTGAATCAATCCTTCAACGTGTGGATTACAATGATAAGGTCATGATTGTAGAGGTCCTAACGAGCTCAAGGTGTAGATCAGCGTGTAATTACCCCACCAGCAGCCCCTGGCAGCCGACAATAGTCCCACCCTAGGTTGTCATGGCAACGGACGGATGCACAGACTTCGCCGAGTGATGAGTGACCTGTGTTTTAAGCCACTATTGTGTGCAGTCAGCAATGGAGCCAAAGCAGAGTGAAAAGAGTCGGAATGATGGGGCTTCCACAATTCCAGGCGGGATTCGAACCCGTGACCTGCACTGGAGTTTGGTTCCCCCTCGACCACGGCGGCTCCCTTATCACAGCTTATAGACGATCTATACACATCATCACCGCTCGCCTCTTTCCTTAGTTGTGTGAAGTGCTGGCAAGCCGACATGAACATCTTCTGTCAATAGCATAGCGTCACCTGAGAGCCTAACGGCACGTAGATCGGTGGTCCGCGCCCCGTTGTGGCCATGTCTTGTGCGGTCGCAGGATAAAGATCCCATGTCTTTCTTTTGTAAAGATTAGGAAGTTATCCCCGGGGATATGGCTCCACTCTCCCTTCCTTCTCCCATTGACGCGATATGACCAAAAGTGGTTAAAGTGTCCTGAATACATAACCAACCAACCAATCCAATAGCATACCATTGTGGACATGTGGAACACGTGGAGCCGCTGTGGCCAACTCTACTGCGCCACCCATTGCCTTGGTGACCCGTGGGTACGCACCTAGCCTGTCACGTGCACTGAAACTGATTTTTCGGACATTTATGTGGATGATATGCAGGTCCCAGGCAGCGGTTTTATTAGTAACAACAAATATTATTCTTGCAATAGTATGGCCACAATTAACATTCAGATGTTGCCTTGTCGTGGCGTGAAAAAGGTTTAAGATGCTTCAGTCGAATTGCGAATATTGATAGGTAAGATTAAAAACATTCAAGTGTCCAATGCGTCATATTTATTCCAGGTCAGCTAAGTCACGCACCTAGCTTGGCACGTGGCCGCAGAAACCAATCTCCACCGCGGCGCCCTCTGTCGGACAAAAGGACAGTTTAAAATACGACGGCATATTTCATATTTTATGCATGTCTTTTTTTCCTGTTGTGTCCTTCATCATTCGTGTTTTAGTAATGTTGATGACACGAGAAGCCAAAGCGGGCGACTCTGCATAACCTCTTCGCACTTTAGGCGTGGCATTGTGCAGACCCGTGGCACAGCTGCCGCGTAGGTGACGTGAGGACCGTAGCACCTGCCGTACGTACATATTTCTACTGCTGTCAAGAATTAGGCATTTAAAGCGTTTGTGACTTGATCTTGTTCAGCTCAGAGTTACCTTTGTTTAGGGAAGACAAATACATAAAACATATTCTTAATGGGAGTTTACAGTTTTTTCGGTATCACCATAAACGCCTTGGTCAAAGTAGCAAAAGTGAGGTCCGCGGGTTTATTTCCGGGAGCATTGCATTTGAGCGTTATTTAGAAATTCCCCAATGATGTCACAAGATTGACAGGTGAGCTTTGATGCTCACGGAGACATCTGTTGTCGAGGACGTGTATTGTTCTTATGGTTGAGCGCTTTTCGTTGAGTTCAAGCCAATGAGCAGAGATCATTTGAGTCTCAATCTAAAAGCACATGCGTCTGTATTCCATTTGACGTCACTTTTCCTCGCTCCCAGAATTTAAATCGTTTATGCGAAAACAAGTGAAAAAAGTATTCTCTTCTAGTTTTGGTGGCGTTAGGACTCAATAATATAAGCGAGAAAACACACAAGATTAATATGCGCTAATGTTGTCGTTGGCGTGGCACCAACTGTTTAACTACAGCAAGTACATTGCGCAAGCTTCGGAAAAAATATAAACTCGTCCCGTGGGCTGACCAGCTTGGGTTGTTGATCAAAGTCACGGTAATATGAAGGCCAAAACAATCCAGCGAACAAGCGACAAGCTCACAGACGCATTATCCTTTCATCATCTTAAATTATTGTTATATGATTTCCTTGTTTGTTTTTAGGGGGGCTCCGGGGGAATAGGAGGGGGACTGGTTTTCCGGGGACTGGATATGGTGCATGGAATTTGAGTTCAGTTCTAATTGATATATATAACTTTCGTGTTAGATATATATATATATATATATATATATATAATGTCATTATTCTGCATACCTGTGACGGCTGTGAGCTCACCAGACCCGTGGTCTCGACCGTATACCTGATACATATCTTAATATAACAAAAACCGGTGCCACAGTCGTTAAGCATATGTTACGACATCCGATATCGATAGTGTTTGTCTGTATGTTGCATGGGTTGTCTGATGTATGTTGCTGGGTTGTCTGATGTATGTTGCTGGGTTGTCTGATGTATGTTGCTGGGTTGTCTGATGTATGTTGCTGGGTTGTCTGATGTACGTTGCATGGGTTGTCTGATGTATGTCCAATGATACCTCAAGGTCAAGCCCGCTGCATTCACCCCCCCCCACCCCCCAACCCGATCCTGCCCCCACCCCTAGCTCCCCCGGCCACCCCTATGTCCACCCCCCCCCCACCGAGACAGACAGCATTAGTGGCCTTGCATGACCATCGACCCATGGCATGCCGGGATATGCCGGGATCGGCAACAACAAACGCCAGAGATATAACTCACGTTTGTGAAGAACCTATGTGAGGCGACTGCTCACCGCCATTGAGAAAGCCGTTAGTAATTTGGACCGACGGTTGCAGACCAGCAGGTTATGGCCTGAAACCCTGGCGCATGCATTTGGGTTTGATGTTTCAGGCTCCCATGGAAAATCCATGTCCTTATCCCGGGGGGGCTTGGCGTCCCTACTTTAACTGGCATTCAGGTGAGTGAAAAATGGCCTAATGCACAAAAACTTCCTCTCTCCTTTCCTCTGGGATGAGTTTCAGTTTCAGCGGCAACATGAACACCCAAAGCGAACTGCGACCTGAGAAACAAAGCCCTCGCGAAGGTAATCCCATCGCGAATATCTTAGACCCCCAGCTTATTCCTGGGGGAGTCTCGAATAGCAACAGGATGTGGGAGTTACCCAAGAGCCCCCCGACCCTCTCCCTGCCCCCTCGTGCCATGTGGGGTCTGTCTACTGTCTGACCCTGATGCACTGCGCACGGTGGTGACACGGGAGAGGGTGGGATGGCGTGGGGGGGGGGAGGGTACCCTGTGATGATTCAGGTTACATGGCGGACGGTCACCCTAATGAAAGAAGACGGCTGGATGTGGTCTGGATGGTTATTATGGCTTTGGAGTTCACTCTCCCGGTCAGACTCCCAACACCAGCTCCTACTACCACCCACCCCTCCCTCCACCCAACCCCATTTTTCCTATGACGGACCCTCGCCGTCAATCTCCCCACCCTCATCACACAATGGCATACACTGTCTGTGCCCTCTCCTCCCCTCCACCCCCACCCCCCTCCCCCCTCGACAGACCGCCCCCCCCCCCCAAACCCATGCCCACTTCATTTCCCATACCCAGTCCAACAAGTCCGTCAAATGTGACACAAGCTGTTATCCCCTCCCCCAACCGAATCCACTCACCTTAAACTCCCCCCCCCCCCCAATCGCGGCCGTCCCTGGACCCAGAACGCTTCTTGGTCAAATTTATCCACCATATGCCCAAAACTGGCGTATTCAACACCAATATTTCATTTCCAGGCACGCAAGTTATTCCTAATAACCAAGACGTCGTGTTAATCCCCTCCGCCCCCCCCCCCAACTTTGGAAATTATTCCAAATGACCAAGACGTCGTTTTAACCCCTTCCGTCCCCACGCCCAACCGCCCAACACAAGACCTAAAGCGTCTTGAATATGCGACCAACCGCTGGCTTCACCATAGCGACACCGCTCGCTGTACCATAGCGACACCGCTCGCTGTACCATAGCGACACCGCAAGCTGTACCATAGCGACACCGCAAGCTGTACCATAGCGACACCGCAAGCTGTACCATAGAGACACCGCTGGCTGTACCATACCGACACCGCAAGCTGTACTATAGCGACACTGCAAGCTGTACCATAGCGACACCGCAAGCTGTACCATAGCGACACCGCAAGCTGTACCATAGCGACACCGCAAGCTGTACCATAGCGACACCGCAAGCTGTACCATAGCGACACCGCAAGCTGTACCATAGCGACACCGCAAGCTGTACCATAGCGACACCGCAAGCTGTACCATAGCAACACCGCAAGCTGTACCATAGCGACACCGCTCGCTGTATCAAAACGACACTGCAAGCTGTACCATAGCGACACCGCAAGCTGTACTATAGCGACACTGCAAGCTGTACCATAGCGACACCGCAAGCTGTACCATAGCGACACCGCAAGCTGTACCATAGCGACACCGCAAGCTGTATCATAGCGACACCGCAATCTGTATCATAGCGACACCGCTCGCTGTACCATAGCGACACCGCTCGCTGTACCATAGCGACACCGCAAGCTGTACCATAGCGACACCGCAAGCTGTACCATAGCGACACCGCTCGCTGTACCATAGCGACACCGCAAGCTGTACCATAGCGACACCGCAAGCTGTACCATAGCGACACCGCAAGCTGTACCATAGCGACACCGCAAGCTGTACCATAGCGACACCGCAAGCTGTACCATAGCGACACCGCAAGCTGTACCATAGCGACACCGCAAGCTGTACCATAGAGACACCGCAAGCTGTACCATAGCGACACCGCAAGCTGTACCATAGCGACAGCGCAAGCTGTACCATAGCGACACCTCAAGCTGTACCATAGCGACACCGCAAGCTGTACCATAGCGACACCGCTCGCTGTACCATAGCGACACCGCTCGCTGTACCATAGCGACGCAGCTCGCTGTACCATAGCGACACCGCAAGCTGCGCTGGTTAACCAGACATGAGCCTCGTTCTGGCGATATCATACTGTGTCACGTGGCTCTTTCAGACGCATGATTATGAGATTAACACATAAGCTTTCAATTCATGAATTTCAAAATAATATTGCGCCATCAAAATAGTATAAGCGTTAATCTGAATGCGCAGTCGAGTTTCAGTCCAATTCAAATGCCATAGGTTACCATCTCTGGGAGGTTGAGGGGGTGGGGGGTGTAGTCCCATCCAATCCCTTTTCATTTTCTCGGGTTTCTTGGACAAGTGTAGCCTTGATTGCATAAAAATACAGACATTCCATTGGCTAACGGCAGTTATCTGCCTCCCAACCAGAACAACGTACCCCCCCCCACCCCACCCCCCACTCTCATCAACATCAGTTGCACGCGGTAAAAAGATGACAATAAAGGATTTTTCTCCACTCTGTTACATCAGGTCTGGGATGAGCCAATCAGACACACTCTGACATCAGGTCTAGGATAAGCCAATCAGACACACTGTTACATCAGGTCTGGGATAAACCAATCAGACACACTGTTACATCAGGTCTGGGATAAGCAATCAGACACACTGTTACATGAGGTCTGGGATAAACCAGACACACTGTTACATGAGGTCTGGGATAAACCAATCAGACACATTGTTACATCAGGTCTGGGATAAACCAATCAGACACACTGTTACATCAGGTCTGGGATAAACCAATCAGACACACTGTTACATCAGGTCTGGGATAAACCAATCAGACACATTGTTACATCAGGTCAGGGATAAACCAATCAGACACATTGTTACATCAGGTCTGGGATAAACCAATCAGACACACTGTGAAATCAGGTCTGGGATAAACCAATCAGAC